>JAFBJW010000224.1:0-40700 GCA_016785235.1 Pseudorhombus dupliciocellatus
AAAACATACTCTGCACTGTTAACGAGGAACAGCTGTCTTTTCCTCACTTTTTTATCTGATTGATTAATAATGTTAATATTGTTTTTAATTATTTATTACATTAACACTCTATTATTTATTACATTAAGTGTTTTGTATTGATTTGAGTATATGTAAATAAAGTGTTTTTGTAAAAATAAAAAAAAAATCTCTCTCTCTCTCGGTGCATGCTGGGAGATTGTGGACTGTGAGTGTGTGTGGAGCGTGTGGAGTTTGGAGATTCTTTTCCGCCTTTATTTCATAGTTTAAATGTTTATTTCTTTGATTCACACAGTTTAAAGTTAAAGAGGTAACACTATAGTTTATATCAGGTGTGGGTTGTGGGCCATCTGTCCTTTTTTCCATCTTTTTCTCTCTCCGGCACTTTGCCGGTAGCGTTGCAGCCACCATGTCTGGCGGGGGACTTAAAAATCTTACCCGCAAACACGACGTTAAGATCGCTGCCATGGATCGAGTTGAAAGAGCTAACTCGATCATCGAGACAGGAATCACCGTGAATGGAGCTTTTGTGCAGGTGCTACCTATTTCCCAACCCGCCACCAAGGTAGTCCTGTCCAATATCCCTCCTTTCATCTCCAATGAATTTCTCACGAGAGAGCTGTCCAGACACGGCAAGGTGGCATCTCCGATCAGGAAGCTGCTGTCTGGATGTAAGTCTCCGTTGTTGAAGCACGTAGTGTCTCACCGCAGACAGCTTTACATGATCCTGAACAACAGGAACGAGGAGCTCAACCTCCGCTTCCATGTTCGGGTAGATGATTATGATTACGTGATCTTCGCCACCTCAGCGGTGATGAAATGTTTCGGCTGTGGAGAGGAGGGACACACGGCGAAATCCTGTCCAAAGCGGAGCGACCCGGCTCCGGACGGCCCGGGAACATCCGCGGCTCCGCCAGTACCGCAGCGGCGGGGTCCCGCTGCCCGGCCTGCGGGGCCCGCAGCACCGGCCCCCCATCCAGGGAGCCTATCCCCGCTTGGACCAAGCGACTGAACGCTGCTACACGGCGCTCCGCCGCTGTGACCGACCAGACACGAGGTGAGTTCTGTTAATACACCGGGTGTGGGTAAAGAGGGTGTTTTGGATAGAGGGGGCAATTTGGGGAAAGAGGGTGATATGGGAGGATTAAAGGAAAGGGAGGCGGGAGGTGATGGGGAGGGAAACAGCAGGGAGGGTGAGGTGTGTGTTCAGCAGGTGGAGGAGACAGGTGAAGGGGAGTACAATGAGCAGGAAAGGGTGGGTGGAGAATGTGAAGCAAGTGACAAAAGCATTTCAGTTAATAACAATAAATCATGGGGTGAACAGGTGGAGGAGGCAGAGATGGAGGAAGAAGAATTTAAAATAGTAAAATCAAAGCAAACAATAAAATGCAGGAGATCGACAAGAAATTTAACTCACAAGATAGAAGGAAAAAACAGCGATGACAGTGAAGAGTGTGTGTCAGACAATAGTGATATCCCATCTTTTAGCAGTTCACAAAAGAAAAAAATGTTAACATCAGAAAAATTAAAATTGTTCCTTCACCAAACAAAAAATCAACATGGTGTAAAGGTGGAGGAACATTTCCCAGACTTAAGTCTTTTTATCGCCTCGGCCAGACTCCACATGAGCCAGAGGGAGGAGTCTGGCCTCACAGATCAGGAGGTTTTTAGACTAAAGAAAGTAGTGCTCAAAGCAAAGCGACAACTGAGCAGTGATGGAAAAGGCAGCAATGTGTGTTTTATTTAATTTAATATCTTTGATTGTAGTTTTAAACATCACCCTTGATATGGATGTTTTTAACTAGGGGTCTTAAATGTTAACGGTGCAAGAGAACAGAGGAAGAGACATTTAATTTACGAAACAGCAAATAATTAATAAATAAATAAATAAATAAATGTTTTTACAAAAAACGCACAGTGATTTTAGTAATGAGTCTGACTGGAGGAGAGCGTGGAATAATTTTACACAGAGGAGGGGCGATTTTAGCTGTCTTAGGCAGTGGTGGGACCATGGGAAGATTCAAATATGACTATTGTGTCAGCAGCACACCCTCAATGTCACCCGAGACATCACCAGATCTATGAAAGACCTAGAGACCGATATAGTGGAACCAGAAAACTTAAGCAAGTCCACAGGAAATCGAGGCCATATTGAGAGCCTCAAAGTCAAAAAACTGGCATTCGCCAACCTGCTGTATAGTAAAGTTCAGGGCGCTCTAGTCAGGTCCCGGGTCCAAAACATTAAAGAGATGGATGCTCCCACTAATTTCTTCTTCAGCCTGGAGAAAAAGAACGGACAAAGGAAAGTAATCCACGCACTGCTCTCAGACACAGGGGAGGAGCTAACAGAAACAGGCAAGGGACAAAACCGAATTATGGGTTTTTATAAATCACTTTACAGCAGTGAACTGGAGGAGGTGCGGGCACAACCAGAGGGGTTCGGTAATGGACTACCTCAAGTCCAGGCAGGGGCCAACTCACAGATCGAGTCCCCAATCCAGATCCAGGAGCTGCAGGGAATGCAGGGACGGCGGGCTCCTGGCATTGACGGCCTCACCCCAGAATTTTACAAGGCCTTCTGGGAGGATTTAGCACCTGACATGATGCAGGTTTTAATGAGTGCTTGGCCTCTGGTTCCCTGCCAGTGTCCTGCAGGAGAGCCGTCATCACACTGCTTCCAAAAAAAGGAAACCTGCATGACATCCGAAACTGGCGCCCTGTGTCCTTGCTCTGTGTGGATTACAAACATCTGTCCAAAGTATTGGCCTCCAGGCTGGGAAGGGTTATGGAGCAAATCATCCACCGGGACCAAACCTATTGTGTCCCTGGCAGGTCCATGGTGGACAATGTCCACCTAATTTGAGATGTTTTGGACATCTCTAGTTCATTGGGATTAAACACTGGTCTGATTTCCCTAGACCAGGAAAAGGCTTTTGACCGCGTTGAACACAACTTCTTGTGGCAAGTGATGGAGAAGTTTGGGTTCAGCGCTGGTTTCATAACTAAGGTCAAGGTGCTGTCCAACAATATTGAGAGTGCGCTGAAGTTCAACGGCAGTCTGAGTGCTCCTTTTAGGGTGAGTAGAGGTGTCAGGCAGGGCTGTGCTCTGTCAGGGATGCTCTACACTCTCTCCCTTGAACCTCTCCTCCACAAAATACGTGATAGTCTACAAGGTTTGTTTTACCCTGGTTTTAGTAGAAACATAATTTTATCGGCATACGCAGATGATCTTATCGTTTTTAATAGAAATCAGAAAGACGTAGACATTTTAGCAGTAATCATTAAAGATTTTAGTCACACATCGGAAGCAAGGGTTAATTGGAACAAAAGTGAAGCCTTAAACAACGCCCAGGCCCTGGGCTTACTACTGGGGCTGCAGTCTACCCGTGTGGCCCAGACGATCCTGAAACACTGGATCCAGAGACTAACAGAGCAGGAGAAGAGTCTCCTAAAAGATTATGAAGAAGAAAAACGTGCTCCTGAGGCTGCAGACCCCTATCCAGAGATCCTCTTGAGCCCAGGGTTGGGGGAAAGGACCGGCCCCCTACTCAATGTGATAAATGGAAAAAATTTACACAAAGGAGATAAAAAGACTCTATACCGAAACTGTGTAAAGAGCATCCACCAGGCCGGACTGAGTGACAGGCCCCCCCACTATGTGGACACGGAAGTGGGGGGAACATGGACCATGCCCATAGTGGCGAATTTTATACAAACCTCCTCTAAAAAAGCATGAAGGAGACCTCCAGTATAGAGTTTTACACGGTGCCGTTGCTTCCAACGCCTTCATCTCTATCCCTGATCCTACTATAAATAACAATCCTTTGTGCGGCACACGTGAGACTGTTTTCCACGTTTTTACTGAGTGTAAGAGACTCACAAGTCGCTTCTCTCTTTTATCCACGGTTTTTAGTCTTTTTAATGTCCTTTTCACCGAACAGATTTTTATCATGGGTGCTGGCTACAATAAGACAAAAAAAGAGAGACGTGGCAGCTTTTAAATTTTATCTCAGGTAAAGCAAAACTGGCCATTTATGTCAGCAGGAAAAATAGGGTAGAGAACAGAGAAGGCCAGGAAGCAAAGGCACTGTGGGTAATGAACCTCCGGGCCAGACTCAGACTCGAGTTCAATTTTTATAAGCATATGACTGATCTTGAGTCAGTCATATTGCTGGTGTTTTAAAAACATACTCTGCACCATTAACGAGGAACAGCTGTCTTTTCCTCACTTTTTATCTGATTGATTAATAATAATAATATTGCTTTTTTAAATTATTTATTACATTAAGACCCTAAAAAAAAAAAAAAGGTTTTCTTTTTGTATTGAATTGAGTAATTGTAAATAAAGTGTTTTTGTAAAATCTCAAATCTCTCTCTGAGCCGAGCGGAAGGAAGATCTGAGGGCCGTTTGCTACAGAATGAGCGCTGTGTCGCCGTAGCATCCCAACTAAAGCTTATTATTTCACCCTTTCATCTATATTATCTACATCCCTGTTATTTATTGCTCGCGTGTGTGTTTGTGCGATTCTTGTACGTCGTGTGAGTGTGTGTGTGTTCGTGTCACTGGTGGCGGATGACAGCCTGCTGTCATGCCCGTGGCTGACGTGGCAGTAACCGAGCTTGAGCAGCTCACACGCCGTCAAGCTTGTTCCGTCGGTCCCGTGCTCTGTGGAGGAAGCGGGGCTGGCAGTCGGAGACCTGGTCGGGCACAGGAGCATGAAGTCTGCATCCCGCATGAATGGTGCGATCATTATTTTTTTCGATGATACATTGAAAATGAACCGGTTGGTGGAGAATGGCATGGTGATCCGAGACACCTTTACCCCAGTCCTGCCCCTGGCGAGCCCGGCCAAGAAGGTAACGATCTCCAATGCTCCAACGTTCCTCAAGAACGAAGTGTTGGCTAAAGAACTGTCCCATTACGGTCAACTGGGGCTTCATGTATGAATGTTGCGTACGCTCAAAGTCTATATCGGCTATAGAGCGCTACACGGCAAGGAACCAGGGGCGGTTTGTGCCTACACAGGTGATGTCCACACTGAGGTTCCTGGCAATAGGCGATTGGTCAGGAGTCTACCAGTGCACCCTGAGCCGTGCCGTGCCAACTGTGTGGGACAATTTGCAGCCAGAGCCGGTTTCCCTAATGTAATCGGAGCTTTTGATTGAACACACATTGCTATAAATGTACCATCACAGGATGAATTTGTCTTTGTTAAGAGGAAGCATTTTCATTCCATCAATTTTAAAATCATATGCGCAGCGCAAATACAGCTGACTAACAGCATTGGGGGGGCTGGCACAGGCATCTTTCATTCAGTCGCCCCGAATATACACGGGACGTGAGTTTTTATGTTAATGCTGGTGACATTTGAACCTCGATTGTCTCCCTGTGTTCATTATTCATGTCAATAAACTCTTGTGTTATATTACACACAATCATGAGCTGTGAGGCACTTCTACATTCATAAACAAATGCGGTTCAAGGACAGCAGAGCTGGTGGAGGAGTCAGAGCTCTCTCCTGGATCATCGTCTATTCAGAAATTTTAAAAACACCTTTACGGCTGACCACTTTTGGGTCTGCGCTGCTCTGATCCTCGGCATTTACGGCCTCACACACACACTCTCCCACTCACTCCTTCCCACTTCATGTTTATCCCTGCTGACATGGTACTAAATAAAATGGTTTGGTGCGTCTCCGCTTCACTTAGTATTTCTAGTTTAGTTTAATTTATGTTTTTTTCGTTTCGTGCGCCAGCAGGTGTGTTCAGTTCCAAGTTGATTGGGATGTACAAAAGTAATGTGCTTTGATCCCGGCATTCGCACAGTTTGATACATCTGAATTTTTCTTTGCGTACAGTGGTTTCTGGGTCCTAGCATTCGCCAGAGTTTAGCCTCTTGCAAGTCAATGCAAGTCTTTGTACATGAGGCCCCTGGTCTCCCCGATCAAAATGGTTTCTATGGGCTGCAAGTCACCGCAGCTAAAGCACGTTGTGTGTCACTGGAGACAGGTGTACATGGTGCTCAGAGATCCCACAAGCGAACTCAACCTATCATTTAATTTCAAGGTGGAGGGTTTTAATTATATGGTGTTCGTGTCAACTGACACAATGAAGTGTTTTGGTTGCAGAGGGGCCCTGTCCAGAGGGGGAAGTGCAGCGGATCCGGTGGCCGCGAAGGTCGCGGCTGTCGTTCCGGCGGTCTCGGTCGTAGCCCCGGTGTCTGGATGACTTATCCGAGGACGAAGTCCTCAGAACTTCACAAAAAAGAGAAATAACTGAAACAAACAAAGAAAAGGCAAAAATAAATCAAATCTGACTTGGAGGTGGGCTTTATCCGGGAGACATGAAAGGTGGGGTGAATCCTCAGAGAACGGGGAAGTTTCAGACGGACGACGGAGGGGTTGATGAGTCGGTCGATGACGAAGGGACCGATGAGGCGGGGAGCCAGTTTCCGGGATTCTACCTGGAGGGGGATGTCCTTAGCCGAAAGCCAAACCCTCTGGCCTGGCTGGTAGACAGGGGCAGGTGTGCGGCGGCGGTTGGCCTGTCTCTGCAACCGTTCAGAAGATTGTAGGAGGGCAGAGCGAACCTGCTTCCACACTTGGCTGCAGCGGCGAAGGTTTGCCTGAACAGATGGCACAGCGACCTCGTCCTTCTGGAACTCAAACAGTGGCGGTTGGTACCCCAGAGAGGCCATGAAGGGCGACATCCCCGTGGCTGAAGAGGTAAGGGAATTGTGAGCATACTCAACCCAGGGGAGGAAGGAGCTCCAGGAGGCCAGGTGTCGGGCAGAGACACAACGGAGGGCGCTCTCCAGACTCTGGTTGGCTCTCTCCGTCTGGCCATTAGACTGAGGGTGGTAACCAGAAGACAGACTCAGAGGCTCCCAAGGTGGCGCAAAAGGCCCTCCACACTTGGTAAGTGAACTGCGGGCCACGGTCTGAGACGATGTCCAGGGGGAAACCATGAAGGCGAAAGACATGGTGGACGAGGAGATCACCAGTCTCCGAGGCAGAGGGGAGCTTGGGGAGGGGGATGAAGTGCACCGCCTTGGAGAACCGGTCCACCACAGTGAGGATGACGGTGTTGTTCTTCGAGGGAGGGAGACCAGTGATAAAATCCACCGCGATATGGGACCAGGGGCGGTGTGGGATGGACAGGGGGTTGAGCAGGCCTGCCGGGGGGCGGTTGGAGTTCTTTCCTCGGGCACACACTGGACAGGCAGAGACGAAGGAGGAGACATCCTGGGTCATGCTTGGCCACCAGAAGCGCTGCCGGAGGAACTGCAGGGTGCGTGAGACTCCAGGGTGACAGGTGAGTTTAGAGGAGTGTCCCCATTGCAGGACCTCAGAGCGAGTGGGGCTGGGGACAAATAGCCGGTTGGGAGGCCCACCACCGGGGTCAGGTTCAGTCCGTTGGGCCTCCCGGACCCTCTCCTCCACCTGCCAGGTGGCTGCTCCCACGATGCAGGTCGGTTGCACGATTGGGTCGGGCAAAGGGCAGGCAGGGTCAGGGGAAAACTGATAATCCCGAATAAATCTGCGATAAAAGTTAGCAAACCCCAAGAACCGTTGGAGCTGCTTGCGAGAGGAGGGAGTGGGCCAGTCCCTGACGGCGCTAATCTTGGCTGGGTCCGGAGAAAGTTGCCAGGCGTACATGCTGAACATGTTCCACCTCTGTCTCGGAGAAGATGAGGATGTCATCGAGGTACACGAAGAGGAACCTGTTCATCATTTCGCGGAGGATGTCGTTTACCAGGGCTTGAAAAGTGGCTGGGGCGTTTGTAAGGCCAAAAGGCATCACCCTGTATTCAAAGTGGCCTAAGGGGGTGTTAAAAGCCGTCTTCCACTCATCGCCCTGGCGTATTCGTACTAGATGGTAGGCGTTCCTAAGGTCGAGCTTGGAGAAAACACGGGCCTTTTGGAGAGGGCAGAAAGCAGCGTCGAGCAGGAGCAAGGGGTACTTGTTCTTAACCGTAATGATATTTAGGCCACGGTAATCTACACAGGGGCGTAGGGACCCATCCTTCTTCTGAACAAAGAAGAAGCCGGCCCCCAGAGGAGATGAGGAGGGGCGAATCAGACCTGCAGCCAGGGACTCACTAATATACGTATTTCTCCATAGCCTCTCGTTCAGGCCGCGACAGGTTGTAAAGCCGACTAGAAGGGAACGAGGCACCGGGGAGTAGGTCTATACTGCAGTCATAGGGGCAGTGGGGGGGCAGGGAAAGAGCGCGCTGTTTGCAAAAAACTTCGGCTAGATCATGGTAGACAGAGGGTACCAGTGACAGGTCAGGGGGCTCTGGAACCAATTCAGACTCAGGAGGAGCTGCGGGGAGGGCAGAGTGAAGACAGAGGGAATGACAGGAGACACCCCAGGTAGAAAGCTTGCCTGTGGCCCAATTAAACTGAGGGTTGTGACGAGCTAACCAGGGCAGGCCGAGCACGGCGGGAAAGGAAGAGGAAGGTATAAGGAATAGTTGGATCTTCTCGGTGTGGTTGCCAGAGAAAATCAGGGTCAAGGGTTCGGTGACATGAGTTACTCGGGCCAGGGGCTTGCCATCCAGGTCCAAGATGGTCTTGGGCTCGGAGAGGGGAGTGACTGGAACGTTAGCCTGACTAGCTAATTCACTGTCCAAGAAGCAATCATCTGCTCCGGAGTCGATGAGGAAGTTGAGGGGAAGGGATTGTTTGGGCCACACCAGAGTACCAGGCAGAACCATGCGGGCGGTCTTGGAGCAGGGGTCGACTCCGCTCGCCAGCACCCCTGCATGTGCTGACGAGCTTAATGTTTTGGCCGCAGGGGGCACGAAGCGAGGAAGTGTCCAGGCTGGCCACAGTAGAGGCAGACCTTGGCTGTCATTCTCCGCTGTCTCTCCGAGGGGGTCAGGCGTGCCCGGCCCAGCTGCATGGGTTCCACAGCCTCGGGGGAGAGGGGTGGCTGAACCGGGCAGGTGGGGTGCTCAGAGCGGGAAGAGGCAGCAGGGATCTGAGGAGGGGCACGCAAGGTTAGGGCCCTCTCTCGTCGCCTCTCACGGAGTCGGTTATCTAAGCGGATGGCCAGCGTGATGAGCGCCTCCAGGTCTCGAGTCTCGTCTCGGACTGCGAGTTCGTCCTTTAACTCCCCCTGGAGACCGTGCAAAAAACAGCTACGAAGGGCAGCATCATTCCAACCACTCTCTGCGGCATAAATTCTAAAACGAATGGAGTACTCAGCTACAGAGGATTGGGCCTGTCGGAGGTGAAGGAGTCGTGAAGCCGCCTCATGGCCCCGGAGCGGATGGTCAAAGACCCTCCTGAGGTCAGAGGTGAAGGTGTTATAGTCTGTGTAGGCCGGGGAACGAGCCTCAGACACAGCAGTAATCCACTCCGCTGCTCTCCCAGACAGGAGGTTGGTGACAAAGGCTAACTTAGCACTGTCAGAGGGATAAGTGGTCGGTTGTAAATCAAACACCCTGGAGCACTGCAGGAGAAAGGGGCCACACTTCCCGGGCTCACCAGAGAAGCGTTCAGGAATGGGGATATATGGTTCACGGGGAGCAACGGGGAGTGCAGGGGGTACAGGGAGCTCCTGAGAGTTGGTAGAGTGAACGGATGAAGCGGATTAGTAGAGAGTTGAAGGAGGCTCGCTACATTAGAGGAGAGGTCACGTAAAGAATTAACTACCTCAGCCAGCACCTTCTCATGCTGACCCAGGAGTGCCCCCTGGGCAGCTAGTGCACTTCCAAAAGCCTCTCGGTCTGCCGGGTCCATGTTGGTCAGATCGTAATGTTAGGGTTGCACAGAGGCTGGACCCGAAGATGCAGACAAGGGTGGTAAGGTAAATCAAAATTTATTTAAACAGTAACCAAGGGCGGTGCACAAAGGCAGCAAACATAAAACTAATCAACTAAAAACAACCAAAGCTAGGCGAGGGAACTAGGGTCGGCAGGCCACTCAGGAAGGGAGCACATGGGCGAAGGAACGAGGCGGTGCAGTCGGGGGAGGGGAGGCCACAAGGAGTCTCAGAGAGGACAGGAGGATGGTCTGAGGAGCTGGGTCCAAGGGGAGACAAGGAGAAGGCTCAGAGGTGGCTGAACTCACAGAGGTGCTGGTGAGAGTCCGGGTTGTCTTTCTTTCTTGAGGAGGAGGCGAGCAGGAGTCTCAATCCAAGAGCAAAGAAGCTAGTTTAAACAGATATCGCTAGGAGTTACCACGGAGGCTGACAAAACGATCTGACGCTGGTGAGCTGGCAGCAGGGGTTTAAGAAGCCAGTAGTCCTCATTAGCTGCAGGTGTGCCAGCCTACCAGCTACCGGGGAAAGTAGGTCAACCACGCCTCCTGGAGAGAAGTAGGGGGAGAGAGAAGGAAAGCAACACAACAGCCAAAACGAACGGGGGATCGAATCCCGGAAGCAACAGGAGTAGATCATGACAGATTTTAACTGTACAGTTGACCCCCTTTTAGACAGGAACCATCAGGAACCACACCCTGCGTCCTCCCACAGGCTCAGACTGATTTCAGAAACACACGTCCTGTCTGACCTACTTCAAAATAATATTCACAGCTAAAGCAGCTAGCAAAAATGCTAAGAAGGCCAGGAACACAATCCTCCTCCTTCAGGTGCTGTTGTGTATGGCCATTTACATAGCGCCACTGTTAAAACAAGCTCTCTTGCAATGGTTTCCTAAGAATTTCACTGACTCCCTCTTTGCTACTTATATCATAATTCAGATGCTGCCTCGCTCCATTAGTCATCTACGGCGTACGAGACAAGACTTTGAGGGGGTATCTGAAAAGGTATCTGTTGTGTGGAGTGAAGCCACAGTGATAATCTGTGCTTGGACACTTTCACAAACAAGAATTAGACTTGAAGTTCTTCACCTCCAACCAATTGAGCTGCAGTTTCCATCCACATTCATTTATACTCATGAAATATGAGGTCAAAACTTTAAAGAACTGAATCACGTTTTTGATCACAATAAAACGGTGTGGACCCACATTGATGTCATTTATTTGTTTGTGAGCTGCTGTTCTGGAGTTTCACATTGTGTTGTTCAAACAGAGGTAACCAACACATGATGCACTTTATCTCCTGTATGTATATGAGCAGCAACATAGTTGTCGAAATGAACATCCTCAACTTCCCTCTGGATCAATAAAGTTTCTATCAAAATATCATCTATCATGCAACGTGATAACGAGAAAAAGAGATAGATATAAACTCATCACTGAGCAGATACATGCCAACATAATGGTGAAAGTGAAGCATGATGATGCAGATAAAAAAATCTGATGAATCTGTGTTGAGAAAAGATATACAAACACTATCTGCACATGCGTGGACACAATTCCTTGGATGACCCCACAACATATAATCTCTGCCTTTCTCTGAAGCACCAGTGTTGGTGGTTGGACGCAGACGGAGGTAAGCTCTGTTTCCTCTGTGCACTCATGTCACAGTGGAAATTAATGAATTTAAAGACTGAAATAATCATGATTATATTATTTTACCCTAGAAAACATTAACATAGATGCTATTTAGAAACAAAATGCTATTAATTAAAATATATGTATACATTATCTTGCAGGCTGATGCACTGATCCTGAGGTGAGACTCAACATGTTTTTTCTTGCTGTTAAGAAGAAATTATCAATCTCACTTTGACGAAACAAACATTTGGTGAAAGTTGAGATGCTTCTTTACAAACATGATTTTACATTTTCGGGTGTTTGTGCTTCCATGTTCTCTTTCAGACAAATGCATCGGCTGTGTTCTTTTACAGAAACTGTCCTCCATAGATTGTAAGTACAATATTAAAGACTGTTCAAAGACAAATATTGGTTGAGTTTGAAGCTTCTGCTCAGGTGGAACTCACAGAATCTGAATTTATTTATTCCTGTCTCTATCTATCTATCTATCTTTCTGTCCATCTGTCTGTTCAATTTTCTCATTAGCAGTGATAAGAAGAGAGAAACAGAATCTCCAGTGTCAACACCTTTGATTCAACAAAGCAAATGAGAATTTGAATCCACTCCATTATCCAAATCATGTCTGGACTACAAACTTCATTAAACTGTCACATTTAATTTGAAAATGCATTTTACTTAAACATACAAATGAAAAACTTACAGAAGTTCAGCTGTTAAGTTTGAGAAATATGTTCTTTTAAAAATAATACTGAGAGAAATATTTTCTGTCAATCTCCTTGTCATGTTTTCTTGTTTATCAGCTCTTGAGACTTCATGACATGAACACATCATCCATTTAGTATTGAGTCCCTCTGTTTCCTTGTTTTTCGTCTCTCGACCCATGTTCCACGTCATTGATTCATATTCCATACGACGCCTTAACCATAAGTTTAGCCACATCTTTACTTGCCTTCCTGGAGGTTTTGATCCAGAGGTTTTGTTTGTACTTTTGCAGAGTGTAGAGTTGGATATGGTCAGGGCAAGAAAGTCAGGCTGAGGGAGAAAGCTTTGTTGTAGAAGGCAACAAAGCCATTAGCCATTATGCTCAGGGGTCCAATGGCAGGTTGGCCAGGTCTTTGTCACCGTCCAGGTGTTCCTAAAGGTGATGGTGCATTTTGTCTGCTATCTGGACAGGGGGATAGGAACTGTGAAGGGGAAGGTGTGATAGTCAGAGACCTCCAGGTGAAGGCAGTTTGGGTTCTGAGTGATCCTGAGTGTGACCTTTGGCATGGATATGAGCTGTTATCGATTTCAAAAAGAAAGTTTCTAAAAACCATTTCTTTCCCTGCAGATCTTCTACACAAATCCTCGCTACATCCTTTTCATTCACCTGGTTGTCAACGACATGATCCAAATGACACTTACCGTCACCCTGTTCGTCATCAGCTACACCATCTATAAACTCAACGTTTCAATCTGCTGCATCTTTGTCCTGATTGCTCTGTTCACCACTAAGAACACCCCTCTGAACCTGGCCTGCATGGCTGTCGAGTGCTACATCGCCATCTGCATCCCCCTACGCTACGTGCAGATCTGTACTGTCCAGAGAACTCGGATGTTGATTGGCTTAATTTGGGCGACGAACATATTGTCAGTTCTTCCTGATCTCTTCATCACCTTGGCCACAGAGCCACTGGACTTCTTCCACTCCAGAGTGTTCTGTCTAACAGAAACTGTGTTTCCAAATCCCCAAGTCCACAAGAAAAGGGACATCACTTATATCATCTATCTGGTCATAGTTTGGGTCGTAATCTTTTACACCTACTTCAGAATAATATTCACAGCTAAATCAGCTAGCCAAGATGCTAAGAAGGCCAGAAACACAATCCTCCTCCACGGGTTTCAGGTGCTGTTGTGTATGGCCATTTACATAGCGCCACTGTTAAAACAAGCTCTCCTGCAATGGTTTCCTAAGAATTTCACTGACTCCCTGTTTGCTACTCATGTTATAATTCAGATGCTGCCTCGCTCCCTTAGTCCAATCATCTACGGCATACGAGACAAGACCTTCAGGGGGTATCTGAAAAGGTATCTGTTGTGTGGAGTGAAGCCACAGTGAGAATCTGTTCTTGGACACTTTCACAAACAAGAATTACAGACTTGAAGTTCTTCACCTCCAACCCGTCGAGCTGCAGTTTCCATCCACATCCATTTATACTCATGATATGTGATGTTAATGCTTTAAAGAACTGATTCACAAATTTTTGATCACAATTAAAAGATATGGACCCACAGTCATGTTATTTATTCATATTGTCTTGTTTGCTGCACTTTATCTCCTGACATCATGGTCAACGTGACCGTGGGGCGGGGACCCTGGGCGGCTGGGTAGCATGGGCCTGTCGGGGTGACTACCGGTGTTTGGCTACGGGGGGGGCCTTTGCTCCTGCCGACGCAGGGGCCTGGGGCCAGAGGGGTGGGATCACTGGGCGGCCCTGGGTCAGGCTCTGGGTCTGTTGAGGCGGGGGCTCCGTGGCCAGGACTGCAGGGGGGCTGAGACGGTCTACACCGGGTGGGACCTGCTCTCCCGGGGCTCGGCCCTCGGTCACCGACCCTTAGGGTGGGTGGGGGGGCGCCAGGCATGTGGGGCGGTGCTCCCCCAGCTTCGTTGACCTGTGGGCAGGGGGGGTTGCGTCAGTTCGTGAGTGCTTCAGGGCCCCCTGAAGCTAGGTAGGACTGGTTCCCCTCTCTGCGGGGGTGGGAGTGTGCTGGGTCTGGAAGCCGTCATCGTGCAGCCTTACCTCTGCAGGGGCGGCGCTGCATGGACAGACTTTTTGGGGAGGACTATCTAACAGTAGCCCTACCCCGCGCCCTGCCCACCAGCAGCGCTGTCTCTGTATTTTTAATTCGCCTGCAGTCACTTAGGCCTTGGGGCCAGCAGCGAAGCAGGGGTGGGGGGGGATTCCGGGCATGGCCCCATCCGCGCCCCTGACTTGCTCTCTCCGGGGTGGGGAGGGGGGGCTCGCTGCTTCCTCTCTCTGTGTCCCCCCGAGTGCTCGGTGGGTGGTCCCCTCGGATCGTGCAGCCTTACTTCTGCAGGGGCGGCGCTGCATGGACAGACTTTTTGGGGAGGACTATCTAACAGTAGCCCTACCCCGCGCCCTGCCCACCAGCAGAGCTGTCTCTGTATTTTTAATTCGACTGCAGTCACTTAGGCCTTGGGGCCAGCAGCGAAGCAGGGGTGGGGGGGGATTCCGGGCATGGCCCCATCCGCGCCCCTGACTTGCTCTCTCCGGGGTGGGGAGGGGGGGCTCGCTGCTTCCTCTCTCTGTGTCCCCCCGAGTGCTCGGTGGGTGGTCCCCTCGGGGCACCGTGGGATTACGGGCCTGCTCGAGCCCGTGCCCGACGCCAATACAGCCTACTGCCTGGGGCCGATCGGCCTGGGGCTGTCGGGGGGGTCACTCGTCTCCTGTGCTCTACAGGACGTCCGGGCAGGCTGGTGCCTCAGCCCCTCACGTTGCCTGCCCTGGGTGGTTTCCCAGTGGCAGCACTACTGTCTGCTTGTCTACATCACACCTCGGGGTTCTCGGGTTTGCGCCGGTCCCTGGCGGTCTTGGTCGTCGCCCTGGTGGCTTTGGCCCCGGCGGCAGCTGCCATGACTTCCGGGGTCCCGGTGATCGAGGACACCAAGGTGGTCCCTCACTGCTCTGATGTAGATACCAGAAACAAAACTAACCAGACAAAAGAAAAAGAAAAGTAGAAGCAAATTGAGAATGAAAATGAAAAGAAAATGATCGACTGTGACCCCGTATATATGGACCGTCTGGATGACTTATCCGAGGACGAAGTCCTCAAAATGTCACTAAAAAGAAAAATATTTGACACAAACAAAGAAAAGCAAAAATAAAGAAGAACGTGAAGGGTCCGGTGGGCGAGCTGAGTTCAACACAAGAGACAATGTCCTACTCACCCAATGAGATCAAAGGGTTTTTGGAAAGAACCAAAGGTGCCAGACTTCCTGCTGTAGAGGAACATTTTAGTGACCTGAAGTTATTTATTCAATCTGCTCACCCTCTCCCCAGGAAGTCTGGCAGAACTGACGACCTCCTCACTGATCAGGAAATTTACAGGCTCAAAGAGCTCATTGTTAAAATCAGAGATCAACTGATCAGTGAGGAGGACGACTTTTAATCTTCAGTTTTTATTGTAGACACCATTATGTTTTATCATGGAGTGTCTATTCCTTTACTTTGTTTGATTCTTGTGTGATTTTAGAATCGGCACCCTGAACCTTAATGGTGCCAGGGCTGATTTTAAAAGAGCTACACTTTTTTAATTCATAGAAGCAAAGAGACTGGATGTGATGTTTTTACAGGACACCCACAGCACGGCTGACAATGAACCCAACTGGAAAATGGCTTTTAATGGGGAGGTAATTTTAAGTCATAAGTCCAACATCAGCGGAGGGGTGAGGATTTTATTCTCCAATAATTTTTTACCTGTGTTGTGTGCCAAAAAGGAAATCATCCCAGGTGTACTGCTCAAAGTCGAAGCTTTTTACGAACAACAGTTGACCCCCTTTTAGACAGGAACCATCAGGAACCACATCCTGCGTCTTCCCACAGGCTCAGACTGATTTCAGAAACACACGACCTGTCTGACCTGTGCATAGTTTTTAACCCAAACCACAGGCAGTACACCTGGGGCCTCATGTATGAAGACTTGCGTGGACTTGCTACTAAACTCTGGCGTACGCTAGGACCCAGAAACTGGCGTACGCAAACAAAAATTCAGATGTCTCAAACTGTGCGAACGCTGGGACCCAAGCACATTACTTTTGTACATCCCAATCACCTTGGAATTGAACGTACCTGCTGGCGCACTGAACTCCTCCCTGCCCACGCCCCTATTTACATAGGCAATCCTATTTAAATGAGGGGATTCCCCTCTCTGTGCGATCGTTCTTCATGGAACAACGGACAAACAACAAAGGGAAAAAAAATAAATTTCACCAACTCTAAACTAAAGTGAAGCGGAGACGCACCAAACCATTTTATTTAGTACCATGTCAGCAGGGATAAACATGAAGTGGGAAGGAATGAGAGGGAGAGTGTGCGTGTGAGGCCATAAATGCCGAGGATCAGAGCAGCGCACACACCAAAGTGGTCAGCCGTAAAGGTGTTTTTAAAATTTCTGAATAGACGATGTTCCAGGGGAGAGCACTGACTCCTCCACCAGCTCCGCTGTCCTTGAAGCAGCACACACAGGCCGAGATAAAAAAAAAGTTGTCAGACATTAAGGTGGAGGTGAAACGGAGGATGATGGCCCACCGGCGGAGCCTAAGCACAACGGGCGGTGGTCCGGGAGTGGAGGATCTCAGCCCCTTCGACTGCAGAGTGGCCGCTGTAATGGGTGACACCGCTCTCTCCGGAGTGGTGGGAGCCCATGAGGGAGAGACGGATGATTTGAAAGGTAAAGTTGCGGCTCATAAATGTTGGCCCTACAGTAGTTGTACAATAACACAGTCAAAGCTCGTGCACAAAGACGCGAGGATATAAAACAATTTAACTCATGGATAATTCCTTTATTTGCTTTACATTAACTTCTGAAAAGAACCACAAGTGGCTGAAGAGCCCTTCACCGCCGTGCCTGGCCCCAGCACCTCCACCGGCGTGCCTGGCCCCAGCCCCTCCACCGGCGTGCATCGTGCCAGCACCTCCACCGGCGTGCGTCGTGCCAGCCCCTCCACCGGCGTGCGTCATGCCAGCACCTCCACCGGCGTGCCCTCTTTACATGTTTGCTATCACATGCTGCCGGACACGTATGGCTTCACGGGGTGGGTTGAGGTGAACGGGTTCGCCATCCAGTTCCGCAGGTGGGGTAGAGTTCCGTGGTGGCACGGGAATTCCGTGCCGGTGTGCCACATTGTGGAGGAAGCCACAGGCCAGCACGATGCGGCACACCTTCTCTGGCCGGTACATTAACACCCCCCCCGACCTGTCCAGGCAGCGCCAGCGACCCTTAAGCAGGCCAATTGCCCTCTCCACAACTGCCCGAGTGCAAGAATGGCAGTCATTGTACCTCCTCTCTTGGTCGTTCGAAGGGTTTGCGAGAGGGGTCATCAGCCACGTTTTCAGGGGGTAGCCGCTGTCCCATGGGTCAAATGAATGCACAATGCAAAACCCCACTTAAAGGAACCGAACACAAGCAGATGTACGCCGCGGACGTGAATGTTACATTTCCAAGTTTACGCACGCGTTCGACAAATACTGACCACAGGGAGACTATCGGGTGCTTGTTATAAGACTTTGCATCTTTAATATCAGCAGCAGGAAGACAATATTAGAATGAGCACATGGCCAAATGTGCGCTGCACTGTTTTACATTCGGGTAAAGCAAATGAAGATCATATGTACTCACCCAACAACCAGCCATCGCGCACCATGCCAGCCTCCAGCCTGTTCCCAAGCATGCTGTTCATCAAAATGAATGAGTCGTGCGTTGAACCAGGCCACCGAGCCACGACGTTGCTCGGTTGCATTTGCGCATCACATATGATTTGTACATTTATGGAATGGAAATGCTTCCTATTCACAAAAACAAATTCCTCACGTGATGGTGCTTTTATAGCAATGTGTGTGCAGTCAATAGCTCCGATTACATTAGGGAAACCGGCTACCGCTGCAAATTGCACTTTAATGTTGGTCTGTTCAACAGCACTGTATGGGAATTTAATGTACCTGGATGACATCCAGATGATTTCGTCCCACACAGCGGGCATGACACGGCTCAGGGTGGACTGGCACACTCCTGACCGATCGGCTAGCTCCCGCTGAAATGTTCCTGTTGCCAGGAACCCCAGCGTGGTGAGCACCTGTGTAGGCACAGACAGTGCATGGCTCCTTGCCGTGATGCACTCTAGGGCCGGTCGGAGCTCTGCGCACAACTCCAGCAACACTGCCCTTGGTAAACGAAATCGGCTCAGGAGCCACTCGTCGTCATTCGCCAGCAGATCTTGCCGTTCTCTAAAAACGCGCTCTCGCCGTATTGCAGCATTTGCAAGGACCTCTAATAGCGCTAACGCTGCCATTGTTTTGACCATCTATTCATCTTTCATCAGACGACGCTTTATAGCCAGCCGTGTAATTGCAAACAGGTGTTTGTGTTAATTTTTCATACGGCTGCGTTTGATGAGCGCATGACAGTGAATTGGATTGTTTTCACATCATTGCAGTTTCCCTGCATCACCTGCCAGCGGCAAGATAGCCGCAGATACTTGCGTACGCCTGCCACGGAGTTGGCGTGGCGCACCGCTCGAGTCCACGGTCAAGTCACTTTTCATACATGTGCACGTGAGCGTGGAAACGGGCGAACGCCAAGACTTTGAGCGTACGCAACATTCATATATGAGGCCCCAGGACTGTGACACAGATTCGAACATAAATATGAAACCTTGAATATTGTTAAAGTTGAACAACTTCACTCTGTGCTCAGGGTCAGAAGCCATTTTGTGCCAACTCAGTGGCATGTCAATGCTGTACTTGCCTAATGCAACATTGTGCAGCCACAGCTCTGTAAGTGTACTTGTACCTTTAATTAATTCTATAGAAAATAAACATTTTTATGATCACCCCAACTTAATATATTGTTTATTGTCTCACCGTTCCTGAACACTGGCCGAGTTCGGTGCCCGAAGCTGAGGGCAGCTACAGAAGCCGAACAATACCCATATGCAAACAATGCAGAAAAGTATTAGCACTGAGATAATTTTACAACCATCACATACACCCCCTCAACATAGATGTTGCCCCCGACATCTCAGGGGACATGTAAATGTTTAAACATACACATAGTGCATAAAACGTCATCAATAATCATCTTACAACAACTTGCAAACCATTACACAGATTATACAGTGTTCTTTAAAGGCACATATGTATTATCATACTACTCGTCCAATAGTTCCCTCACGTGGTACGCATCAGTAAATGCCTTAACACTCAGGTAGTGAAATAGTCCAGCAATGAGTGTACATATGTGTATAAGTGTATCAGTTCTCATTCTAATGAAACAGTCCATCCATGAATATATGATGTGTGTATGTAAATTGTTCCAACACGGTTTGTCAAACAGTCCATCCGTGAGTGTATGATGTTTTTGTGTAGATGTGTTGACACTCTTTCTGAAACAGTCCATCAATGAGTGTAAGGTGTGTGTATGTGTGAGTGTAGTGTCAGTAGCCCGCTGCAACAGTCGGCTGATAATTCCAGTGCAGTACTGCACCTGCCCACGTACTGGCTGCTTGCATGGCTCTGTCAGATGTTGGAGGATAGTAGTACATCACGTTACTTGGTCCACTGCCACAACAACTAGGATGGCCCAGTTGGTCATAAGTAAAAACTTTTGGTGGTCGTCTCTTCTTTACTGGTCGCTGGCGCTGGTACTCATCTTGAATGTAATCTTTGCTTTGAATAGGTGGTTGTGCCGCTGGCTCCCTTTCCTCCAGTGCAATATCCTCATAAACAGACATGTCACCATCTGACAGTGTCTGGTTCACACTGAGGTACCTCCTGGTGCTCAGAGTTAGCATCCTGTGCGAGCTGCTCAGCAACTTCATCATTTTTCTCTTCGTCTGTGCGGACTTGAGGCTGTGGTCCAGGCCGATCCCCTGGTGGACAGTATCCATAGTCATCTTCGTCGCTCTCATCCTCTTGACCAGTTTGATCTGCTTGATCCCTGTCTTGACTGGATATAGTTCTTTTCGTTTTGACTGGTTTCAGCTGAATTTCAAGAGGTAAGTGGTCACAGGGCAAAAGGAGGTTACGATGCAGAATTCCTACAATTTCTCACCTTGCCATACTTAGCTATCACCTCATAGATGGGCATGTCTTTTCCCACTTGCCATATGACTGTGGATGTTGACAAGGACACGGTTGCCCTCATGCAAAACAGAGCTCCTGACTTTATCATCATGGTATCTTTTGCTTTTCTCAACACATTTCTTTGTATTGGCCATTGTGATCTCATAAGCCTCTTGCATTTGTTGTTTCCACTTTCTTATGTACTCTTGATGATCAACAGTTCCAGTCTCTGGGGTCAATCCAAATAATAAGTGAACTGGTAGTCTTGGTGATCTGCCAAACAGGAGATAGAAGCTGGCGCTGGTACAGAAATATGCATCTTGCTACAGGCTCTGTGTCTTTTAGAGATATTTGAAGTTGCAATTTTTCGATGCAGCCAATATCATCATCTGTTCTTGAGAAAGAGGCACTCCTCCCCTAACATTTGACGAGCTATCTCCTTGTCTGAATCACTGAAATGGCTCAAATCTACAGGGGGGTCCCAGACATCAGTTTCTGTATCATTAGTTTGATTGTCCTCAGCAGTGATGTGGCTCGTTGTTACTGAAGGTGGCAGGTGGGATCTCTCCAGCATGGAGGTGGGATAGACAGCCTGAACCTGCTGGACAGTTCCAATAGCTGTTCTACCTGCTAACTCAATGCCGTGATCAGTTGGGTTCTGCACACTTACAAAAATACAGGGATTTCTTGTACCTCTAGTCACATCAACAAGCACGGCATACAGTTCAAGCCCGTCAGCCCAGCAAGGATTTACATTAGGCTCAAAGATCAGCATTGCATCTTCATGTGGAGTATTGATGTGAACACGGCACTCAATCTGAACCGGCATGTGTTTGGGTTTTAGGGTTCTCCCCCTTTTTGTCTTGACTACATACTCATTAGCTTGGTTGACACTGCCTTGTTCAATAACAGCACTTATTTCCTGAACAAAAGTGTCTGTGTGTCCTGGGAATTCTGCTCTCAATGCTTTGCCCAGCTATTCTCTGCCAACATTGTCTGATTGTTTCAACTCATTGTCAAGAATAATCTTAATTACATTTGAGCCACTGATTGGGCAAATAAGCTGACCAGCCTTCATCACAAGTGTGGGAACAATGACTTGGATGCAGCCCCAGAAGCCAACCTGAAAGCAACCTCAACCCAAGCAACATATGGCATGCTTTCTCCATTTGCAGCCGGTGTCACGTCCAACATTTCAGAAATATTTCTTAGTCTGGTGTCTGGTAAATACATTTCTTTTCACAACTCATCAATCATGGTTACTTGGGAGCCGGAGTCCCTCAATGCTTGAACACTCTGACCTTGGATGAAGCTGCTAACCAAGTATTGTTTGGGGCTGACTTAGTCTGTTTTTCTCTTCTTGAGGTAGCATTAGCAGTCATTGGTCACTCCCTGTGTCATGATCGGCTCAGGAGCCGTGACAAATTAGACAGAAAAGCGGTAGTTTCAATGGAACAAAATACATAGTTTATTAATTAACATAAACGCAATCCAAACAAAGGCAAAGCTAAACACAAAACAACATGATGCAGCTCAGCAGAGCCAACCCTCCGGCTGGAGGCAGAGTCGGAAAGGGAGTGAGAGAGGCAGAGGGTGAACAGCCAGGCCTCTTTATCCACCAGGGAGGCTGGCCAGAAACTCCCAGGTGAAAGGCAGCGACGCGAGAGCCTGCCTAAGAACTCCAGCACGACCGGTCATGACACAAGGTCTGACCCGTAACCAACAGGAACCACCAACCAAGCAACCACTTCACTGGACTTCAGCCAGCACCTCCAAAGGATCGTCTTCCATTTCCAGGGACGGGTAATGCAACTGGGCTAACAAACAACTGATCACTTTAATGCGGCTGGGCTAAACAAAGAACCAATCGCTCTAGCATTACACTAGGCTAAGCTAAGAACTTAACTGAATCTTCCTTTCATTTTGGTGTTCGAGTTTGACTTGAAGCTGTGATATTTGGTAGCGTGTTATTCTGCTGTTTCTTCACCGTGCATGCATCTAACTCCTTTCTTTAACCTGAGCACCAACACATCACATGGTCATCTCCACCCTTATCACACATATGATCTCAGTCACATGGTCCCCATCACTCCAGGGGGCCCATTGTCTTTCTGTGGCCAGCAGCCATTTTGAATCACTCACTCTCACACACACACACACACACACGCGCACGCATGCATACTCACACATCTGTAGATAGTACGTATATCCTTTTCTAGTTCGTGTGTTTAGACTTTTATTATGTTCTTAATAAATGTTTATTTTTAAACACGACGCTTTATTAATATTGTATAAAAGTGAATCTTGCCAACCTCTACGTTGTAAAAACTCCAGCGCAACCAGTCATGACACAAGGTCTGACCCGCAACCAACAGGAACCACCAACCAAGCAACCACTTCACTGGACTTCAACCCACACCTCCAAAGGATCATCTTCCATTTCCATGGACGGGTAACCCAACTGGGCTAAACAAAGAACCAATCGCTCTAGCATTACACTAGGCTAAGCTAAGAACTTAACTGAATCTTCCTTTCATTTTGGTGTTCGAGTTTGACTTGAAGCTGTGATATTTGGTAGCGTGTTATTCTACTGTTATTCTGCTGTTTCTTCACCGTGCATGCATCTAACTCCTTTCTTTAACCTGAGCACCAACACATCACATGGTCATCTCCACCCTTATCACACATATGATCTCAGTCACATGGTCCCCATCACTCCAGGGGGCCCATTGTCTTTCTGTGGCCAGCAGCCATTTTGAATCACTCACTCTCACACACACACACACACACACGCGCACGCATGCATACTCACACATCTGTAGATAGTACGTATATCCTTTTCTAGTTCGTGTGTTTAGACTTTTATTATGTTCTTAATAAATGTTTATTTTTAAACACGACGCTTTATTAATATTGTATAAAAGTGAATCTTGCCAACCTCTACGTTGTAAAGAACTCCATATCCTTCAACCTTGCTAACTATTAGTGTGGTAAATTTGATTATAGTTATTAATTTAATTATTAATCAGACATTCAAATTGGTAGTTAACAATCATATGAGACTATTGATTAATAAATAAGCTATCTTTCCCTTCCTTTGAAGGGTGGTGCCCCGATTTCTCAATTATAAATTATTGTCACATATTAATATTTTTAATATTAATATTAAGTAATATTTTACTGATAGCTTAATTTATTGATTAAAACCAAGCACATTGTTTAAGTTACCAAACTTAAGGGCATAACCGTAACATTTTGGTACCTGTGCGAGGCCGATATACTTCATCATACATCAACTATCAATTTCTTTCAGCATTTCTTGTAGCGAAGTCTTTTCCTTTCAGTAAACAGTTACCTGACCGACCAGACCTTTCCTCGCCGCAGGCCCCCTGTTTCCTCTATTCCTCAGTAACCTGGTACCAGGGGAAGCAAATTAAGAGAAAAAGAAGCACGGGAGAGAGAAGAGACAACGGACAAGAGTAGAGGATTAGTCAACCCAGTGGAGCTGGCTTCAAAGCCCATATCGAGGCCAAGGCTTCTTTTACAATTGTTGAGTAGTTCAGCTGGTATGAATTGAACTTCCTTGAAAAAAAACATATTGGTTTTTCAACACCAAAGTTATCTGATTGCAACAGGACTGCTCCTGTTCCAACGTGACTGGCATTGACCTGCAAACAAAATGGCCGGTCAAATTGTGGAGCAGCCAACGCAGGTGCGCTGTCTTCACCATTTCAAATGACTGCTGGCAAACAGGAGACCACACAAACATGTTTTTGGCCTTCAACAGGTCTGTGAGTGGTGCCACTACCTCCGAGAAGTTTCTGCAGAAGCAGCGGTAATAGCCCACAAGAAGCAGGAAGCGCATTAGTTCTTTCTTAGTGATTGGTATGGGAAAACACTGGACAGCTTTTATTTTCTCTTCTACTGGACGCACGGTACCCTGCCCTACTACTCGGCCTAGGTACGTCACGGTGGCCCTCGTAAACTCACACTTTGCAAGGTTCACAGTGAGACGCGCTTCGGCTAAGCCAGGGGTCAGCAACCTGTAACACTCAAAGAGCCATTTCGACCCGGTTTCCACGGAAAAGACAACACTGGGAGCCGCAAACACTTTTTGACATCGAGATATATATATATATGCACTTGTAAAATAGTGTATTGCTTATTAAATCCATGTAGTCCATCCATGTTTCAGAAAATACAATTTTATTTATTAAATGAACACATTTTGAACTCTTACAAAACATAAAAATTAGCACTATTAAAACAAAAAAGCCGGAGAAGCTGAAAGCAGCAACACCGCTCACCTGTCAGGGGATAATCGTAGTCACACACACAACCCCGCACTGATTTTGCTCACTCCTCTGCAACTCCCGGACGAGCCCCCCTCGGGAGCCGTGACAAATTAGACGGAAAAGCAGTAGTTTCAATGTAACAAAATACATAGTTTATTAATTAACATAAACGCAAACCAAACAAAGGCAAAGCTAAACACAAAACAACACCTACGTTGTGGGGCAAAACTCAGTTCCAACACGATGCCTAGGACCTGCATTAAACCAATACCTCTGGGGAAAGTCCTGCACCTGTTGACCTGGGAATTGCATACCTGATATGCCGTTGGCACCCCCTACTGGTGGCGGTAGTGAGCTGACCACATGCTGAGGCTGGAGCATGGATTCTATAATTTAGGATACTTCAACTTTCAGGTCTTTCAGTTGAGCTACCTCAGATTTAATCTCCTCAAGCTGGGACGAACGAATGAGGAATTTTAGAATTTTGATGAGTAGATGGTTTTTCACTCTTTTCAGCAGGAACATGGGCGTAGCTAAGTGTTCAGTGACCATTTTCTGTTGACTTGCTACTTTCTTTTTCATCTGTCTCTCTGTCTCATAGGCACATGCAGTGTTCACCTCAAGCAACAGTTCATCTCCAAGAGCCTTATAATAAGGCTGAAGATCTTGCTTGATGTTGTCATTCTGTAGTCCGGTTAATACAGTGCGAAGAAACATACTTTGCACCAGCCCAGGATCATACTGGAAGCCAGACTCAGATTCCTGTGATGCAAACAAGATCTTTGGCCACAGATCAAGCGTGCAGGGTAAGGTGCGGGGTTGTGAGCTGTGTTCTGGGTTACCTGTCTGTTGCTGTTGCTTTTGTCGTTGTTGATGCTTTTTGGTGTTTTGGTGTTTTCTTTCTCTCTTTGTGTTGATGCTAGCCGGAGTTGCAAGGCTTCAGTTTCCTTTAATATTCTTTCCTCCCCTTCATCCTCCTCTTCATAGAGCGGCTCTTTCTCAGCCTCCTCCTCAGACCCCAGGTGCAACATGCACAGGACAGTTTGCAGTTTGCTTACCGGGCAGACGTTGGTGTGGAGGATGCCATCCTTTACCTGCTGCACCGAGCCCACTCACATCTGAATAAGGGAAAGGGCACTGTGAGGATCCTGTTCCTGGACTTCTCAAGTGCCTTCAACACTATCCAGCCCCACCTTCTCCAGGACAAGCTGGACAGAATGCGAGCGGACCCCTGCCTGGTTGCCTGGATTTCCAACTACCTCACTGACAGGCCACGGTATGTCAGGCTGAAGGACATCATTTCTGACACTGTGATCTGCAGCACCAGAGCACCACAGGGTACGGTGCTGGCCCCTCTTCTCTTCACCCTGTACACCGCTGACTTCTGCTACAACTCGGAGCTGTGTCATATCCAGAAGTTTGCAGATGACACAGCCATTGTTGGGTGCATCAGGGACGGCAGAGAGGAGGAGTTTCGGAGCCTGGTGAGGGACTTTACTGTCTGGTACCACGGGAACCACTTGCAGCTCAACCCCGCGAAGACCAAGGAGCTGGGGCCTCATGTATGAATGTTGCGTACGCTCAAAGTCTTGGCGTTCGCCCGCTTCCACGCTCACGTTTAGATGTATGAAAAGTGACTTGACCGTGGACTCGAGCGGTGTGGCAGCGTTAGCGCTTATAGAGGACCTTGCAAATGTTGCAATCCGGCGAGAGCGCGTTTTTAGACAACGTGAAGATTTTCTGGCGAATGACAACGAGTGGCTCCTAAGCCTATTTCGTTTAACAAGGCCAGTGTTTCTGGAGTTGTGCGTGGAGCTCCGACCGGCCCTAGAGTGCACCACGGCAAGGAGCCAGGGGCTGCCTGTGCCCACACAGGTGCTCACCACGCTGGGGTTCCTGGCAACAGGAACATTTCAGCGGGAGCTGGCCGATCGGTCAGGAGTGTGCCAGTCCACCCTGAGCCGTGTCATGCCCGCTGTGTGGGACGGAATCATCCGAATGTCATCCAGGTACATTAAATTCCCATACAGTGCTGTTGAACAGGCCAACATTAAAGCGCAATTTGCAGCGGCAGCCGGTTTCCCTAATGTAATCGGAGCTATTGACTGCACACACATACTGCTATAAAAGCGGCATCACATGATGAATTTGTATTTGCGAATAAGAAGCATTTCCATCCCATTAATGTACAAATCATATGTGATGCGCAAATGCAACTGAGCAACGTTGTGGCTCGGTGGCCTGGTTCAACGCACGACTCATTCATTTTGATGAACAGCATGGTTGGGAACAGGCTGGAGGCTGGCACGGTGTGCGATGGCTGGTTGTTTGGTGAGTACATCTTTTATTCGTTTGATTTTACCGAATGTAAAACAGTGCAGCGCACATTTGGGCATGTGGTCATTCAAATATTGCTTTCCTGCTGCTGACATTAAAGATGCAAAGCCTTATAACAAGCACCCGATAGTCTCCCTGTGGTCCTCCTCCTGTGATTCAAGGACAGCTTGGGTGAGAACACGATCGGTCAGACGCACGTCCGCAGCCAGCCTCGATCGGCTGATGGAGGGGCTGGGGCCAGGCATGCCGGTGGAGGGGCTGGGGCCAGGCACGCCGGTGGAGGGCTCTTCAGCTACTTCTGCTTCTTTTCAGAAGTTCATATAAATCAAAGGAATTATGCATGAGTGAAATTGTTTTATATTCTCACGTCTTTGTGCATGAGCTTTGTTGTTTGATGTTTACCTTTCACGTCATCCGTCTCACCCTCATGGGCTCCCACCACTCCGGAGAGAGCGGTGTCACCTATTACGGCCACTCTGCAGTCGAAAGGGCTGAGATCCTCCACTCCTGGACCCCCGCCTGTTGTGCTGAGGCTCCGCCGGTGGGCCAACATCCTATTTTTATTCTTTTTATTTATTTTTTTATTACTATATTATTTTCCTCTGGAAGAACTTTGACCGGATCCCGAGAGAGGCTGGAGACATGGAGTCTGAATGGACCATGTTTTCCACCTCCATTGTGGAAGCGGCTACTCGAAGCTGTGGCCGTAACTTCTCCGGTGCCTGTCGTGGCGGGAATCCCCGAACCCAGTGGTGGACACCGGAAGTAAGGGATGCCGTAAAGCTGAAGAAGAAGTCCTATCGAACCTGGTTGGCACGTGGGACTCCTGAAGCACCCTATTTCAGGGTACTGGAGAGGAGAATTCAGCCAATAGTCGAACCTCGGATTCAAGAGGAACAATGAGGTTTCCGTCGCGGCCGTGGAACACTGGACCAGCTCTATACCCTCCATAGGGTGCTTGAGGGCTCATGGGAGTTTGCCCAACCAGTCCACATGTGTTTTGTGGACCTGGAGAAGGCTTTCGACCGTGTCCCTCGTGGTATTCTGTGGGAGGTGCTCCAGGAGTATGGGGTCGGAGGTCCTCTGCTAAGGGCCGTACGGTCCCTGTACGACAGGAGCAGGAGTTTGGTTCGCATTGCCGGCAGTAAGTCAGACCTGTTCCCTGTGCATGTCGGACTCCGGCAGGGCTGCCCTTTGTCACCGGTTCTGTTCATTGTCTTTATGGACAGAATTTCTAGGCGCAGCCAAGGGCCGGAAGGGGTCCGGTTCGGGAACAACTGGATTTCATCTCTGCTATTTGCGGATGATGTTGTCTTGTTGGCTCCCTCGAGCCAGGACCTCCAGCATGCACCGGGGCGGTTTGCAGCCAAGTGTGAAGCTGCTGGGATGAGGCTCAGCACCTCCAAGTCCAAGGCCATGGTTCTCCACAGGAAAAAGGTGGCTTGCCCCCTTGTGGTGAATGGAGAGCTCCTGCCTCAGGTGGAGGAGTTTAAGTATCTCGGGGTCTTGTTCACGAGTGAGGGAAGGATAGTCGAACCTCGGATTCAAGAGGAACAATGCGGTTTCCGTCGTGGCCGTGGAACACTGGACCAGCTCTATACCCTCCATAGGGTGCTTGAGGGCTAATGGGAGTTTGCCCAACCAGTCCACATGTGTTTTGTGGACCTGGAGAAGGCTTTCGACCGTGTCCCTCGTGGTATTCTGTGGGAGGTGCTCCAGGAGTATGGGGTCGGAGGTCCTCTGCTAAGGGCCGTACGGTCCCTGTACGACAGGAGCAGGAGTTTGGTTCGCATTGCCGGCAGTAAGTCAGACCTGTTCCCTGTGCATGTCGGACTCCGGCAGGGCTGCCCTTTGTCACCGGTTCTGTTCATTGTCTTTATGGACAGAATTTCTAGGCGCAGCCAAGGGCCGGAAGGGGTCCGGTTCGGGAACAACTGGATTTCATCTCTGCTATTTGCGGATGATGTTGTCATGTTGGCTCCCTCGAGCCAGGACCTCCAGCATGCACCGGGGCGGTTTGCAGCCAAGTGTGAAGCTGCTGGGATGAGGCTCAGCACCTCCAAGTCCAAGGCCATGGTTCTCCACAGGAAAAAGGTGGCTTGCCCCCTTGTGGTGAATGGAGAGCTCCTGCCTCAGGTGGAGGAGTTTAAGTATCTCGGGGTCTTGTTCACGAGTGAGGGAAGGATGGAGCGTGAGTTTGATAGGCGGATCGGTGCGGCAGCCGCAGTAATGCGGTCATTGTATCGGTCTGTTGTGGTGAAGAAGGAGCTGAGCCGAAAGGCAAAGCTCTCGATTTACCGATCAATTTACGTTCCTACTCATGAACTTTGGGTCATGACCAAAAGAATAAGATCCCAGATATAAGCGGCTGAAATGGGTTTTCTCCACAGAGTGGCGGGGCGCTCCCTTAGAGATAGGATGAGGAGCTCTGTCACCCGGGAGGAACTCGAAGTAGAGCCGCTGCTCCTCCGCATCGAGAGGAGTCAGCTGAGGTGGCTCGGGCATCTGAATAGGATGCCCCCTGGACGCATCCTCCACCAAGCTCTCTGGTTAGCAGACACAGTCCTCTTATAACTTTGAGTTGTAATTTCTCCACCTTCGTAGACGCCATCCATCTAGCAGAATGTGGATGCTGGCAGCGAAGTAGCGCCGGCTAATCTCCATCACAATAGCTTTCCTGGTATGTAGTAATACCTCAGATCAAGTGCAGGCAAAGACTGTTGGGGTCCCACGGCTGCGGCTCCTCACTTGCTCAGAAAAGTTTTTAGAGAGATGTGTGACGGCTGGGTTCACCTCAGATGGATGTCAATCCACACTGCACACAATCCCAGCAGTGCCTCCAAATGTTATGCCCCAGGGTTCGCGGGGTAAAAGGTGAATGAATGATGGATCAGAGACGATGCGAGCACGACACGTTAGCCATCACACACACACACACACACACACACACACACACACTTAATTTTCCTCCTTTTTTCTTCCTGGTTACACGGCTCTCCTGGCACAGGAGTCAGTCATGTAGTCCATGAATGAATAATTAAGTCTCATGAAAAGACACTGTGCAAAAAGGGGGGCATGAGCCTCTGAAAATAAAACAGCAAAGCTTGTGTAGCTTAACCAAGGCATGTACAGAGGATGTACAGGTGCAAAACAAAGCATGTATAAATTGAAGAAAAGAGACAGTTGTACAAATAACTTTTGTATATATGGATGGCTGCTGGCAAGAAAGAATTCCTCAATCTGTCCTTGTGACAGCGAAGTTGTTCAACACGACACCCAGGAAACTGTAGTCCTCCATGATCTTAATCTCTGCCCCCAGCACCTTCAGTGGTTGTGGAGCTGACCTCTTCCTCTTGAAGTCCACCAACATCTCCCAGGATTTTGCCACATTCAGAAGCAGGTTGTTCTCACTGGCCCACTCCACAAAGTCAGCCACTACTGTCCTGTATTCTCCCTCCTGTCCGTCCCTTATACACCCGATCACCACTGTGTCATTAGAACTTCTGCAGGTGGCATGACTTAGAGTCATATTGAAAATCAGTGGTGTATAAAGTGAACAGGAAGGGTGACAGTACCGTTCCCTGAGGGGCTCCTACATCACTAACCACCACATCAGACAGACCACATTCCAGTCTAACATAGGGCTGTGGCTGTGTATGTGTCTTTGGCATTAGCAAACAAAAGGTCTATTGTCTTATTGCCCATGGTGGGACAGTCAACATATTGGTGGAAGGTGGGTAAAACAGAGTCCAGGTTGGTGTGATTAAAATCCCCAGTGATTGTTATGAAGGCAGTGGGATACTGTGTCTGCAATCTGGCTACAGCAGAGTGGATGCGGTCTACTGCCACCACTACGTCAGCTGTAGGAGGGATGTAGTAAACTGCAACCACAATCACGGAGGTGTATTCCCTGGGGAGATAGTATGGGCTAGAAGTTCAATGTCCGGGCTGCACAGACATTCTTTCTAATAGACGTGGCCGGGGTTGCACCACTTCTCACTCACGTAAACAGCAATTCCCCCTCTCTTTTTACCGCTCCACAAAGCGTCTCTGTCTGCCCGCACAGTCTTGAAGCCTGGTACTGCAACGCTGTGGTCGGTGAAGTGTGAGGTCAACCATGTCTCCATGAAACAAATGAGGCTGCTCTCACGCCACACAGTTGGTCCTCACAAGCGCGCAGAGTTCATCCATGTTATTCTCCAGAGCTCTCACATTCCCCATGATTACTGCAGAGGTACAGCTGGCTTGTACCTCCTCCTCTTGGCTTTAACTTGCAACCCTTGCAACCCTGTATTTTCCGTTGAAGTTCCTTCGGTTGTTGTTATCAGCAGTGCCGGCTCCCTCAGCATGATCGGCTGGTCGCGGGTGTAAACAATGGCCCCCCTCCACTGCGCATGCGTCCCACCTCCAAACAGGAGATAAAAGTAACAGAAAAGCCACAAAAACCGCACGAAAGTGTCGGAGTACATGTCTCTGAGTGAGTGAGTACTATTGGACATAAAATATTAAGTTAAAGAAAAGGACATACGCTTAAGAGACAACTAAGATAGACTCTGGGAGCTACTGTATCAAGTGGCCACCAGCACGGTGCCATCTTGAGAAGTGAAACAACACAATGTGAAGCTCCAGAACAGCAGCTCACAAACAAATAAATGACATCACTGTGGGTCCACACCTATTTTATTGTGATCAAAAATTTGTGAATCAGTTCTTTAAAGTGTTAACATCATATATCAAGGATATAAATGGATGTGGCTGGAAACTGCAGCTCAAATTCTCACTGTGGCTTCACTCCACACAACAGATACCTTTTCAGATACCCCCTTAAGGTCTTGTCTCGTACGCCGTAGATAATTGGACTAATGGAGCGAGGCAGAATCTGAATTATGACATGAGTAGCAAACAGGGAGTCAGTGTAATTCTTAGGAAACCTTTGCAGGAGAGCTTGTTTTAACACTGGCTCTATGTACGTGGTCATACACAACAGCACCTGAAACCCGTGGAGGGGGATTGTGTTTCTGGCCTTCTTAGCATCTTTGCTAGCTGCTTTAGCTGTGAATATTATTCTGAAGTAGGTGTAAAAGATTACGACCCATACTATGACCAGGTAGATGATATAAGTGATGTCCCTTTTCTCAATAATATGGGGATTTGGAAACACAGTTTCTGTTAGACAGAACACTCTGGAGTGGAAGAAGTCCAGTGGCTCTGTGGCCAGGGTGATGAAGAGATTAGGAAGAACTGACATCATGCTGGTCACCCAAATTAAACCAATCAACATCTGAGTTCTATTGACAGTACAGATCTACACGTGGCGTAGAGGGACACTGATGGCAATGTAGCACTCGAAGGCCATGCAGGCCAGGTTCAGAGGGGTGTTCTCAGTGGTGAACAGAGCAACCAGGACAAAGATGCAGCAGATGGAGACCCTGAGTTTGTAGATGGTGTAGCTGATGACCAACAGGATGACGGTCAGCGTCAGTTGGATCATGTCATTGATGACCAGGTGAATGAAAAGGATGTAGCGAGGAAATGGGAAAGAAATGGATTATAAAATTAAAATCATCCATTTAGATTAAAATATTAATGTCTTACTACGCCTTTAACCAGAGCTGCAGTTGATTCATTCAGTGATCAATAGTCATACACATAGGACAATAGGAAAGGATAATCCCACCTGGTGTTTGCAGAAGGTGTGAATGAGGCCTGCATTGATGTAGTTGATGGAGAGGCTGAGAACCACAACAATCACATTCTTGCCCACAGCTTTAGTGAAGGAGTCTCTGTACTCAATGACCACGGTCACATTGGTGGATGATGTGTTCATGTCTGGAAGTCTGAAGATCTGATAAACAAGAAAACATGACAGTGACAATTGTATAATTTTGTGGTAATGACAAGGAGATTTACAGAAAATATTTCTCTCAGTATGATAGTTAAAAGAACATGGTTCTCAAACTTACGAAAAAAAGCTGAATTTTTGAAAATTTTTCATTTTTATGTTTAAGTAAAATGCAATTTCAAATTAAATGTGACAGTTTAATGAAGTTTGTAGTCCAGAAATGATTTGGATAAAGGACTGGATTCAAATTCAAATTCTCATTTGCTTTGTTGAGTCAGAGGTATTGACAGTGGAGATTTTGTTGTCTCTTTTTATCACTGCTAATTAGAAAAGTGAACAGACGGACAAACAGATAAATAGACAAAGAAAAACAGAAATATGGATCCTTGTTTTCAGAATAAAATTTTCTATAGATAAAGAAAAAGCTGTAAATGATATACAAACCAACCCCTCATTAAAACCCTTCAAGATAGTGACAGGACTAAAAAAATCAGATTCTGTGAGTTCCAACTGACTGGAAGCTTCACACTCAACAAATATTTGTACAGTACTTGAATAGTCTTTAATATTACACTTACAATCTATGGAGGACAGTTTCTGTAAAAAAAACACAACCATTGCATTTATCTGAAAGGGAACATGGGAGCAGAAATACCCCAAAAATTAAAATCATGTTTGCGAAGAAGCATCTCAGCTTTCACTGTGTGTGTTTTGTCAATCAAAAGTTAGATTGTTAATTTCTTCTTAATAGGAAGTACTCTGCACGCAGTACTCTGCCGGATTGTCCCATGCTCAGCGACATGCTCGCAGTTTCCCAGGCCTTTTCCTGTCTTCCTTCGCTCCCTCATGTCGTCGGCTGCTTCGCCCTGGTTGCCCTGTCTTCTCTGCTGTTCCCCGCTGCAGAGACGGCGGACATTTTGAGTTGCCTTTTTGCTTGCCTGTCTTTTTCTCCCTCGTTGCCTGAGGTCCACGGAGGCCCAGAGCCGAGTGGGTTTTTCTGTTCCTGCCTTTACTTTCTGCCAGAGGATCCTGGATGCCCTGAGCCCTGTCTGCTTTCTGTTTTCTCTTTTGGAGAATAAACTCTTGTTTGACCTTCCTGACCAGCGTCTCTCACATTTCTGGGTCCAGACCGGTTCTTGTTTCGTAACAGAACAATCCGGCCAAGACATGGACCCAGCAGAGACGGAACGTCTGCTACAGGCCCTGTCTGCTCAGGGGGCCCTAGTTGGCCACCATGACGCCACATTACGGACTGTCCTGGACAGCCTGCAGCAGCTCTCCACCAGTGTGCGACAGCTAGGGGAAAGCATGGCCTCTCTCCAGGATCGCCTCCTGACCACCCCTGCCATCCACACAGCCACGCCTGGCCCTGCACCTGATGACCCGACCTGCACCCCTAAGTGTTCAACCACCAGCTCCACCAGCACTGCCGCAGGAACCCCACATCCCTATCCCCGCTAGGTATGCAGGTAACGTAGGGACATGTGCTCAATTTCTCCATCAGTGTTCTCTAGTTTACAGCCAGCAGACACTCACTTACTCCACTGACCACTCCAAAACTGCTTTTGTCTTGAGCCTCCTCACTGATCAAGCGGCCGCCTGGTCACTAGCCACTGCTACTACAATCCCGATCTGTGTTCTGATTTTACCTGATTCGTGTCGGAAATGAAACAGGTCTTTGACCACCCCGTTAAAGGGAGGGAGGCGGCCCGCAGACTTCTATCAATCAGGCAAGGCAGTCAAGCTGTCTCCCAACACGCTATAGAGTTCCTGAATTCTCGCCACCGAGAGTGGCTGGAACGAACAGGCGCTTCGGGATCTGTTTGCAAAAAGTCTTTCTGATGAGCTAAGAGATGAATTGGCATGCCGAGATGAGACAACGAGTCTCAATGACCTGATATCCCTAGCCATAAGGTTAGACAATAGAATAGGATGAGGGAGAGGCACAGGGAGAGGGGTTCCCGAGGGGGAGGACTTCTCCAACCAGCTGTTTCAGCCAGTGGGAACAGCTCTGCAGGGACGACCCTGCCTCAACTGGCCCTGCAGATGAGCCCATGCAGCTGGGTCATGCCCGGCTAACTCCCACGGAGCGGCAGCGACGACTAAGGGACCAGCTGTGCCTCTACTGTGGCTATGAAGGCCATTACATCTCCCGATGCCCGGTTCGACGAAAAGACCCGGCTCACCACTGCACCGGGGGCTCTGGTGAGCTATTCCTCCTCCTCTACCCCCAGTGGCCGAATCCAGCTAAAAGGTATGCTGCACGGGACACAACAAATGTTGCCGGTCACAGTATCAGTAGACTCTGGGGCCGACGACAACTTTATAGACGCTGACCTGGTGAAAGACAACTGCCTCCTCGTAAGTCAGCTAGACCTCCTCCTCGGGACCCCCCTCGGGACATTCGGCTCTTTAGTCCACCGAGTTACCCATAAGACAGAACCACTGAAGCTAACACTGTCAGGAAATCACCACGAACACTTAGAGCTGTTTGTCATCTCGTCGCCGTTTCCCCCCATGGTTCTGGGTGTCCCGTGGTTAAAGTTACACAACCCCCACATCGACTGGAACACTGTCTCCATCCGCCAGTGGGGAACAGGTGTCATGAAACCTGCTTACTTTCGGCAATCCCAGAGTCCCCCCAGAAACCTCCCGCAGCCAAGGAAAACATAGACTTAGCTAACGTCCCTGAGGACTACCATGACCTGCGGGAGGCCTTCAGTAAAGACAGTGCCACCTCTCTTCCCCCACGCAGACCTTACGACTGTGCTATTGACCTCCTTCCCGGTGCATCCTACCCATCCAAGAGACTTTACAACCTGTCAAGACCAGAGAAAGAGGCCATGGAAAAATATATTCAAGAGTCCTTGGCAGCCGGTCTGATTAGACCCTCCTCCTCTCCTCTAGGGGCAGGCTTCTTCTTCGTAGAGAAGAAAGACAAGACCCTGCGCCCATGCATTGACTACACCGGTCTCAACGAGATCACATTAAGAAATAAATACTCAGTTCCCTTGTTAGACTCGGCTTTTGGCCCCCTCCATGACGCGGTTGTGTTCTCCAAATTGGACCTTTACAACGCCTACCACCTCGTTAGAATACGTGAGGGGGACGAGTGGAAGACGGCGTTTAACACACATCTGGGATATTTTGAATATCTGGTCATGCCGTTTGGACTAACTAACGCACCTGCCGTTTTTCAAGCTCTGGTCAATGATGTTTTAAGAGATATGCTGAATAGATTTGTCTTTGTTTACCGTGACGATATTTTGATATTTTCACGCAACCAGGAAGAGCATGTCAGGCACGTTAGAGAAGTCCTCCAGAGACTACAAGAAAACAAATTGTAGGTCAAGGCCGAAAAATGTGAATTTCATGTAACGCCTGTGGGTTTCCTGGGTTTTGTGGTGGAGAAGGGGCAACTCAGACCTGACCCCATGAAGGTAAAGGCGGTCAAGGACTGGCCCACTCCCACCACTCGAAAGCAGTTACAGCGTTTCCTGGGGTTTGCTAACTTTTATCGACGTTTTATCAGAAATTACAGCCAGGTAGCCGCACCTCTTACCCAGCTCACTTCGCTTAAGAAACCTTTTGAATGGTCCTTAATGGCTCAAGCCGCTTTTGATAAGTTAAAGACTCTGTTTATAAATGCACCTGTTCTTTATATCCAGACCCACAGTGTTGTCGCTGTGGGTCTGGATATAAAGAACAGCCTCGGATTCTGGAGTGGGGGCCGTACTCTCCCAGCGCTCGCCTACGGACCAAAAGTTCCACCCCTGTGCCTACCTGTCAAGCCGACTGACTCCCACAGAACAAAACTATGATGTGGGCAACCGGGAGCTGTTGCCCGTCTTCAAGGCCCTTCAGGAATGGCGCCATTGGTTGGAGGGGGCTGCCCATCTATTTTTCATTTGGACTGACCACAAGAATCTCTCCTACCTACGCTCCGCCCGCATGCTGAACTCCCGTCAGGCAAGGTGGGCACTGTTTCTCGGGAGGTTTAACTGTACCCTCACTTACAGGCCCGGCTCCAGAAACGTGAAACCTGATGCCCTGTCGAGGCAATTCACCCAGGAGGCAGAGGAGATCCGCGAAGAGACCACCGTCCCTCCTTCTTGTGTGGTGGGGGCCGCCAGGTAGGAGGTGGAGAGGGTGGTCCAGCGGGCTGAGGGGGCCTGCCCCGGACGGATGCCCCGAGGGATGACTGTTCGTCCCCCGCACCATGAGAACACCAGTTCTCCAGTGGGGTCATGCCTCGAGGGTTGCCTGCCACCCTGGGGTTCACCGGACACTGGCCCTGCTCCAGCAGCGTTTCTGGTGGCCGTCCATGGCCTCCGACACCAGGGAGTTCACCGCTGCTTGCCCCACCTATGCCAGGAACAAGCCCTCACACCAAGCTCCTGCAGGCCTCCTACAGCCGCTGCCCATTCCTCATCGCCCCTGGTCGCATGTAGCAGTGGACTTTGGAACAGGACTTCCCCTATCTGCAGGTAACACTGCTATTCTAACAATTTTAGACCGTTTTTCAAAAGCAGTGCACTTTGTTCCTCTGCCCAAGCTCCCCTCGGCCATGGAGACCGCCCACCTCCTGGTATGTCACCGTTCATGATCTGCCACGGTTTCCAACCTCCCCTGTTTCCCTGCCAGGAAAAAGAGGTGGCGGTACCTTCGGTGCAAGTTCAGTACCAGCGAGCTCGACAAGTCTGGCGGAAGGCCAGAGCAGCCCTGGAGAGAACTTCAGCCCAGAAGACCGCCTCCGAAGACCAGCTCCAGAGTATCAGGTGGGGCAGCAGGTTTGGCTATCAGCTAAGGACATTCCCCTCCAGTCCGACTCCAGGAAGCTGGCTCTCCGCTACAATCGGCCCCTATACCGTGGAAAAAATCATCAACCCCAGCTCAGTTAAACTAAAACTCCCAGCAGCCCTCAAAATCCACCCAGTGTTCCACGTTTCCCTCCTGAAACCAGTGGTCGACAGCCCCCTGCACCCACCAGCCACAGCCCCTCCGCCCGCCCGGCTCATCGACGGGCACCCAGCTTTCACCGTGAACAAAGTTCTGGACGTCCGTAGGCGAGGCCGTGGTTACCCTCACCCTCAGTACTTTGCCGGATTGTCCGATGCTCAGCCACGTGCTCACAGTTTCCTGCCTTTTCCTGTCTTCCTTCGCTCCCTCGTGTCGCCGGCTGCTTCGCCCTGGTTGCCCTGTCTTCTCTGTTGCTCCCCGCTGCAGAGACGGCGGACATTTTGAGTTGCCTTTTTGCTTGCCTGTCTTTTTCTCTCTTGTTGCCTGAGGTCCACGGAAGCCCAGAGCTGAGTGGGTTTTTTTGTTCCTGCCTTTACTTTCTGCCAGAGGATCCCGGATGCCCTGAGCCCTGTCTGCTTTCTGTTTTCTCTTTTGGAGAATAAACTCTTGTTTGACCTTCCTGACCAGTGTCTCTCACATTTCTGGGTCCAGACAGGTTCTTGTTTCGTAACAGCTGGCTCTTGCTGGCCATGCATTTGCATGGAATTACTACTGTTATTCCTTTTGTTTTATTAGGGATAGCAGCCAGTGAGAGCCGCCCCCCGGATCAGATTAAAGTAGAGTTTTTCAGGTCCAGGAAATAATCAAGTCACATCTGTCTTTATGTTATTTTCGATATTGTTTATTCTGGTTTAGTGTTATTGTGTTTTCTTCTGTGTATTTGTATGTTGTGTCAGTATGGGTTGATTCCTATTTCCGTTGGCGGGGCGTTATAAAAGCGCCAGTCCGTCTACTGCTTTTGTCATCCTCGTGTCACTTCCGTGTTAGCCGCTGTAAGCCCGAGGGGTTGGTTGCGTTGCTTGTTTTTTTTTTAGTTGTTTATGCATTTTTTTTTAACATGTCCTGTCATGTCAGGCAGTCGTGTGAGCTGCTCTGAGCCACCGCCGGGTGACCGCTGCGACAGGGATGGGTGGTGAGTATTAGCATGTACTCTGGCTGGTGGTGGCTGTAGCCAGGTAGCTAAAAATGCTCTGGTCACAGGCCAATTAGAGTGGCTGCATGAAGACCATTGTCCTCCCTCCTCCACTGTGTTCTGATTTCTGGTTGTTGTTTTTCTTTCTATATTTGGTTTACCTTAGTGTTTTAGTGTGATTTGATGTATTGCGATTGAGTTTCATACTGGTATTTTTTGTGTTATTTCTTTTTTTGTTTGTTTTTGGGGCAGGGCTTATTTGCAATGTTATGTTTTGTTTTTACTGGTTAAGCCCCAAATTTCGTTATGTGGTTGGTTTGAGTGGGACCCCCGTTAATTGTTTTTTTTCTTGTCCCCCTTTTCAGTTGCTGGGAGCCGGCGGTGGCGGGGTTGGTGTTGCGGTGGTGGCCTCCTCCTGTCATGTCTTGCTGTGTCTCCGGTGGTGGGGCATTGTCACTGCATGTGTCAACCACGTTTGTTTGGGGTGGTTTGATTTCATTAATTTCTTTTGGTGGAGCCCGCCCCGGCACTAGTTCTAGTCCACCCACAGAGGCTCCAGCGCTGTCAAGGAACTCTTTTTCCCCTTTCTTGGTGTGTGTGGTTTGCTTTTGTGACCGGAGGTGTGCTCTGCTCCTGTGCGGCACCACGTCAGCTGAGCAGCGCTGATAGCTGCGCAGGTTTCTGCACTTGTCCTCTCCTCCATGCGCCCTGAGCTCAGGACGGTGTGGTGTGGCGTGGCTGAAGCGCTTCCTTTTGGCCTGGCCGAACACACGCGGCGCAGGCAGCGGTCCAATCTGGGTAAGCATTCAGCCGCCCAGGCTGCAGGTCCGTGAGCTATTGGCACGTGTAGTGATCCTATTCATTGTTTGCAGTGCGCTGTGGAGTCCTGGGGAGCAGATCCCTCGCCGGGTGCTCGCCCACGAGCTACTTCGTGTCGTTGTGGTGGGTCGCCGTGGTCTGTCTTTTTTTAATCAAGCCGCCGCCAGTCTCTCAGCTGACTATATTATGATCACTTTGTAGCCACGGGCTGCGGTCACTTGCAGCGTGCCTGACCCGGCCCCAGGGGCTGCTCTGGACAGGTGGTATGTATGGCTTGTCGTCCTAAGTTAATTCTGTACGATGACCTATTTATCTTATGTATGAGGTGTGTGTGTGTGTGTATGTGTGCCTCTGATCTAGGCATCATTCCTGGAGCTGCTGTTTTGGTTCACTCCGCTGTTTTGGTTCACCCGGCCGCTACTTGGCTGCCTGCGTGGATCTGTGTGGCCCATCTGGAGTTTCCAGAGGGTCTCGCTCCGTTGGGGCTCCACATGCGGAGGATCCACACGTGTCACAGGCGTGACATGCCGGGCTCATGGACTCTTAAATATTTTAATATGAACTTTTTTATGCTCTGGAGTACTGTCCATACAGTGGGCCGAGCCTCTGGATTATGAGATTGATTTTGTTAAGTGATGATTTCTATTAAGTTTTGTTAAATTGTGCTTGGCTCAATTTGTGTTTATTTGGGTTCACTGGTTTTTGATCATTTTCTTGTGTTGAACAGGTCCCGAGACCCGGGGTGGCTTTTAGTTTTTTAATATTGCCCTAATTAATTGTCTTCATATCTTGAACGCACATCTCTTGCCCCCTTCTCTAACGGTGGGTCTGTGTGCCTCTACCTTATTCACAATTCCCCGGGTGAGATTCCCGTGGAAGCGTTGTTAGGCTTATTGGTGGTTGAAAGTGAGGGTGATCTACTGCCTCGCATTCATAGCGTCACACCACATTTAGTTTCCTTAGTTATGAGTTTCCTCTTTTATTTTGAAAGCCAGTTTGTGTTGCCTTCCACTCTGGAGTGGAAGAAGTCCAGTGGCTCTGTGCCCAAGGTGATGAAGAGATGAGGAAAAACTGACACCATGCTGGTCACCCAAATTAAACCACTCAGCATCTCTTGACAGAACAGATCTGCACGTGAACTGAGCAACCAGGATAAAGATGCAGCATTCATGCAGGATTCATGTAGAAGATCTGGAGGGAAAGAAA
>JAFBJW010000225.1:0-80494 GCA_016785235.1 Pseudorhombus dupliciocellatus
ATTGAAGTCTCTTGTGTCTTCGCAGACATGCAGTGGCACAAACACAGGTAGCAGGTCCTGCAAATGTGAGTTATGTTTATTTTTGTTTATTCCAAAAGTTGATTAGGTAACAAAATCCACAACCTGACAAACCCCCCACTTCCAGCACACAACCCTCACGGCAACCTTAGATCTCGCAGAAAAAATCCTGCCACTAACCTACCACCACGCCACAACTGGGATTCGAACTGGCCAACCCGGGGTCCCCAGGCATAGTGCTCTACCTACTGAGCTACCTGGCCACCCTTGTGCCAGGTTCAATTCGTCTCCTCATTCTCACACAAAACCTAACGTCAACCTTAGATCCAGCAGTAAAAATACTAACCGACCAACATGCCGCCACCGAGATTCGACCCGGCCAACCTGGGATCTCCAGGCCTCGCGCTCTACCTACTGAGCTATCTGGCCACCTTTATGCTAGGTTCAATTCGTCTCCTCATTACCACACAACCCCAATGCCAACCTTAGATCTAGCAGTAAAAATCCTGACACTGACCGACCGACCGACCAACAAACCACCACCGGGATTCGAACCGGCCAACGTGGGGTCCCCAGGCCTAGTGCTCTACCACTGAGCTATCCAGCCTTTAATTCAAAGAGTCAGTGCAGGGTTTAAAGTTGTTTGTAGGTTTAAACCAGGGGTCTCAGACAGGCGGCCCCCGCCTGTAACGGGTGGATGAAGGACCCAATTGCAGCACAAAATGAAAGACTTGATCTTTCAGCTTCACAGTCTGTATTGTCAACATTCAAGCTCACAAAGACAAGGGTGGGCAGACCTGGAATCGAACCCGGGTTTTCCAGGTGGCTGAGGGGGGAGGGTAGCAGGAGAGCAGGACTGTGACAACGCCGCAGTACAAATTTATATTGTCAGTGTGGCCCCTCCATATAATGATAATATGTGGCGCTACCGGAAGAACTGCCTTGACTATTAGAAAACGAGTAATGGCTGAACTAAAATTCTTAATTTGTATATTTATTTTTTCTTCATATTTTGTGTTAAAAAATAAAAATAAAGATATTTAAGAACACTGGAATGTTTTTTTCAGAGGTTTTCTTGTGGAAAACCTGAGGTGGCCCAGCCTCACCCAGACTCTGCCTCCAGCGCCCCCATGTAAATTGAGTTTGAAACCCCTGAACTAAAACAACAAGCTAGCTGCGTCTCTTTTCCTCTGATTAGAAACAAACACATGGTTCTTTCCAAGAAACTTACATGACGTTAATGATGAATTTTTGGACCTAGAAATGCCAAATGTATGACATCCTATATATTAGCATATTTGCCATATATTAACTGTAAAAGCTCTACTAATACAGTTGAATCCATATTTTAAATTTGATCAACACATTTGGATTAAAAATAATACATTGGATGCCCTGTAACTTTCAAGACAAATAAAATAGTGTTTGATACATTTTGAGCTCTTTATTTCTTTAAACAGGTTGTACAATTTTAGTCCAGCAGGGGGCAGTGTTTACTCTCTATTCAACATTGGTTGGGCAACTACAGTGTGAAGAATGTGGTTGGCTCACAGGCTTAGTTTAAAAGGTAAGAGTCATAAATATTGATGCATAAGGTTATCTGCAGTGTTTAAAAAGTATTTAAAATGTTGAGTTCAAGTCTGGTAAAACTTCTTAATGTATACATTGCCATAACATAATGTGGGAGAGGATATAACCGTTAACAGATACTGATACTCTGCATTCAAAGATTATCCTTCAACTGTCAGAATTAAAACCAAAATATCTGAGATTTGAATGCTGCTATTTGGAGACAAGAGTCATGCACAGTCGTGATCAGGAGCTCGAGCTGTGGTTTTGAGGTTCGCTGCACACAGTCAACCAATCAATCATGACGTGTCCCCTAATCAGCATCAAACAACTCATTCAAACTAAACTCATTAGAGAAGTGATCTATTGTTTAATTACTTCAACAATAGTAACCTTATTTGTGACAAACACGTAATTTGCGTTGGTTGATGGTGGAAGATGTGGTTATACTGCAGCCAGCCAGCAGGGGGCAATCAAGCTGCTCCGTCTTCACTTTTGGGGAGCAGTCATATCCACTTTATCTACCACTATTTAACACAAACTCTGGGAACCCTAACCTTAACTTCTTCTTTAATTTACAATATGTTCTCTTTCACCACATATCTGTCCCATGGTCATGTTTAAAAGATTATTGTCCAGTACCATTAAGATGATCAGATGGAAAAGTTGTATAAATGTCATTTCATTTTTTGAACTTAGAACATCGGAACGACATGGCCATCCATTATTGACTGTGACCAGTGTGACCCCAAAGAAGTATTAAATTATACTGTGTTTTGGTTCAATCACGAGAACATTGCAGAAACCTTGTTATAATATTATTTGATCCCAGACAGCATTCTCTGGCCAACAGAAAAACTTGACTGCACAAGGAAGGCTGACGCTCCCAGACAAGAAACTTTACCCTCTTGTCTTGTTTCCCTTTGAGACTTTAAAAGTTTGCTGATGACATCATGCATGTGTTGCACAGTATCTAGAAGAAATTGGACCCAAATATTGCTGCTCCAGGATCCCAGAGTTTGTCTTTAATCTGTCTTATCTCTCTTATGCAGTTCTTTTGTGCAACAAGCCACAGGCTCTTTGCAAAATCAATATCTTCTCATCATCAAATCCATTGTTTAGCTAAGCTGCTCCGGATCAGAAGGGAAACTTTCGTCTCTGTTGCACACGTTAACTGAAACATATGAGTCTTTAGCTGGGGATAATTTCATCAAACACGACTCGGCTACAAGTTCTACTTTTAGTTGCGTTTGGCTCCGAATTAAACCTGAGGTCATCTCAGTCTTTCGACATCAGTCAGGTGACCCAGTTATCTCTTCCTCCGCCATGTCCTCCCTGTACCCTCGCTGTTTGTTTTGCTCACAATTTCATGGGAACATTTCAGCCTCCGGCATCGGATCCTCCAAGAGGCGCCTGAATGTTTCATCTAGTCATGATCACGGCTGCGGTTTCCAAGTATCCACGCTCAGGGTCACAGTCATGGGCTCAGAGGAGCCACTCCCTCAGCTGTCGAAGGTGTCGGGATATTGGAACAGTTTGTTTAATTATGACAGTAAGGAATGTGAAGAGGAGTGACGAGACACTGTCGCCTGGCACAGAGCTGGGAGTTTTCCGCATCAAGTTGAAGATTTAGAAATAACTTGCCCTGGATTTACACCTAAGCATATTGCTGGGATCAAATTTCACCCTGAGATGTTGCTAAATAGGGACCTGGAGGTCATCAGTCAAGTGTCTCTGCCCCAGAGAGGACCAGTGATAGGAATACCCAAATCAAATCTCAATGACCATGATTGAGAGTTCGAACACTTGTCTGCCACCTATGACTGCTCTCTTCCTGTGGTGAAGTCAGATGAGAGCTGGTATTGATAAGAGAAGATATGACGATGTTGTTGATGTGTGCAGCTGCAAACCCAGTTCTATCTGTGTTCTAAATCTGGGCAAGAGAGGGGTGGGTCAGTGAGAATATCCCACACAGGGGAGTTGGTTCTTTCTAACTGTGGTCCTGAGGGAAGCATCCAATTTAATATCGGAGATCCCTGTGATTAACAACTTTAAATGTTTTCAGTAAAACATTGGAATTAAATGGATTTTTGAAATACAGATGTTCCCATCAGTGATCCTCCACGATCCACTTCTGATTTTTATTGGCCGAGTCTCATCTGTCGTGATATAAGCATCGAATGCTCCTCGCTAGATGATAAAATCAGTTTGTCAGATTTTCACATTTAACACCAAATCCCCGCAAAAATGTCCCATCAGCCTCAAGTTTAGACTAACTGTAAGTTCAGTGCTGAATATCAAGTGCTAACAGGCTAAACTAATATGATGATCATGCTAATTATACTGTTTTTTTTAATCATTACATAAAACAAATTTAAAGACAAAGGTGCAAATAAATGGTGAAACCTACAGCTTTTCACTACTGTTGATACATGGAGCGTCCATCTTGGTTTTCCAAGTGAGGGGGTGACGAGGTTCCTTCTAACGGCCCGAGTCCAAATTCCGGGGTCATCCTAGCCGCAACTTCCGACTCTGGGGTGGTTTTTCCCTCGAATCAAGGCCACACACAGCTGCGGCCTCTTGGGTAATCCGAAAGTATAACCCTGTAAAAATGTAAAATGTTTTTAAAAACGAGAATACTACAATACGGAATACTATGTCAGTATTGAATACAATTATGTGATTCTGGTGTGTCGCTACGTGATATTCTTCTGTGAGGTAAAGTGGACATTCCGGCAAGTTCAATGGGGACTTGCCTCCATATGAACCAAAATTAGCCAACAGTTCCCAGAACTGTCATGGCGTTGCTGCGAATTGTGATACTGTGAGTATTTGCTCAGCGTTATATCATTGTTTGCTCAAAGAGCAGCCTCAGATTTGCTCAGCCAACTCTCTCCTGCTGATGCAATAAAACTAGTCTCTGGCTCTTCACAGCCCAGTTTCTGTTCACTGTAAAGAAATGAATTTTCTCCCTGAACGGAGCAATATTACAACTGTGTGATCGGGTGCAGCCTCCTCAGTCATTTTGTAAGTTTCATGCAAACAAATATATATTCTGGAGGCAACGCAGCACACACTGTGGTTCTGTCTATTTCATGAGGTCAAATAGAAGCCGAAATAAAAATGTGATTTCCGAATAAGCCAGTTGAGCAAACGGTTACTGTGTTGCCTAAGAAAACCTGTTTGCATTAGTCACACCATGCGGCCTCGCTGAAACATGCCGGCCTGCCATTAATCATGTTTTTCAAGGAAACTTTTTCCCAAGAGTCTGTGCTATATTTGAATTGGCCTCGCTCTCGGTGTAGAGTGCCTGGCGCTGCGTGAACATGTATCTAAATCATCTGCCTCGACCCTGTCAGTGCACCCCACACTACTTTCCACTCCACCTTTAGGCACGTGTAATTGAAAAATAGTCCATTCCATGTCCGATCTCATTATTCTATCTTTGCAGAGAATTCTTCATGCGTGTGCTGCAAGCTATATATTCGCGCCGCTGAGACACCATGCCTTTATTTTATGCGTTTCACATTTGCACCTGGGGATTCTGACATTCAGGATTCCAAGAGTTATTTGCAAAAGAGAAGTTCAAAGAATGCACGCCGAAGAAGTGAGACGCCGACCTGTCAGTGCAGCGTGCACGCCACACATACCTCACCTGAGGCATTGCTCAACGCCTCCTTCAAACAATGGACTATGCACACAGCACTGTACACTAGAGCAAACACGACTGAACATTGATTATTGCTGCATGCTGTATGTTAAACGTGCTGCGGCAGCGCTGCACCAGGCGCCGCCTGTCAAACTAATGCTAAAGCCGTCGCAGCATTATTCTTCTTCATGCAACTTTATATGTATATATATCGGGCTATGTTACCGCTGAGCTCGTGCAGCAGCTGTACTCAGAAAACTTGGCACGTAAACATAACTTACATCAACATGGACTTTCAGCCACACCTTTATCTTATTTGCTTATGTCATCAAATCCCTCGAACATCCCTGAACGTGCCGGACGTGCCAACGCCGTGCTGTCTGCTAACGTGAAAAAACAATGCTTAATGTGTGTCGATTGAACACAGCAGTGATGCAACGTGAGGCTGAACAGGAAACGCAACATTAGCCAGGGTGTTCTGCTCCGAGCTAAATGTTAACACCCAGCAACTCAGTACAAATACAGTGTTTACTGTGTCCTGAAGGCAACACATCAATTAACAGGTGTTTGCTCCAACCCAAGGTGACAGTGGAGTCAGACAGTCAGCAAAGTCAGTTTATTCTGAATCTATTGATAAAGTGTGATAGAGGTCTGACAGTTAAAAGCTGCTGGTGGGACTGCAAACGGACGAGGGACCCTGTGGTGATCGTCCATTGCCTAATTTCCACCAAAAAACTGTCAAAGAAAAAGTGCTTTATGTATAAAACTAGAATGAGCCTCAGAGGACACATTTCCAGACCTATGTCCAACTGTCCCCTTAGATTCAATCCGGCTGAACTAAATGATCCACAAAAATCCCTGTTCATCTTCATCAGGATCTTTGTAGCTCCTCTAGAGATAGAGATAGAAAAGCCCTCTCTCGTAATTTTACAGCTAAAGCAGGTCCAGCACTTTATCTTCCCACATCCATACCACATCATCCAAGTTCCAAGGCGATTCATCAAGTAGCTCTCAGTCGTCATGGTAACATCATACACGAACAGAAACCATGCAAACGCGTGATAAACGAATGATTGTGCCTACTGAAATGAATTTAAAGGCCTGAAATGTCCAAGTGTCTCTTTCATTAATCCAAAGTGATCACCAGTTTGGATAACCATCTACTGTAAAGCTCTTTACGTGCATGACACTGTGGAGACACTCGGGTGACACATGAGGATTGTGGTCGATTATCCTATTATACTCATTAATCATTGTGATTATCTCCTGACATCTGGGGGGGGGGGGGGGGGGGGCTCAACAATGGCCGCGACCATCGACTGTGCGTAAAATGAGAATGGGTTTAACGTGTCCAGGCCGGCTGGGCGTTAGTGACCTCCTGTGTGCAGTCAAACACACACATAGGGATTTATAACCTATCAGCATGGAGAGTTATCTCCTCTAATGGATCCCTACTTCATAGATTAACAACCGGGCTCATTTAGTTAATTTGGTCAGATGTATAGATTTGATGCTTTTGTCCACTTCAGAAAAAGCAGAGCAATTACACAAATGCCCAGAGGCCACATGTCTGACCTCTGATTAGAGCCAAGAAAGCATAAGCACTGGTTTGAAGCTGTTCCACATTCAATGTCTTTTTGTTTTTTTGTGGACACTCATTTTCCTCTTAGCCCAAATGATGGGCTCTTGTAATCCTCGGCACACGGCCGCGCCTCGTTCGCTTTACATTGAGAGCATTACGGCAAAATACATTTCATTAGATCGCTGGAGATGTACGTTAACTTGGACCACGGCCTAAGAGGATTGCAGCTGTGTTTAGGCCATGTAGCATGTTGTCCCTCCCGTATGACCCGCTCAAGCTGCCGCCCCGCCGCAGTCCTTCATTCTGCAGAGATCACCAACCCCAATTTCTTTCCCTCATCAAGTGGCCATCTGGACATCTGGACTTTTTTGGTTGAAAGCTCCTTAGAGCAAATTCTAACAAATTCCATCAGCCTATACATTAGTGAATGTATAGGCCAAATCGTGTAGGTCCACAAATTGGAGCAGGAGTAATCCAGATTAAAAAACTTGTTTGCCAAAAGACATGCTGTACTTTGCTCTACTGCACATATGGACATGTGCGTCCCATTTCTCTGACAGAAAGACATTTAGGACTATATATTTATTGCAGAGCATTTGCTGATGTGATTAAAATGCCTGTATAAGGTGTAAAAATACAATTTAGAGTTGATGCAACAAGAACACCTGACATGGGTTCAGCTGTGCAGAAACACCTCAATGTTTTTCAAAGTAAGCTTGGCTGATCAGCTGCTGACTCAACTAGCTGTAACTAACTCAGCTAGTAGAGTGGAGAACTCTGGGATAGAACCCCCAACCTTTAGAAGCCATTACCTGTACTAACTGTCGTCCGGCCACAACCTCAACGCCAAATTGCACCTGGAAAAAAAAAGAAAAAACAAACAAACGTGAATTAAAAACAGCAAATACTTTCAACCTATATTCAACTGAATACACTACAAAGACCGGTCTACCTTTATTGAAATTGCATATTTTTAAATGACTCAAAATTACATGTAATGCTCTATTTCCCAAAATGTTGCACTAGTCCTGTGAGCTATGGATGCATGGAAGGATCATGGTGCTGTCGCTTCTGTAGGTGTGCCTGTATATATGAGTATATACAAGGGGCTGCATCTGTGTAGTAAATACTATATGTTTCAGAGCAGATCATTCAAATAGCCTCTGGAAATCCTCCCGTAGCCTCTGTTGTACCTGCCCTCGTTTGATGATGGTTTTAACTGCGCAGCTCTGACTGTGATATAACATCCCGGCTCAGAACAGGAGCACACAGCCTCGCTGATGGGGATTACGGCTCATTCTTCCGAGCGCTGGGTTTATTTTAGGGTCCGGCTGGATAAAACAGGATTAGGATCACAATGAATCCGCAGGCATTCAAACCAGGAGGTCATCACCTCTGTGGCCTTTGACATTTGAAATGTTTATAAATCTCTGACCGTGTTGTGATAGCTAAATATAGACTTGATCAGCTGTCATTCCAGCGAGGTGTCCACTGCTGATAAGAGCCATGTTCTTTTAGAGGGTCAGGCATCTGCTGATGGGGTGGCACTGCAGTCTTCATCAAGGGGATATACCGTATGCAAGTTTTGACTACTGCCACATGTGTTAGCAATTAGAGGAGCTTACAGAGCTATGGAAGTGCTTCGTTTACACCAGTGTAAACTCTTGTTTTCACTCTACTTCCATCATCATTTTTGCATTGTTGCCAATCAGTCATTGTGATCAGTTTTGATCTGATAAACAGGTCAAGGACCCTTTCTGGGGCTTCTGGCGTAAACAGTGACTCCGTCTTCCGTTTGCTGTACTCACAGCCCAACTAGTTTCTTTTACCATGAGTGAATCCGTCTAGAGAGAGCAGGTGTTTAGGTGGATCTCTGTCAACAGTTATTTGCATGTGAATGCAGAACAACAGCTCAGTGGTTGGAGAGTGGTTTCCTGCAGGAAACCAGAGAAAACTGCATGAATCAACTGACCAATGTCTAGACACGCGACCTTTCACCTGATAACTGTTCTTTTTTATTCATTCATATACTCGATGAAACACTTCATTAGCTTTTTGGCAATCACATCCTCTGGTAACCATGAATCAAATTTCATAGGAATCCCTTTGCTCGTCAGCTAACAGTAACCAATCTTCTTGGCTCAACAGGCCATGAACTGCAGAACCTGACGGTTCAAGGTTTGTCAAATGAATGGCTTAGCATGGAAGTGTATGATTTTATAGACAGTATGAGTAAAAGTACGAGAGGGTCAGATTTCTGTGCAGGCTTTCACGTAATGAATGTTTAGCTTACTCTTGGTTCTTGGACAGGGTCCAAGCGAATCTGGAAACATTTATTTCGTGTCCGTGTTTGTCCTGATTTGACTGAGGAATGACTCTGATTTATGACTCACATTGTGGGAAAGGAGCCCTGAGGGTTTTACAGCAGCTGTTCTGACAGAATATCCTCTGTGTGACATTGTGGTACTCGGAACACTACCTGTGATGAGGGGAGCTGCAGCACTTTCAAAAAATCCAGCCTGATAAAAGCTGCTCACATCTGCACTAATGATCACCTCAGGATCCTTGATGATCCATGATGTAAATATTTGATCAGGATATGTACATGTAGAGCTGCTCTCTCTCCATTTCTCTATAACACAACCCTGTATTGTTAGTCATGGTGCCATTAGCCGTCTTCGCCCTGTTCTGACCTTCCTTGCGGCTGCAATCGAGTGCATTCAAAGCCAGAGTCTGTGCATTAACGTTGACATCAGCTGCAGAGATGGAGCCGAGGTTCGAACAACACTCCACCAATCATGAGTCATCAAGACTCAAAAGTTTTTATTGCATCAATTAACAAATTGAATCACACTCACCAGAAAACATTTTGACAAATGTTGGTGGTATTAGCACAACCTTAAATGACAGTCAACCATCTGACCACAGAACATTTTATTTAGCTTTTTAACTCGGCCCATTTACCAACATTGGAGGTGGCAATTGTGATTTGTTTGTTTTGCTTTTGTGGAGCTGTCCTCATATCCTGTCTATAAAACAGAGGATTCTGAGTCTGCTCAGTTCATATTTAGAAGATAAGATGCATTTTATTACTATGTGCCAGCTTTGGGAATTTCCTTGATCCATGAACGATGGAGCAGGACTTCGCTGAGGTGCAGCCTCACATACGTGCACCTCATGCTTGAAGCCTGTAAAATCCTGACACACACTACATAATGAAACTACGTTCAGGTCGAGTTTGGACATGAAAATCAGACACCACATGTGGCAACGGCGGGCACGGATACAAACAATGCCAGATATGCCCGTGGGACAACGTAAGGGTTAACTTACAAACTAACTGACCCACAAAAAAAACCAACCACGCCACCCCAGGATTTAACCCAGGGAAAAGAAAAGATAAATGAGGGAACGGATTAATTAAAGAGAATAGAAAAGAATAATCTTAGTCCAGAGGCACACAGGTTCACTCATACTGGGAGGAGGCTAGAGACACGGTTCCATTCATTACAAAGTTTATTGTATAACAGCTAAAATATTTTTCTTGTGATTAATAAAAACATCCACCATACAAGATGCCACAATCTAAACTAAACAAACGCTGCCAGGGCTGGAACCTACCAGATCACGGGTGACTGGGTGGACTACACCCAGGGAGGGACGCCGTCACCAGGGGGGTCGGTCACCAGTGAGGCCCCAGCACCTGGATAAAATACACCACAAGATCATGAAATCACAAAAATAAAACAAGGAACAAAACTAAAGAATAAACAATGAAACCAAATCTTAAATCCAAACTACCAAACCACGTCTGCATGGAGCCTGTAATGACAAAAAAAAACCCCAGCGGGACTGAGCACAACACAATAGTTGCATCAGTAGATGTCACAGGACGCTAAAAGGGCGCAGAGAACAGAGCGCTCTCTCTCAAAGTAGCGGCTAAAGTGAGCGTGTGTTTGAAAGGCGGGGTGAGACGCACGGTGCCTACCTGTGGCGTCTCACGCCAGGTGCCCCCGGACACGGGGCTTGCGCCGAAAGCCAAAGAGAGGGAGCCCCACACTCTCGCCCGCTTATATATGGGCCCACTAATTAACCGAACAGCCGTCCGCCGACGTAAACAAAGGGCGAACCGGAAGTAGAAGCGTGCGCTGGAAGTTGGCGTTACCATGGCAACTTGAAGTGTGACTGACTCACTCCTTCCGGAAGTCAGTGACAGTGAGGACTGAGAGTTAATCCTCCTCTATGGCCTGAGTTTGCCGGAGTGCTTTAACAAGTGAGAGGAGGAAACACAATAAAGATAGCACGGTCGCCAGCTGAGTTAATATCTGACTGAAGAGTCGAGTGTGAGGCCTTTGTCCTTGGGTTTGAAGCCTCAGAGATCCAGCTGTTCCTATGTGACCTGACAGCTTGGTTTTGAAACGAATAAATGAAATAATTCATCGTCTGCTCTCACACTGCAGCACCCATCCGCTCGCTGCTCCTGATCAGAGCTGACGTCACTGCAGCAGGGTGAACCCGGCCTTGTTAATTATTGAGAGACCCATATTACACATTAGCCTGAAGATAATCGCCCCCAGCATTATCTTGGAATATAGCCCATATCTCTGAATTAAAGATTTACATTGTCCTCAGTCTGGCACCTCCTGAAAAGGTACTTAAAAGTATGCCTTTGTTATAAAATATATATATCTATATATATTATAAGCATATTAGCAACTTTTAAAGTTGAAAAATGAAGAAGCATGATCTCATAAAATAATGTAGAACATTTAACAAAAGTATCTTTCAAAGCAAAAGAGTATAGAATAATTATTATATTTACTAATTCAAATTTTGCGTTCAGTTCCTTCCAGTCATTACTATATCCTAATTATTATCAACATATTTTGCTGTCTCGAGAAATCCCCTTGAGATAACTTTTGTTATGATTCAGTGCTATATAAATTAAAATCAGCTCGGCGCTTTATAAGGATTTGACCCGTCTGCTAAAGTTTAACAACCTCTATGGCCCAATGAAACGACTGTAATCGAGGTAGACGCCTTCACATCTGCCCCGCACCGCGTGCTGCTCCCGCAAGAGTCGCTTCGTCAGGATACTGACTATCGATTAACAGTGGGAGCATTTACAGTGAGCGCACTGCTGCAGGGCGGGGTGCGCTCAGCAGCATGTGACTGCCGCTAATCTAGTCTAATTTCATTTTTAGACATCTTGTCAGAGTGTTTTCTCTGTGACTAACAGGGTCACATGATGGCGGAGACACACACCCAGAGGCACGTGTGCATGTGTATACTCCTTTGTTGCCTCTTCAGGAGCGCTAGAATCAATAACCTTGGTCATCGTCATGGGGACCAGAGCCCGGTCCTGATTCAGTTCAATTTCTATAGCTCCAACTCAATGTACATGTTCCCAAGATGGATGGAGACTTTAAAACCCAACGGTTCTCACCAGCAGCAAACAGTTTGGAGAGAAAATGTAACTGGAAGAAAGACTCTGAGGCCAAGCCCACCATGATTCACTGGTATTACCTTCGGTCAAAGCTGTACACTCTTTACACCGCTGATGAGCTTTCTCAAGATCCCAGGGTGGCTCTGTGCAAAGTCCATGATCGTGACATGGTTTTGCTTTTATTGTTCAGATAACTCAGTTGATGCAACTGATCTCCTCGCTCTCCGAATCGGTTTTTGAGAAATGGATCACAACGCAAATCCAGGAGCTTAAATGGCTGTTCGAGGAGTGAAGCTCACATTAATTAGGCTTAGAGCAGGGGATAATTAACATTAGTGGTGGAGGTTATGTCATGTCAAGTTCAGTGAGATATTTTTTTTAAAACATACTTGTGAGAACTTGGTTTATACATTTCCGTTGTATAAAGTCGCACCTCCAACCAAGAAGTCGTCTTCTGACATAAGACAGAAATGTGTCAGCGATCCCAGCAGGCTTGTTAATATTTTGTCGGGTGATGATTGATGGACTTTGCTCTCTCATTACTTCCCTGAGATCTGGTTCTGAGAGTCGCTCGTCAGTGCTTCAGATATACGGGTTAAATATTAACGGAGTGCTGCGCGGGGCAAAGCCTGTGCTGCCTCCATGGGCTCCCTCTATCAGCGTTTTGAAGATAAGCCGTCTGAACTCGCTGCCTTATCTTTCAACCTCATCCTTTACAGCTCTGTAACCGGTGTGGCTGCATTACAGTTCGTGCGTCTGACCTATAAGAGGAAGACTTCCAGTGAAATTCAAAATGGAAAAATCTTTCACATCTATTCTCATGGGAGTTCTGCAGAAGTTCCCTTTAATTCAGCCAGGCTGTCGAGAACAAGCCGAAGCACAGAGTCATATTAATGTATGATTTATTTTATAATACCTCCAGCCACAGTCTATGTCCTGATATCAACCCTGAGCCACTGCAAATCCCCGTCATTAAATATTCTCCGCAGATTACGTCCATTAATCACAGTTGTACGAATCCATTAACATCAGCTGCCCTGATCCAAGACTAAGTAGCCTGCAGTAATTTCACATGAGCAAAGCTACACTCACAGTGCACTTTTTAAAATATTTTGTGATGAGATTCCCGAGATATTTGTAAAATGGAGTGACATAAACCAGCTTGTTAACACACAGGCATGAAAAATATGTGAAAAAGTTGATGCAACTGATCCAACATAGTGACACATTTTATATTTCATGTTTTACCATTCACAACCCGTTCTGCTTAATTGTGTGGAAAATTGCTGCATCTCACGGGTTATGGAATATATATATATATATATATATATATTATACTGTTCAGCGATATATATATCGCTGAACAGTAAGATGTTTTGTAGTGTTTGAAATTGTAAGAATTGTCGTAACTGCTTTGCCACATTTGCCACTATTACGTTACCTTGTCAGTATTTGGGATTGGAATTTGTATATTTTTTTGTAGTTAAGTTAAATTAATTCCCATTCTCACATGATATGACTGGAGATCCTCAACAGTTCATTGAGGCATATTTTGTTTATTATTATTTTCTTAAAAATGTCCCATAAAGGTTTAACAAAGAGAAAAGTCTGGAAATTCAAACCTCAACATCCAAACACTTCTTTTAAAATAGCATTCTATATGCTGGATGGACTATTGAGCCGAGTGGTTGAGAGCTACTTACAGTCCTGGTGTGATTTGACTGCAGTGACTTGGCCCTCCCTTGTCGTATGCTGTGCTTCACACAGTGTCAGAAAGAGACAGGTGTGGACTGCAGGCAGGGCAGTGCTGTACTACCAGGCCACACTGGAGTGGCACATGCAGAAGGCAGCGTGGAGCATGTACCCGGAGTAAACGGAAAGGGTCCTGAAATAGACGTCGTCTGGACATGAGGCACATGTCGCACATGTAACACTAACAGAACTCTCGCAGATCCACAGGCCAGGCACGAACACGCCCCTCCATAAATCACAGATGCTGACTGGAGGGTCTATGCTCTCTAAGAAGCATGTTTGAGTTCCACAAAACGGTAATATCCTGTATACAAGCAGTTTAGTAGGGTCAAAGGTCAGTGTTGGTTTTCAACCTTTTGGATTTGGATTTCTCTATACCTTGTGATGGCAGCCACCCTGAGCCTGTCAAGGATATCTTTCCAGGGTTTCAGTCTTTTACATTCTCCAACAACATTTGAGCCCTACCTGGTTAAAATATTCTTGGAATATTGTTGGAAGAATATTTTCGTCTAGTCTTGTCGTTGTCATGTTGGCGCTGGCGTTAAATTCAGTCCTCGAGGATCCAATTATCGCAAAACCATATATCATGTGAAAGAGCCTATAAAACCCCATTTTACTATTTTCTGATTTATGTCCCTGTAAAACATTTTTGATCAACAACAACACTATAAGATTTTACTCACATTTAACTGTGACTAGGAGCTGCTTGGAACTAAGCTGTCATATAAATATATTTGGGCATGATATAAAAGGATGAATACGTGGCGTACGTGGCTACTCTCCAACACCGGCTCCAGCAGCCGACATCAGATACTGTGTCCCTTTATGAAAAGTGAAATCAGTGGATACGATCTGGTAAGAAAATGTTGAAGCTGACATTGTGTTCTTGTGTGGTTGCGTAGTTGCGTATCCGATCATCCAGTTAGTCTGTACTTTTCAAACATCAAAATGGTGTGACAGAAAAAAAACGGTCAAAGCTTCCAGCCGTCTGTCAAACTGGTTTCAGCGACAGTGACTGTCTCCATGCTGGTGGCAACCATGTGTGATGATACAAATCTGCGTTTGTCATGCTATTTGCTTCATGCACGGATGGAAATGCAAAAGAGTCCCAGTTAAATAAAATTCTCATGTTTCTCATCACGTTGGTGTTGAAGAGGTTTTAGTCTTGCAACATTTTTCATAATAAAGTGCACGACACACTTTGATGCATTTAAATTATAATATAATCAACTAATCAATATATGTGTTATAATAATACAGACATCCACTGTATGCCATTGCTAAATCTTATATGCTAAGAGAATATAATCCAAATATCATGTTTGATTCAAGAATAAACCAAAACATGTTTCTTTAAAAAGAAGTGTTTTATTTTGTTTTTAACAAAGCCCAATACAGATTTGAAGCAAAACTGGGGAACACTGGTGAATCTCAATCCAATCATCATGTCTGGGACACCCACAAAAGATGAGCATTAAATAAAAAAAAAAAAAAAAAAAAAAAAAAAAAGACACCTAAAATAATCATACAGCCCAGAATTGGGGTCAGGAAAAAAATGGTGCTGTTGTCCAAGAACTATACAAAGAAAAAGAAAATATTTTCACAATAAAAGTTCATGCCAGCAGCTTTTGGGAAGGTTAATTTAAGTCAGATGAGTTCTTGTAAAAAGAAACGTCGGATATGACACAGAATCCATAACGACTTTGAAAGAACCAATAAAACCTAGGATAAATGACGGTTAATATCAATGTGCTAAAAATTAATCTTGGATGAATCATTTTGGTCGAGTGTATCCACAACACATTTTACACTTTGAACTCAGTTGTGTAGGCGACGCTGTACAACCGGCCTGCCAGCGAGGGGCTGATTTTTTCCATGCTTCAATTTCTCACATGGCTGTATTTTCACGCAGCTTTTTCCTCTTAACAGGTGAAAACACTGGGATCAATGTCTTTAGCCGGGAGGCAACACAAGCAGCGGCTGTTGTTATACACGTAGACCCTTAACTACAAATAGAAATTGTGCCGGCCAAAGAAAGCGATAATCAAGTTTACATTTACAACTCATTTGTTACTTAAAGATATATGAACAGTTGAGCTCGACAGCTGTGCGGACCATACCTTCGTTTCCAGGGACAAACCTCTTGAATAATTTCATGGCAGGTATTTCTAGCATTCAAAATAGGTTTAGAAAATATAGACTATAAACAGCAGACATTTTGTCATTTATGCGATCCAACTTTTTTTTCTGCTTAACAAGGGTGACAAAGTAAGTCGAGGTGACTTGACTTAACACTGAGTCATTTCAAATATTTTCGGGGGTTTCCACCAGCCCACTGGGTCTTCGCCATTTGTACCAATCACTTGATGGTGGACGTGTAGAAACGAGATGAGAAATGGGGTCAAGTAAGGATTCCACTGGCATGTGTTATCTCTGAACTATGAATTACAGACTATCTGAAATGAGCTGCTCCACCCATGTAAGCACAGTGATTTTCTGATACAGAAAAATTCTAAGCGGACAATGTATAGTGATCTTTAATAACAATATCCATTGGTTGAGAACACCAGTCTACTTTCATATATTCTCATGTGGGAACATATATATTTTATAACAAAATAAATCTATACTGTTTTTCGTGGTTATGGTTGATAAGGGTCCTACAATCCCATCATCCCATTCTGAGTCGTCGAAGCTTCGTTGCCTATTTCCACCACGAACTGCGTGTAGGCTTAGCTCTGAGAAATTGTGACTGAAGCAGCTTGAATGCTCAAAAGGCTCTGCCTGAGAAGAACATTAGTTTGAAGCCAGAAAAGACTAATAAAATACTCATTTTTTCCATCTGTATACCTGTTGTTAAAGTAAAATAATGTCTATTATCTTTAAAAATCATAAGCAGTTTTCTTATTGTATCTTGGCAAATTGGACACAAAATATCCTCTTGGATATTTACACAGGAAAATATATTTTACAAGCAATAAAACAAGCTTATATTGTGGGTTGAAACAGAAGAAAACAATGGAGAAAGAATTGCATAGCAGATCAGGGTAGAACTAAAGAGGAACTGATCCTTTTTGGTATGGTGCACTTTGATACGTCACACTTTCACAGATGTACATGAAATAGTGAGTCCAGTCATAGTTTCACCTGCCCACAGCAAAGATCACGTTTACTTCTGCGCTATAATGCTCAACAGTTAAAAGGCGGGATGTCGACGTCTTGTCCACGCTGCTCTTTTGATAAAAGTACATAGGAGTCTTTTTCAAAAAACAAAAAAATAAAATAAAATTAAACTTTGTTTCAAAAGTGCCATTTTGCTACATTTATTAGCTGATCCATGGTTTGCTACTGAACGGTTAACACAAGTGAATGTGTTACACAGCCCCTGACATCACACAGTTTCCTGATTCTATGAGTTTTGGTCACATGGACAATCACACACTCACTCAGCTTCATACACACAAACACTTGTGCAGAAACAACAACACGTACACACACACACTCACACACATACACACAGATACACACACATACACACAAACGATGTGAAAGGAAAAAGAAAGTGGAAAAAGAAAAAGTTGTGGCCGGTGGGTACAGTTCCGTCTGAAGAGTTTATCTGCTGCGATTAGACATTCCGGCTGGTAAAGCTTTGAAAAAGAACAAGCACCGTTGGGAAAAGGCCTCATATGTCCTCCGCCGGGGGAGTTCAGCAGTTTCCGCTTGATTCTGTGCTCCCACAAAATGCAAAAGAGAAATCTACATTCGGACTCGCCTCGGGCTCGTGGTCAGGCAGAGTCAATGAAATGTTTCAGGCCTTATTGTGTCTTTTCCTCTGTTTGAGTCTGAGAGAGGCACTGCAGCCTTGCTTTTTCAAATCACAGAGTCCCAGGACATGAATCTCCAACTCCCATGAGGCCTTTTTCTTTTGTGTCCATGTGGCTACATCCGCGCCTTCACCGCCTCTGCTGGGTGTAGACCGGGTACGCTAGCGTCACATTCAGAGAGTCATTGTGCTGGACCAAAGACGTGTGCTGGTAGTGAAGTACGAGTTCCTTTAATGAGCTGTACAAGTTGTACGGCTCGGCAAAGCCGTAACCTGAGGGGGTCTTGTTGATGACGCAGTGCTTCACCTCGCCGTCCACGCTGCAAAGACACGGACAACCAGTCAGAATACGCAGTGCTGTTTCTGTTCTACCATTTTTACATTTCTCCTGAGAGGGAGAGATCAGCGACTATCTTTCATTCGCAGTTTGAAGAGAAAGGGATACATACACAACACTGCAGGCGTAGCATCCTGCTTTGCTGCTGTCTCGAACCAGGAATGTTCCGTCTCTCTTGCCCTGGAGGAGCGCCTCCGCCTGCAGTCGATTGATGTTGCCCAGTTTCCAGGACCGCTCGTCATGATGAGGAAGGTCTTCGTCATCATCCACCATAGAATATTGACTAGAAAAATAAACAAGATGCAGGCCAATGTGAGTTGTGAGGAAATATCATTTGCATCTTGTGCCAATTTTGTTCCAAGTGAAACGACACTCACTCTTCCGTGTTCTCGTTCTTGATTCCAAGCCACTCGTTGAGCTTCTTCTGTCTGACTCCCTTCTGGGTCAACCACCTGAGAGAGGGAGAACACCGGGGCGTTAGAAACCAGGACAGATTGATTCGTTTTTCTCTGGAGGGACCCACAAGTTTCGGGGGCAGTGGAGCACTGAGTGCTGCACTTACATAAGATATTGGTCTCTGGTTTTGCGGAGCTGGATGAGGTCGGGCTTGATGCTGTTCATCCGCTTGTCGATCTCTCTGTAGTCTGCCGCCTGCTTCTTCAGGTCTTCCTCCAGTCGGCGTTTGCTGTCTACGATTTCACTTATCCTCGATTTCAACTTGTCGTAGTTCCCCATGATCCTGACAACAGCACATTTTTTTATTAGGGAAACTTGAATGAATGAATGTTGCATCTCTTAAAGACCGTGGCGTAGTCTTACCTCTGGATCTCCTTGTCGTTGCCCTCTCTCCTGAATTTCTCAATATACTCTTTGCTGTACCGCTCTTGTGTTTGGCATTGCTCCTCGAAGATCTTGATGGTTTCATTAAATGCTTCGATCGCTGTCCGTTTCATTTGGATTTCCTGGAAGAGGGTTAGCACAGAGTTAGCGCACGGCGTTCAGGTGTCAATGTGGAATTCTTGGCAAGCGGTTTGAGCGAGGGTGGTACTCACTTGTGATGTGCGGGTGTACTCTTCATACAGACGGTCGTACTCCTTATTCTTCTCCTGGTACTGCTGGTGGTACTCACAGAGCTTCCTCCCAACAGCTTCAATGTTGTCCTCCTTCACCACCTGATCCTAAAATCCACAGGATTCAGGATCAACAAATGCAAAAGCCTGCAGCTAGAATGCTTTATAAAAAAGTGCGGCAGTTTTTAGATGTGCTAATGTCTTACCTGCTGGTGTTTAGAGACTGGGTACAGCAGCTTGACGTCCAGCTTGGGGTTGTACTGAGCCAGGGACTCATTGCGATAGTGGTTGATGAGCTCAACAACTGAGCTGAAGGTCATTGGGTCAGAGAAGCCGTACTTCCCATCCCGATGGAATATTTTAATGAGCTTGTTGTTACCTCCTTTCCTGTTGACAACAACGAGAGCAGGGAAACGGTTAAACCAACTGCTAGCAGACAAGAGGAAATGAAACTGAAGGAAGGAGGAGGCTCACCTCAGAGTCAGAGTGTAGTCTCCATGCATTTTCGTCGAGGCATCACGCACCAAAAATGTACCATCTGCGGTGTCCCTCAGTTTTTCGTTGACCTCCTCTCTCGAGATGTCTCCCCAGTACCATTCGGCGTCTTGCAGAGCCATGTTGTTGTTCATACCGTTATTAGTCACAGATGTGGGCTTGGGTGGCTTAGGAGGTAGAGCTGTGAGGACAAGTGGTTAGAGAGTGTAAATAAACAGGCTGCAGAGGACCAGGAGCCTGTGCGTGCACGCTCACATTTATAATAACCTGCCCACAGCTTGAATAAAACACCAGATTTTTTTCCTGACTCATAATGATGCATCTAATGAGAGTGGTGGCACATTGTCCTGCAGAGAATACACAATAGCAAAACCAAAACCGACAGTGTTTGTCTTCAATTTTGCAGGAAAATTAAGCATCTTGCAGACGCTGTGAGTCACGCATGAACATACGTACACACTGTGGCTGTCTCTCATCCTTTTTCCATTGATTTAATAGGGCTGGAAAAACACCGCACCTCTTCAGCGAGAAGGGGGGGGGGCAGTGAGCAGTGGGAGGAGAGACTGGGCGTGAGTCAGGGAGAATGAATTTCATTCAAAAAAAAAAGGGGCTCACTCAATATATTAGCTGCTAATACAGTTCCGCCTTTGATCTGCACATAAAGCTGATGGCGATGAACACTGACACCAATAACAAATACGTATATTCTCAATAAGAGAGCAGGAAATATGTGTAATTATAACCATCGTTCTAAAAGGTGGATACTAATTGAATCAGGAGTTGATAAAAATATGAATATTCAGTTGATAATGGGTGAGAGAAATTAACATGGTTTTCCAGCAGCAGTTATTCAGCTTTTACACAGAATTGCCAGATTCAGCTTTTGCTGTGGCAGCTTTAAAGCAGCACACAAGAGTGAAACTGCGCCTGTGCTCTGGACGCAGATACGCTCAACCTATAAAGAATCTTAGATCTGCAGCGGCTGCTCGCAGGCTGACAGCTTCTCGGTAAAGCTAGCAGAAGCAAGGTAGCGGGCTATTTTTAACGCACAAATCTGCACTGCCTTTGTTCACTCCCTCTGCACTGACAGTGCTGCTGCTGCGATAGACATTTCAAAATGAAAATGCAAGCTCCATTCATCAGACACAGCTGTGGCATGGCATAAAATGCAGAGGTTTATATTGTCTGCAGAATGCAGGCTGGCAATTCAACCAGCAACGCACAAATGTTTCTACTTCACTCCTCAATACATCAGCTATACAACATGAACTCACTTCATTTCTCAATTTCTAATTCTTTAAATCAGAAGAATCCAGTCTTATCAAAGATTTCCCTGCCAACAGCCGCACGCTCAAATTTCAATAAAATGACAACATTAACTGCAACAATCTCCTCAAAGAGGCACAGCAAACAGTTTCTTCATAGATCCAAACGTCAATTTCAAAAACCATTAAAGGCAGCCTGCTCAGTAACGTGTTACATCACTTACCACAGCCAATCACAGTGGGGGTCTGTCACCAGCCACTCCTGCATCTTTCATTTCCTGCGAGCGATGAGGTCATTCTGAAAGCCCATTACAATTTTAACCTCCCTGCTTCAATGCTTTACAGCGCTGCAGCTAAATAGAATAAATTGAATAACGCGTATTTCTCTCTCTGCAGCATCCATCTTAAGAGCCAACGTGCAGCATCCCTCCACAAGCAGAGGGGGGAAGGACCTGTTCCATGCTTTTCCTCTCTGATCCTCTCTCTCTCTCTCTCTCTCTCTCTCTCTCTCTCTCTCTGTGAGCTCAGTCGCTCGCTCTTCTGCAGGTTGCTCGGCCCCTCCTCTCTGCATGCCGTGCAGAGGTTTAGTCCGTCCTACTGTTGGCACGCAGACAAAGCCAGCTCTGCTGCTGCAGCACGTACGCAGCTAAATTATAATGCTTGGCCTGGTCAGCGGCACCCAGAGCTCCCAAATACGCCTGTAATCCCACAGCGTGACACTCTGTAAGACAGAGATAGCTCCCTTGATTTCCTGGGTGAAATTAAAATAGAGCTAGTTCCTGGTAAAGTCTGAGGATTCAAGGAGAGTGCAGCCGCTGTCCTTCTACGTTCAATTAAAAAACAATTCTTAAAATTATTCACGCTTAAGAAGTCATAAAAGAGATCACACGAGAAACAAACCAGTCTACTGGAATTAATGTTTTATAAAGTCAAAATCTGAGACCCAAATGAGGACGACAGCTAGAGTCAGCGCTCTTCAACTTTTTCTACAGGCTTTGAATAAGTTATATCTCTATTGTAGACTCACGGAAACCTATTTTAGGGCCTCTTTGAGCAGACGGTCTGAAAGTGGACTCTTAATATTCATCAGCATGTCTCAGAGCAATACAGAGTTATTAATACAGTAAGTAAGAATAGCTCATATCTACACGGCATGAGAAGTGGCTCTGGGCAAATCAGTTTACCAACAGCTGTGAATAGAAACTTGAAAGCAAACAAAAGCCTTTTATGCTTGATCTATTTTCTTAAGCTGTGGTATGTGTGTCTTATTCTACCCCTGCGGTCCTTTTTGTCATAGCCCACGGGCAAATGCATCACACACACACACACAGTTGCACTTTCGTGAGATAATGCTATGAAGAAAATAACAAAACGAAGCCAAACTTACGTTGCAAATTGTGCATGTTTTGGTGAATCAACAGTTTCTTCTTTGTTGCTTCTCTTTTATTCCCACAAGGTGAGTTAAATCCAACAACAGAGTTACTTTCAAGTCCGCCAGCAAAGCTCCATTTCATAGTTTAGGCCACAAAGAAAAACTGAATGTGACTTGTTTTAATTCTTAGAAGGCTACAGCTTTATGCGCTTCTTAATGAAATCCAGGTAATCCTCTCGGTGTGAAGCAGGTGCAACACGCGACTGTCTAGCTTACTGGCTGCTCGGTTCCTGCTGTGGCTGTTGTAAAAGGCTCCTCCTCTCTGCCTCTCTCTTTCAGAGCTTGCTGAGGCTAAGGCCTGCTCACATGGAGGCAGGTAGTTAATGATTAACAGTAGCTGCTCTGGTGTCAGCACTGCCCCTTCTGAAAGCAGCCACTCGTGCCAGCTGTGTGTGTGTGTGTGTGTGTGTGTGTGCCTGCGTGTCTCTCTCCGGCTCTTTGGTCACTCCCTCCCTCCGTCTCTGTTTGTCAAGGAGGAGCCGGGGGGGGGGGGGGGGGGGGGGGGGCTGTTCGGTCTTATGATTAACTTGCAAAGTTTCAAATATTTGCTGAGCTGGGCACTCTGAGGCAGGGAGGACATGTGGAGATCTAGGCAAGCGGAGGACCGTTGGGAGGGGGGTTGAAAACTGGAAGCGGCCCTCAGTTAACAAGCAGTGCTCTGTGGAGTAGGCCGGCTTTCCAGCCAACCAAATCAAAGTGGGCCTTTTGTTGCTTACTTAAAATAGGCACGCAGTAACTGGGAGGAGGCACGCAGACACACTAACACGCGAACACACACACAGGTCATTCACAGAAGTACATGTACAGAATGTACATGTGTGTTTACAAAGTAGGCTATTCTTCCCCTCTCGTGTGCTATCTGCACGACGCAGGTGACTGAAACCAGTTAAGCGTGCCTGAGCTTAATCCCATATTTGACAGCCATGTATGAACACATGTATGTCAGCATGTGTGCATATTAAAGAACTAAAAGCCTTTTGGTCTTTGTCTGTCTGTCCATTCACCATTCCATCCTTCATCCATTCATATATCCCACTGCCAAAGTGCTCCCGCAGGTGCAAATTACTGACAGCTGAGAGTGGGCCGCGCACAGGACCTTTATAAATAGCTCTAACAGGTAATAAAATGTTTAAAAAGCCATGGCCAGGCCCGGGCCTCTGGCCCGGCCAACGACAGTGCTTTTAACTAGCACTGTAAAAACATAACTGTGCCACGCAACGGGCTGCACTCACACCACCGCCACAGCGCCTATGCAGACCACCACTACAACAGCTATGAAAACTGACTTTGTGCACTTGAGCATTTGAAATATTACCAGCGAGAATATCAAATAAGATTTAGTCAATGGGCTTCGTAACATTCAATTCTGCAGTCAAATTCACAAGCTTTACGAACACAAATGTCTAAAAATTCAATTGGAAACTTGGATGTCATGCACCATGTCATTAACCTGTGCAAAGTTACTTGTAAGTTGGAGCCTAACATTTAGAAACACTGTCTCCATGATTCAAAGTGTTTTTAAATTAAAGATTAGGGCATGCGTATCCACCAACTAGTTCATGATAGAATTCAAACATAACAATGTAGTAGTTGATCATAGCAGTGCACCCAGTGGCCCTCCAAAACTGCAGCAGTTGAAAGTCTCAACACCTTTCTTTGAGCTATTAATAGGCTTCAAGTCTCAGGATATTCAGTTCATAGTCCGCATATTTGGTCCCTGCATTATATGCAAGCATTCATTTCCGACAATAAGTGCAGCAGAAATCCTTTACAGCAGCAATATCTCATTGCGTTGTATTTCTAATTAAACATTTATTATGTACTATTGTAAGTAACAAACTCTAAAATCAGCAGGATTTAAAAATAAAAATTTACCTGGAGCAGCCTGACTTTCACTCCACTCACTGGTCACCAGAACCTCGATGATCTTGATGTGAATATCCAGGCTGGGTTCACAGCTGTAGGGGGAGAGCAGGTTAGGTTAGTTTTTGCTTTACAGCCTAGGTGACTTAGTGTCTCTGCTGCTCTACACTGGTTTCAATCTGATGGTAATTCAGGCTTAGCTACGATAATTGTGCAGCACAGCTGGTAAGTAGAAAAGCCCCAACCTATATCCATGTACAGCTAAAACCCATGAGTGCCTGACAGACTGTGTGCATGTGTGTCTATGCAAATGGCAGTGGCTGCAGGAGCGCGTATTCGAGCGTGCACGCTTTGTCTGTCTGCTGTCTGAGTGTCTATCTTTGACAGAACATAGAATGTGGAGGTGGCGTGTGGTCCTGCTGTTTTGACACTGACCTGGTGGCTTGCTGTCTGAAACACACAGGGCTGAAGATCTCGGCAAGGGCTCTAGCAGTGAGCAAGTTCTTGGAGCTGTTATGGCACACTCTAGCGAAATGCCTCAGTAGACAGTGGAGAGTGAGCCAGTATTGGGGAGGCAGGCTTGGGGTGCTGGCAATGCGACGTAGCAGCTGGGCACATTCTTCAGGACTCGCCACCTCTGTTGAAACAGATGAGAGAGACCGAAAAATGTCAGCAACAAAGAAAATAATCCCGATGTGATCGAACATTAAACACTACAGAGATCAAAGAGGAGAGTGAAATGAAACGCGTCTCTTTAAGTGAAGAAGCCATGGAAAAAGTGTCATGTGCAGTTCGGATTGAAGACCGCAGAGAGATTGTGTGGTTGACAATGAGCGTAAGGTACACTGGCAGGTGATTGGCTGCTCGGAGATGCTAGAGATAAACTTTCAGGCTTGTTTTAGTTCCTATTAACCACAGATATCCTGTTTCTGGCCTTGTGACGGCAAGAGAATGCAGCGTTGCAGAACAGAATGTGGTGTGAGAATTTTCACTGCACTTGCAACCAATGCGGCAAGACACAAGTGTGAAATGATTATACATTGTTTGTAATGTTGAAGAAGAAGTGCATGAAGACGAAAAAGAAAAAAAACTAGTGATAATCTCAATTTCATCTTTAAGAAGCTGTCTGATGTCAATGTGGTTGTGTTTTTTGTTCAGAGTACAGCAGGGGTAAAATACGTAAGCACTGTTCAGCACAGTTTCAGACACATTGAACTGAACAAAATGTATCACTATATCTGCTCTGACGTTTGTTCTCACCTTTGGCTGTGAGGACCAGCTGAGCGTATATTGCAGTGGGGATGACGGGCTGTGGAAGATCCTGCAAGTACCTGCGCAGACCATCACATAGGACCGAAAGATCAAACTGATCCAGGTCTGCTGAAGGAGGATCTGAAACACCAAACAACAAACCGAGTTAAAAATTCACTTTCAACAGTGAAATATTTAAATACATCTTCAATAAAAACTTTCCAAAACATGGCACTCTCTCTGCTTTTTATTAATAGAAGGTGTCTGCACACAAACTCTTTAACGTGCACATTTTTTCCCTTGGTGAGACTTCCTGTTAAGTATTCGTCTCAAGCATACATATATCAGAAACTTGCAGGTTTCACACAGGTTAGAAAAAGAGAAAAGCTTACCGCATTCGAAATAATGTCTGACTTCAAGTCCGGCTCCAGCAGTGAATGTTCGATATAAAGTGGGGTTATCCAGACCTGCAATTCAGTACGAGACCATTGATTAACATTTGACACAACTTACATCTTTTACTTCATGAAGCCATCAGTTATACAAGTGTGGTTAAAATTAGAAAATCAATTCTAGTCAATATTAACATGATGCAGAAGTGCAGGAGCATGTCAGGACATTGGGCTCACCTTTCCTCTCAATGGTTTCCAGCAGTCTGGCCAGCATGGGTGGAGCCATCTCTGGAGGAGAAAACTGCTCCACTAAGTCCAGCAGACAGGGGCCTGGAGATGACACAAACAGAAGATTTAATAGAGAATCAAATTCAGGCTCCTCCAAATTCTTCCATGGGTCAGTTCCTTGTCTAATGAAATTCTTTTCTGACACAATTTAATTGTTTCAGCTAAAATTAATCACTTGTAAGGGCTGTAAGTGATGGGCTGTAATTCAGAGTATTTAAAAAAATATTCCTAAGATGAAAAATAAGAACTCCAGGAGGAATCGGGGGAAATAAAAGAGAGAACAGTTTCTTTTCTTTGCTACAAATGATTTTACGGCATTTATGTAAAGTGTATAAATATCTTCCACAGCATTTAAAGTATAGAAGGGCTTTGTTACATAAAGCTTTTAAATATAGACCTCACTAAACAATAAAACGCCTCATCCATCTGGCTGTTCTGAAAATACCATCGCTTTAGGGGGATTTCAGACTTTCTGTGGTGACTGGACACAGTGAATGGGTTGTACACAATTTAGGTGATTTATAAGTTGAACGAGCAAATTCATGTGACCAAATCAAAATAAAAATACAAAGTCGTAGAAAGAGAATTTAGTTCCAAAACCTGTCAATCATAGAACCAATGTGAATGTATCATAAATGAAAGCGCGAGGGCCGAGGTTGATCTGTTGATTAGGTGCGTGACTTATGAAGTACTGAGAACTTCAAAAGAAGCAGGTATGAGACCAAAGCACTGGCTTCAAAAGTATAAGGTGAGTATTTACCACTGATTTATTGAAAAAAACGAGGTGCTGAGCACTGAAGTTAAGGTCTGCTGGACCAAGGAACTAAGCAAATAGCCTGTGATATGAGGTAAGCCAGGTCTGACTTTTTTCCCTCATTTTTCCTTTAGAACTTCGCACCCAGGTGTGGACTTGAAAGGATGCAGGGGTTGGCAAGGACTTTATTTGGATTTGCAAATGTACATTTTGAAAGGGCACTTTTCTGAAAGGCTCAACTGTTCAACGTTGAGTCTGCAGATTCAGAATGTTGTGAAACTATGAATGGAAGCCTTTCTAGTGACCGTATTTGTCTTTCTTCCTACCTTAAAAATTGCCACATTTTTTCGGAATTGCACATTAAAACGTCCAACTACTGCCTGCATTTATGCATGCTTGCTAGTCATTACCGGGGACCAATACTCTCCTACCAAAGAATGTTCAATCATGTAAATAATGAACCATTTCATCCAATTCCACATCCTCTTTGGCCAGCACAGCAAACAGGCTGGCATGTTGCGTGTGAAGAAAGTGGATTACCAAAGTCCTTCTAACCACAGAACACACAAAAAACTCCATGTAGGACAACTGGTCATCTGGAAGACATTATTGGAACTGCAGAGCAGGAGGGGGGTTTTCTCAGAAGCAGTGAACTCTGAGATGGAACACCAAAGTTTCCCTAAATAGAGATCGAGACACGCAGTGCTGCCATCGCACACCTTGGAAGTGTAACCTTTCTCTCAGACCAGATATCCAACACGGATGCCATTTTACAGCCAACCTTTTTCTGAGAAACTCAAATCACAACCTGAAGCTAAATTTAACCCACAACTCACTCAACTTCCCACTGTTCATATCTATAAAAATTACCAACAGGAAAATCCAAGGGTTGCACGGTTTTATTATTATTTAAGACAAGATTTCTGCCAAAAAACAAACCCAGATACTTTTGAACTTCAGGACCAATCGATTTAAAAAATAAAATCTGCTTGCAACTTGCATTAACTCCTAAAAACAAAAGACCCATCAAACTGCTCCCCAGGTTTGTGTTTATTTACTCTATCCACAGATGTCCTTTAAGTGACTCAGTACAGGCTGGAGATAGAGTTGCTTCTTGGTACTGTCAACGATGTGATAGGTTCGGCGCCAATGGAATTGTATCTGGTAGCAGACAAAATATGACAGAAATGTTTCAAGCTATCGGTGATGATTTCTGAGATGCCTTGGCAAGAAATCAAACGATCAACATGTTCCGACTGGCCACATCTTGTAACCATGGAAACACATACAAATACAAACACATAACCTAATTTAGAAGCTAAAACTAATAAGCTTTTCTGTGTTGGAACAAATAGGTGCATTAGTTTTTATTAAAATGTTTTATAGTCATTAGCAAAGGGCAGATTGAAGGGTGCACACAATGTATTTAATCCTAAAATTAATGTTGTTTAAAGATGAACATTAAGCACTGTAACAACCTCTGTGAGCAGGTTTCTGTGGGAGAGGAAAGTACGAAGACAGGGCCCCTTGGACGTGTCTCTACAAGCCTGCATGTTTGGCAGACTCCTCATGGTATCCCAAAAAGCCTCAGCCAGTCAGTCAACCACAGGTCGAGGAAGTCAATGCAGCTGCCACTGGTGCTGCTGCGGTGTGAGGGGGGACAATCACCCCGGCTCAAATGGTATGTCTAACCCGAACAAACTGCAGACTGTGGGCAGGACAGGGCTGGGGCACCATGGACAAACTAAAGATAGCACACACTTAGGTTAAATTTAGAGGGCCCACTCAAGTAACCTGCAGTTTCAGGTTGAACCATTTCTTCTTGTCTGAAAAAGGTCTAGTTGGGGCCTACAGTCACAGTTGATAAGCCACGCAAAGCAGATAACACCACACATGAAAGCATGTAAGAGCAAGAAGCACATATGATCATGCAAAACTTTAGATATGGAGTAAAAACTGTACAGTGTTGTCAATAAAAAGTGCTTCACCTGAACTAAGGCTCACTCAGCCATAAAAAAGTAAAACAGAAGAACTGGAAAGGGAGTGCTGACATAATTTACAGCTGGTGCTACAGAGAATGAGTGATAGAGCTCTAAAGCTGAGGAAAGTACAAAAATGGAAGGCAATGTCGCCTTCTGCAGGTTGAGAGATGAAAAGCAAGAGCTTAGCAACAGCCAATGAGGGGACTGTTGCTACATATTGACATTTAACCCTATAGAGAGCAGACTGACTAACAACCCTACACAAGTAACCAGTTTTTATCTTGTGAATTAGTTGGAATCAGGATTCAGGCGACATTTAAAATCTAATACTGCTTGAAGGTGCTTTATATTTCTGTTAAACGTGCAAAGCACCCCACACAAACGATGGAACTGCTTTTAATTATGTTTGAATGAAATAGAGGGATAATTTAATGTCTGAACAACTGATCAGTGAGCACAGACTGGGAGATATGTACCATTCAGATATTTAGACCTTTCAATACTGGCTACCCTATTTAAGAATCATTGAAAATAAAGCTTCCGCCATAAGACAGACTCTGGTTTAACTTTAGTGTGTGCGTCAAAGATGAGATCTGTTTCAGTAACTTGTTGGATCAGATCTATACACAAAACAGAAGAAAAACAGAAACCCCTTGAAGTTCCTCAAACATTTCCCTTTCTGGTGTCAAATACAAAAAAAAATTCAGTTTTTTCAAAATGCGAAAAAGTCCTACAGTTGTTCTACAGTTGTTCTTATGTAAACCAATACATAAGAAAAAAGGAGGAAACATTTTCTAAGATTTGGAGGAAAAAAGTAAGGTATTGCATTCAAACCTGTTTGAGGGGTCTAGGGTGTAGAAAGAGTAACTGCAATGTGCATTTTACACTGAAAGGGTGTGCTCTAACTGCTCTGACAACAGTATTGGTCTGGTTTTCAAGCATTTGAAAATTGAGGGGTATGAGAAGTAGAATGATTGATTCTGTATGCAGAAGTGACTAAAACCGTGCACAAAACTATATACATGACTTCTGGGTAGAGTATAACAACCTTTTAAAAGAGCCTGTATGATTGATCTAGCTCAAATCATTACGTAACGCCACACCTCCACAGCACGTGGCTTCACACATGTCCGTCCACCTTGTCTCCCTCCCTCTCTTAATGCATAACATATTTTGAATGCCTTTTCTGTTCCCCTTGACTTTGAGTTCCTTCTCTAATCTCACCTGCCTTATTGCACCACTTCTTCACGTCTCTTGGCCTTATTCTCTCTCTGTCTTAATCCTGCTGGCAGACATGCTCTAACTCCAGGAAAGAAGATTTGCCATTTGAGCCTTTATTCTCTGCAAACAATCAAGTAATGAAATTGTTATGCACACTTTCATGTACACAATACCTTATAAGTCTGGATTTATTCACTAGCAATGCAGTCGGTGAAGAAAGATTACAAAGAGCAGTGCTGACTACATGAATATCTTTTCCACTTGTAGCACTGGTTCCTCTAAGTTAAGAGGAGATGATTTGAATGTTTGTAAATGAGAATGGTTATTTGACTAATATAGGCAAAGCTGATGCTAATTACCATTTACAGGTGATGGACTGGTCCCTGCAGGTTTATTAGTGTTATTGTGCAACTTCAAAATCTCAAGAATTGTGTTGAGCCGGAAAAATAAAATCCCACTCCCTGTGGCTTGTACTCATCATTTGTGCCTGAGTCAGGGACCTTATAATGGCTCTGCTGTTTGCAAAAAATAATCAGTAATAGGCTGCTTCATATTCTCATGGTGACAATTTAATCGACTGATTGGCACAGTGAGCAGGAAGAGTGCAGTTAAGGTAGGACCAAGTGAGCCAGTTATTTAAAAAAAAAAAATATGGGGGTGCCACTTTCAACCACAAATCAGCCAACTGATCATCATGCACTCACACGATGTGACCACGTGACATTTAAACTCACACTAAAAAATGTTTGCAGTCTGGAACTCTACTGAGACCTTAAATCATATTCCCCTTTCTTCTTTGGCAAATCAGTAATCAGCAAAATGTTGTAAGGCTCAGGGGCCAAGTAACAAATCTAAATCAGAAGATGAAAATATGCCAATTTTTATTTTTAGCCTTTTAAAAAGAATGATAGTTGTTGTGGTAAATGCCCTAATTGCAGGCATTTACCACACTTTTAATTTAGATCAACCAAGAAACCAACCAAACATAATCCAAGAAATGAATTCCCCTTCATGTGCTTCTGTTGCAATTAAAACAAGCATAAATCTGTCTTTTACACAAATTTTCTCCAAACATAAAAACTTATATTTATATTTATTTAGTTAAAAACAATTTCAGACACTGCAGCCCCACACCTACCCTAACTATTGGCTGTAGTGCTAGGACAATAGGACAGTTCTTGCTTAAAACCTAATAAAAACAATACACTAATTCAAAAAGACCAAACTAGTCTAAATTCGTCAAAATTTAGCTTCGTAACAGCAGCATGTACAGTGATTACAATGACAGTGTAAAACGGCGATCGCTGGGCTCCTATTCAGTGTGCAACCATATATTGTCCAGTCGCATTGTGCACCAAGTTACTGCAATCAGCACTTAGCACAATACTGAATCATCACAAAGCTACAAATCAGTCTACCGTGCAGTCTGTGCACACCCCTCCAAACCAAAAGAAGGGCCAACACATTCCGGGCCCCAGCTGCTTTTAGTTCCACAGTTGACACTATCACTGCAAACTATCATGTTATTAAACTCCTGCTTTGCTCCTTCTGCCACTGACTTGGCTGGATTTAGTGATACTTGCATGCTATTTCTGGAAAGAACTGCATTCTATACCATTTGTAAACCACAACCAACGTGGTTGCATGTTCAGTCTTAATGAGGGACGGGTTCTTAGCAGAAAGAACACATCCACAGCACTGACAGAAAGAGTGTTCAATACAGCATGTGTCAGCCTGAGTACCAAAGAGGCCCAGAGAAGGAGAGCTACGTTATCTCAATCTCTAGCTATGCAGTGCTACGCTCTCTCTCTCTCTCTCTCTCTCTTCAAACTGGCTCATGGCAAAAATATAGTATAAATCCATGTATGTCACTGTTACAAAGAGGAAACCGTTGTTCGAAAAGGTACAGACGATGGCCCTGTTTTAAATAAATCCATTTATTTAAAAGCAATCTCACTTTGTAATTTTAGCCACAGAAAAAACAGACTGATAAGGCTCAGCTATGCGAGAAGACATAGCCCAATGGGATCAAATATTTCCTCAAACAAGACTCTGCAAGTACGCTGAACCTTGTGAGAGCATGTAGTGTAACGATCAGTTATTCATTTTTTTTTTTTTCATCTCTAACATTGGGAAGAATGTTCACTCAGACAGGCTGTTGGACACAAAAAACAGCAGTGAGAACTCCGAACATTTAACCATTTGGAGCCACTGCCTCGGCAATGAGAATAAACTTCACTGTTTCTGATAAAATGGTGACATGATAGAGCCTTATTTAACACAGTTCCCTAGACTAATAGTGGGTATGAATTAAGTAAAGATGATTTTGTTGATTGAGAAAAGATGAGAAGCCATCAAACACCTAATTTCCATCGATTGTGAACAATGATTTTGCTTAAAAAGCAAAGAAACTGAAATAAAAACAATTGATCAATCATTTGAAGATAGCTTTCATTCTTTAAGTTCTCTCTTGGCGGGCTCAAACATTTGTATATTCTCCAAAGTGAGAGGCCCAGAAAAGGAGCAACACTTTAATGTCTAAAAAAAAAAAAAGGCTGAGAGCTGGAATGAGGCAGAATAGTTTCCCAGCCCGGCCCTCTTCTCTTTCTCTCTTACCCTCTCCACATCTGCTGCACTCATGTAAACCCCTGTGGCTTAGAGAGAAGAGGCCCCTTTCCAAGCCTCCATTCTCCACCTCTTTTCCCCCTGCCAGAACTGACTGTAGGAACTATCAAAACATTAAAAAAAGATGGGGGGGGGGAAGCTGAGGAGTAGGAGGAAGGGGGCGAGATCCCTTGGTGGTGTGCAATAAATCACATACACTCTGGGAGCAACAAGGGCCCTGCCTCCATCATAGTGCCCTCAGCCCTTCTTCAAAGCCCAAGTCCCTCCACCCCATTCCTGCCTCTGCCCCTCTGCCAAGCCCCCAACTCTGTTCCAGTCCTGATCCTTTTGCACACTATGCTGTGCACCGACCCTTTAGCAAGCACAGGGACTCTCTTTCCTTTACCCACAACCTTGGGGCCCCTTCTCTGCCCCCCCCCCCGTCTCTCACAGCCCAGGACACAGAGACTTTTCTTCTCCCGGTGCTACATTCACCCTCGCTCCGGGCTCAGCGCTGCCACTCAACCACGACACAGCCATTCAACACATGCCCCCTTCATACTGATCCACGCTCACCCTGCAAACCACAGCAAAGAATTTCACAACTGGACCGCAAAGGGCAAAAACTGGAAACCTGGCCAATGACAGCTGCTCTTTAGGTGAGAAGTGAGCTTTAGGCACACATACATGCAAGCCCAAGCGCTTTTAAAAAGATACTAGGTTTAAATGCAGTTTACATTTGTGGTCTGAGAAGTATCACATTTAAACATCAAGGCATCATTTTATATGCAGCCATCTTAAACTTAATAAAGCCGGAAATAAGATGTTTAAGAGTTAACACAGAACAACAACTGAAGCTGAAATTCAACTATAAATACACTAACACAGTTTTGCAATTTTTCAACAGAGTGAGCTGTTCAGCTTGAATATGAACTGTCCAACATTTGTCTTGTTTTCCATTATGCATTTAGTCAAATCAGTGCGACGTAGTCATCATCCTGGCTGTATAACAGCTCCATAGTTGTGATATTTACTTGCTCTATTTTGTTCACTGCGTGTACAAACAGATGTCAAAAAGAGCTATGAGGGGGTTTCTGGGTATATAGTACCTCCTGACCAACAACCACAGCATTCAGTGACTGCTTGGAGCCTCTCAGAAGTCCAGTGCTCACAGAGTGTGTTGGTAAGTTAACCATAACCCTGTCATAAGCAATCTCTTGTGACTTCAAAATGTTGATGTTTGGTGGCTAACAAAAACTACAAGAAGTGTAGTAGTAAAGACATGGGGGCATATCTAATTTCAGTTTTGCTTTGCTCTTGCACCCGGGCTTTCAGAGCAATTTGCCTTAATCACCCATACATAGTGATCTAATCATCTGACTCAATGGTAGATAAGGGAATTTAATTCCCTTAAGATGTGGCTTTGTACAGAAACACAGATGATATCCTCTGGTAACATATGGCTGGCACGAGATGCTCGAGCGTAATATAGTTTGGATGTTTGCCAGCACCATTGTCCTCTGAGGCCGAGCTTGGTTCACATTCGGTGCAGCTGGACAGAAGGGGAAAGAGATACTTGTTCTCAAAGACTGAAACTTCCTCAGCAGCCTTCTCTGACTTTATTCACACGAGTCCAGATCTGCACGATTCTCGTTTCTGTTTTAAATCAACCCTTGCTTTTTAACACGGAGTCCTTTGGGACGGTCTCACAGAGATCCAGAAGGAGGGAGGTCTCTGCCAATTAATTTACCACTTGAAAATGCTAATTTAGCTTGACATCATATTTCTCTGACCACCTTTGTGGCCTTAACCAATAAAATTATAATCTTTAAGTTACATATAATACATATGTTCACTGTGTAACGCTATGTTTCTCCTTCAAACTCATATGCTTAATGCGAAACCAATCAATGAGTGATAATGCAAGGAGGTTATGGTATCACACTAAGGTTATTGCCAATTCAGAATCGCGACTATGTTAACAACCCTAGATTTCACAGCTCTGTTATATAGATCACTGCTCAACAAAGAACAATGAACCTACTATCATAATACGTAAGAGGTTATATCAACTTGTGCTACATACGTTGCTCGATGAAGTGGACTGGTTTAATTTCTGCACCACAACTGTTTTTACAGTAAATCAACACACTACAACAACAATAACCACCACACTAAACTATTGGCAAAGTGATGTGCTAGATTCGGAGGAGTAAAGCCGTTTTCAAACTTGACTTCCTGGAGGAACTCAGAAGAATTGGGTCCAGACTTTCTCTGCAGTTTGCCTTTCACACACGAACAATGCAAGAGGTTCTCCACTCAGATCCAACCACAAAAGCAACCGATACTTAGGATTCAGGTGAAGGGGGTGCAGCAAGCACTAAACAGGATGTCTTGCTGTGTGCTCACATCAGTTCCTCTGGAGCTCCTGATGAATTTATGAGGGAACAAGGCAAAATAAAATTCTGCAGAAACTCTTTGACAGTAAACACACTGAGGTTTTGTAAGTACTGATCCCAATCTAAAACATCTGATGACATAATTATAGGAGATGTTTGGTGTAATTAGGAAAAAAGTTAATTTTGTCATGAGTCAATTAAATTACTGGACTTTGTGTTACTTGGTGTTACACTCACCTTGCTCTGAGTCAGAGTCTGCCTCTGCCTTGGAGCAACCTGGAGCAACAGGTAGAGGTCTGAGGGGCCTGGGCTTGGGTGTTGGGGGAGATATCCATTTCTTTCCAAGGTACTCGACATATGTCCCAGGGAAGTCCCCCTTTTCCTGAGTGGATTCATTGAAGCCTGGCAGCCATCCAATCTCATCTGGCCTCTCTTCCAGTCCATCAGTGTACCCGATAGCCACCAGAGATCCTTTGCTTACCAACAATGTGTCCCCCACATGCAGATCAATGTCCTCCTCCCTCTCCTTCTTGTAGTCATAAAGCGCTCTGTACTGATATCCTTCGGCACTCATACTGATAACGTGGTGCAAAGGTGTTCTGTTCGAAGATGGGCTTCAGCAGCACAGTTACTTTTCAGGTTTCCCTGATTATGTGTTCAGTCAAGGTATGCTTCCAAGAAAACTAGTCTTCAACAGTCTTTTAGAAACAAGATCTAGCTCGTCTTCATTCTTCGACAGTTGTCTTTTCGGAGTGATTTGCAGTTCTCTTGGTGTACAGCCTCACAGTACGTACCCATCAGTAAATGGCCTGCAGCTGCGATCTTGAGAATGCTATCCAGACCTGTAAGGGGAGAACGGAGACCATTTGCAACATATTGCATAAGAAAATCATACATAACACAAACCTTTAAAAGGCCATAGTTACAAGCATACTAACAACAAGTGATCTACATATGGGCCACAGTGTCTAGTAACTGTATATTCACAGTTGTTCATAAATTCTGGAAGGCCAGCAGACAGAGGCAGAAATGCATTTTAGAGGTTTTAAATTTAATTTTACGTTATTTCATTAGCAACAATATCCGTTACGTTTCAACCAAAAATGTCTTTGACGCAGACATCGCCGCTGATTCTTGGTGACCGCAGCTCGCAGCTCCAGACACACTGGGTGGACTTTAACGCCTCTCAGCATATGGCTGCTAGCGTTAGCATTGTGCGTGACAGGTTCGATCCGCGGCGCTGTCAAGCACTTTTCTCCATTAACAAACCACTAACGCGGCTCTACGTTACGTTACAGTTCAATTTAATATTTTCTTGCCAAACGCGCGGATACGTGAACGTGTGCACGGTCGCAACTCGCAAGTTTATTCTGGTTCAACTTGAGAGTCGCGAGCAGCGTCTGTCGAGGGAGCACAGCTGCTAGCTAACTTAGCGGCATGCTAACACCTTCGCAGAGGGATTACTAAGTTAATTCCTAAAGTAAACACGATGATACTTTTATTAAAGTTGAACTTGAAGCCAAGTAGAAACAAGCAGCCGAACGTGAAGTTTAGTAGTTTCGGAAGTGAAGAAAATGAGTTTTACAGAGCGATAAAAGAGCAAAAGCTAACGAGAGAGAGAGATAAATTGGAGGAGCTTGAACATCTCACGACGAGCCGCAGCGTGCACACTTCGAACTGGATCTGTACCCTTTTAAAAAAGTGGGTTAAACCCGAACATGTGCGAGCTACATACCGAATCTGGCCGAATCCACGAGCGAGTCCTGCGGCTCCTCTTCCTTCCAACACTTCAGACGCTTCCGCGTGGTTAAACTTCACAGTTCAGGCGTGTTACCAACGAAACGCAACTGCAGATAAGTCCTCTATCGACGTGGCCAAGAACGACAGCTCCTCCGGTCGTGTTTGAGTCCGGTTGAACGAGAAGAACACTCTGTTACAGGCTCGACATAACGGCGCGGCTGCCCCGTCCCGAACAAACGCTCCCTTCTGCCTCTGCGGCCAGCGAGGGGGCCAGACAAAGAGCGGCCGCGCATTGGTCCACGGTCCTGTCAATCACGAACAGCACATGTTCTGGCCAACCAGCTTCTCGCTTGCGCGGGGCACTCCCCCCTCTCAGGCCCTCCCGCACGCAACACGAAACACCTATGGAAATTACATAACATGTGCACACAGGCCTGATGCAAAGCCTTTTTACTTTTTACTGTCAGACCAATATTTGACTTTCATTGGTTCTAACAGCTTTACGATGCCGTAAATCGTCAGGCTGGAGTACGGATATCTGTGTGGATGTGTGAAAAGCTTCACTGAGGATTTAAAACCATCATCTCCTGTTGAATATGACGTTGTCTCACTACTTTCGCTACTCTGGAGAACAGAGTTGGGATACTCCATTATGTTTTTAGGAAGTTAAATGTTCTCTGTTCTCTAGAATTATGGGATATCTAGAGTTGAAATTGTATGTTGCAGCTGAATACCACTCTACCCCTTTTCCTCCAGTACATGAACAAGGTTTAGTTTGTACAGTTAGGATGGCCACCTCCTCTGAGAGGACCCCCGCTTCATGTAAATTTAAAGTATTTAAATAATGGGGTAAATAAAAAAAAGCAATTCATACACTTTAAATTAAAAGAAAACTAGTGGGAACATCATGAGGATTATTCTACTCCTGCCAATCCTGCCAATAGCTGTCTTAAATTTAACACACTGGGCCTTTAATATCCAGAACAAGAGAGCTTTGTGTTATTTCGAGAAACAGCTATAGTGTTTTCCGTGTTTCCTGCAAATCATTATACATTCTCAGGGTGGAAGGTCCCAAAAATGTTAGAGTCACCATCTGAGGCACATGACTGTGAACGTGGGTGGCCTAATTATAGTAGTGAGAAGAGGCTGGCTTGCAGAAATCCCCTATCAAGTCTAAACCCTACTGTCCTGCCTGTGCTAAAAGTGGCTCTAAGCAGCTTTATGCAAGAGAAGGTCCCTTCAAGTGTGCAACAGTCACATCAGTGACCGTCACGTCAGAGAATAGCGGAACGAGCGAAGAAAGTGAGAAACCCTGGTGTTGAAATCGTCTGTTTCAGGAACTTCTAATTGCTGCCATGGTGATTCAAGCCTTGGTAAAATGGCCCTTTGACGTCTTAAAATGAGTCACATTCGGAGTTTATTCCATAAAAATTGCAAGTCTTGCATTTCTCATCTTCAGAGGTAAACTGTGGCTGCCTTTCTTTCATTCCTGACTCCACTTGTAAGCTTTTTATCTCACAGGAGAGAATCTGCTCTACTTTGTCTATTTTTCAGATACTGTATCAAAGAGTGTCCAGTGCATAGCCACCGAATATTAAAAAAAGGACTCATATTTCTATGGAATTGAATATTTGAGCACCAGACCATGTAATCCCCCACTTTGCCAGCACCACACCTCACCCCCTGATTAAATAGGCTCTGGTGACCCATCTGCTGCCCTGCACACACACGATCTGTATTTGTTGAAGAGTCCGTCACTGTACCCACTGAACATGACATGCATCACTCTGGACTTTGTCACTGTTTTCTAACAGACGTTTCAGTGAAACAAAAGTACATCTCATATAAACTATTGTCTGTCTTGTTTGCCGAGTTGACTATTGCACCATCGAGCTGTGTCAATATGGTGGTTATCCTTCAAACAGAAAGCTATTCATTAAGTGTTTGTGTACTGCAGTGGGCGAAATCCTTGAACTTTAATTCACATGTCAAACTTTGGGTTCTCATAAACCTGTCAGCATGTCAGTTGTTATACTTACCTTAAATATTTAATGCAAAGCTAAGAAGCGTACAGCAAACATCCGCGATGGAGCCTCCGACTTAATTCTTGATACTGGTGAACTGAATACTGTTTTGTGCTCCGAATCGTTTGTGATCACTATGTTTACGTCACACACGCATCATTCAGCAGAAGTTGCAGCTAATGGCCCAGCGTTTCCCTTTTTGTGCAGATTCATCAGACAAGATAAAACACGTTCAGAGGTGGTGCTGGGCAGATTTTGTTACACTGAGCCAAGTTTGCTCTGCTGTGAGTCTTTGTTAAAAGCCAAGCTTAACAGCTGCTATCGGGTGGTTTAATGTGAGAGTGGTAGTGATCCCATTTTGGCAAGAAAGTGACAAAGCCATTTCTTCAAAATGTTAGACACAGATTTTTTACAGACCTTTTTTTTTTAATCCTTCCATATACAAATCCTGCTTTTTTTGAACAACTCTGCGTATGTGCTCACTTGAATAACTTGAATCACTGGATATGCACTTTCCGTTGACATACATTTCATTGAAAAGTACTTGAGATCTGCCAAACTGTCAGGGCTCCCCGGCTTTTATCATGCTAATTTTTCCAAGTGTGAAGTGCTCTTGGACCACCTACTGAGTCACAGCATTCCAAAACAATCTGAAATAGGTCAACAAGCTCATAACTCAGAAATATTGCAAGCGCATTTAAAATCTCATCGTTTATTGAATGAACACAAACGTAATGGGTCGATGGCCACATACAGGCATAAACTGAAACAGAATATTTCATGAACTTGAGCTGCATGAAGACTAAAGTGAGTTTCGGCACCATTACCCTACTTCTAAGCAAGAATGGGGGGGGAAGTGCAAAAACAAACAAGACAAAAAAAATTATTAATTCCTCTTCCAGAATCTGTCAAAATGGTTTTCCTCTGGGGTGTTGAAGTGTTGTATGGACACCCAGATACTGAAGTATAGCTGCAGGTATACGGCAGAGGGTTCCTTTCATATTATAACAGTGGGACCTACTTTTTAAAGAATTCCCTCTGTGACGATCGGGCCCCTTAAACCATTAATCTATGCAGTGTTTTCAGCATTTTAATAATGGCTAACTTTAGTGTATAGAGCTCTCAGGCTCCCGGCTGTTTATCCTCCCCCCATTCATTGATTCCTCCACTTTTGTGAGCAAGCTAAGAATTCTCACATGGGTAACCCCTTAATGCCCACCACCATAAGACGAACTTGTGAAATGCATCACCCACCAATGCCTATTCAAATCCAAACCCTCAATAAAGGAAAACAATTATACTTCCTCCGTATGTTCTAAACCCAGTCACCTCTCTGTGAAGTTGTCATAAAGAGAAGAATGTAATAAAAAAGAGCTGACTTGAAAACATCTTTAAGCATCTCTACAAAAAAAAAAGTGTACTGCATATTAGACATGTGTGCAATGTTGAAATTCATTTATATTCTTTTCATGTCAAAGTGGTACTTTAATTGCCGTAGATACTTTCTTAAATTACTCTAACTTAATAATGCTTGTTTCTGGTACTCTGGGGTTTCCATCCATTCCCGACATACAAATTCACATTGTTTGGAATGAACCTTCATTAGTGAAACATTTCTCCCTAATTGATGATTTCATGTCACTAATTCAGCATTCTGGGATTCAAAAGAACTCCTGCGAATTCTTCAGCTCAGGGCACAGACTTGCTTGTGTGCTTGTCTGTGGAGCAACATTCCTCTGGTATGAAGGAACACTTCTCTCTACTCAACCATCAACTCATCAGATGCGGCAGACAATGGCCTTCTTCACTGGACCGGCCCATAAATCATTCATTTTCACTATTAGTTACAGCTCAAGTGTTTTCTAGCATTAGAACTCCTGCATGCTTTGGAGACCATACACACAATGGAACAGGAGGGATTAGACTGCAGCAGAAGCTGCGTCTGTCAACCCCCAACAATATGTAGACAGTTGTCTTTCTGTTTGACTCTCATGTCCATTTGAACCAATGCTTTTCCCATTAGTGGCACATTTCAACTACCTTACAAATAACTGGTAGCTAAAGAAACAACCTTTGAACACTCCAGTGACCTAAAAATCTACTTTTAAATAATCAAACTGTTGTATTCATTTAGAGTGTCTGGGCGACATGAATCATGTATAAATCACTTGCTTTTATCTCTAGCTTGGTCGCCTCAATGAATCATCTGTCTAATGCTGGGCAGATTGTGCACAATGAGTTTTAAGTGTTTTCACAGATTTTTTTTAAATTTGACTCCTTGCTGCATCTGGAGGGAGCAACTATGAGGTTGTGGGAAACTGCAGTTGCTGTAGCTTTACAGTGAGTAATAATCTGGCATTGTGTGTCAATGCACAGTGCATTTTTTTTTACATATGTTACAATGAAATAATGTAATTTCACATTGTCCTTGATCTGATATCTGCATTCGTACTCAAACGCACATGATGCCAATGTTCAGACAGTATATTAATATACTGCACACGGGTAAGGCTGCTATGAAAAAAATCCTTGTAAAACTATGGTTGATAACAGCAACTAAATCTTGTAAAGCATTAAGTAGGAGCTGTCTTTTCACATGCATCTATATCTGAGAAGAGCGTTGTGTAAGCTCACTGTGCTCCCAGCAAATGATCTGCATGTCATGGAAGAAGTAACTGCTGGAAAACTCCAGATCGACAATGTGTTCCAGTACTGTGAAAAAAAATGAAATTGAAGTTAAGTAGCGATAATTCCAAAGGTTGACAAACTGTACCAGGAAACTTACGTGGTTTCCTTTTTAAAAATCTTTTTTTTTTTTTTTGTAGTTGTGAGAAATATAAAAAAAAAATCCATTGCAGATGAAACACTTTAATATTCACTAAAATTATAAATAATTCACAAAAAAGTGAGGAAGGAAATGGGAGGTTTGTGTACTGCCACGTCTCACACGAACGCTGCTCCAAAAATTGACCAACATCTGCCGTGCTCTAACGAGACGCTTTGGAACTCAACACTGCATGGTGATTAATGAATAATGTTGGCAAGGTGCAGTGGAGACTTCTGGGAAATCACTAACAGGTAGAAACCTGAACTCTCATCTACTATGACTTGTTTGGATTTTTTTTTTTTCACATTCTCTTCTTTGTTGAATCTTTTTCAGAGTTTTTGCAGCAGTTTATTTATTATTTATACTATCACGCAGTTGTTAAGAAAAGCTGTGCAGGGCATTTTGGTTTGCACATCGACGCCGTCTCATGTTTTAAACCTCAAAGCTTCCTTGTGCAGTTTCATCAAAGCATTCTTCTTATTTCTGCCACGTCTTTACTCTTCCTCTTTTTTTTTTCTTTCCCTCTCGTTGCCTTGACTGACGTTACCCTCCGTATTAATACACCCCCCCACCCCCACACCGCTCTCATTGCATGCCGGGGGAGCGAGAGGTGGTGACATGTCACATAAACAAAAGAGAAAAAAAAATGGGCCACATCATGTGGAGGTGCAGCAAAGACAGTCGCACAGCCAGCCAATGCGGCACTGGAGGCCCCCGTTTCATGTGTGTGCACGGAGAACAGTGACCTAGTTCGGCAGTGACATGTTTATGGCTGATGAGCACAGGCCAGTGATTTTGCGAGAAGAGATTGCACCCTTGCTCCAGGGCCCTCTCATTTGGAGCAGTAGGGCTTGAAACCATTCCAAGAGGCGAGACATGATTCTTGTTGGGTGGAACCTGGATACTCCTTCGTGCCTGCCTGTGTCTTCTCTTGCTTTCCCTGCCTTTATGTCTCTGTCGCAGCCTTTCTGTTTGCAGACATTCCTGACTCAGAGTGAGCTTGATGCGTTTCGCTCTAGCCCGTTGATTTGAATTATGTAACATGCAGCAGACATTCATGCTCCCGAGAGCATGTGCCACCAGTAGAACAAATATTTAATGAATCCAATGAAATGTATCTGAGTGTCCACTGTGCTTTGTATTTTTGTGCTAATGACCAAACATTACCATGCTGTTAACACACTTAATTAAGATTGTGAATACGATAAACAATATGTCTGCCTAGCATCAGGATGTTTCATTGTGAGCTTGTTTATAATTCGTTTTGTGACTTCATTGGCAATTCTTCCTTTTTCACTGATTTGATAGATTTTACTATATTTTTACTATAGCTTACTTCAGTACCTCCGGAGGAAAACATCTGTGCTTGAATATATGATTCATTATCTACACAACGTGAGACAAAAGCATCTGGCTACCTATCTGGAGGACATAGAGTAAATGACCAGAGAAAAGAGAGACCTCTCAGAGGCTCATTTTCCTTTCCCTGTCAAAATATATCTCTATTTCTTTATCACACAAGAGGAAATGGTGACATCAATTACCCTATTCCCATTACTTTAAAATTATACTTAATGCTCATTACACAAGTTCACTGGTTCAAGAGGAATAATGAGTCCTAATTCCTATGACTGCAATTTCATGGTGTCCAAGGCCATGTGTAGTTGCCACAGGGCCTGGTTGACAGCCGGAGTGTATTCATTTTTCAGATTAAAGCCTCTGATGAAGAGGCCTGCTCTATAATTACAGGCAACGCCGCAGCCACTCTTTGCGAGATTCACGTTACCAAGGAAACAAGCAAATTAAATATGTCCCAGAGGGGAGTAAATATACCCTTGGTGTATGAGCGTAATCTTATTTGATGTGTTTGCCACAACGCGCCCCAATGTGAGGGAGGAGATAATTCACAAAGATTGGATAGGAAGGAGGGCCAAGAGAGCGAGCCCTCTGTGTGAGCCTGTCATGCCATCAGTCAGAGAGCGGGAAAGACATTTTACTGCAGAACAAGCCTTCTCCTTTGACGTTAATAATACCATTACAACACCACAGTGAATGATAACTTCATGTGGTGGACTTGGCGTCAAGATCAATTTCCACTTCTGGTCCCTCTGTTCAGTGGGGATTTATTTGGCCACGGGTAGAAATGTATTCACTGTTGTGAGGGAAACTGCTCAACGGAACAGACCTTCTCGGATTCTGTGGTGCAGCTCAACGTGTGGTGATGCCAGTTAAAACAACAACTCTTGGGTCTATTTCCATTCATGGACAGTGACCCCAGAATTTGGACTGAATCTTCCCTCTGATGCCATCATGATGTAGACGTTTTGGTTTCTAATGAAATGTCAGTCAGTTTGTTTCTTTGGTCTACATTAAAATATCTAAAACCTCAATTACTGGATGCAATTAAATTAAATCTGATACAGATAGGCTGTACATGGTTCCCAGAGGATGGATCCTAATGACTTCAAAGATCCCTTCAGTTTTGCTACGTAACCACCAGGCTGCCAATGTTTTCACTCACAATAAAGTAGAAATGGATTTTTCCCTCCGGAACCACTATGGGAAAATGCAGGGGAAAGTTTTCGCAACCGTTGGAGTTTTTATATTTTGATGATCCCTGATGATTTTAATATCCAGAAAATCATCAACTCTCATCTTCATTTATCTGTTCAAACCTGACGGAGCCTGAGGAAAAACGTTCATTGCTTGGAACCTGAACCTGACCTGAGTTCAGATGTTCCTGCAGATTACATCAATGTGTACGAAATCAAAAAGATGACACAAATGTGACCAAAACCCGATCAGATCCAAATCAGATTAGTGTTTAGAACGGGTCACCTCAGAGGTCGGTTACCTGCACTCAACCTCAAATGGCTTTTGTGCTCAGTGGTTTTAAACATGCTAACTCAAGAAAGAAAGAGGATCATGATAAACAATTTAACTTCATCATTTTTACATGTCACTGTGGGGCCTCACTGTAGATTATGCTGATGTTAAATAAATACACTGCTTAGCAGAGGAGCAAGGCTATACTTATTTTGATTTCTCAACTTCTCTTAAAATATTTTTGTCATAGCTACATTAGCTTTTATTATGGTTCTCCAATTTGTTATTACTTTTGGAAAAAACTGGGAAGAAGTCATGAAAAGATATAGGAGGAGACGTTGACCCTGAGACCGTAGGGCACAATTATTACCTGTCAGCAGAAACACTAGGCTGAAATCTATTTGAGTGATATGCTGACGTAATATTTCAGAGATAATATAATAATAATAATAATATGAATGAACTTTGCTGTGGATAGTCCCAGGGTTCCCTCGGCACTCGGGCTAGAGTGTACAGTGTTCTGTTCCCCACGCTCTCTACGCCAGCACTGGGATCTGTCCAGCAATTTCTCACCTGCATTTCAAATTCATCAGCGACATACAGCACTGGTTTCAAACTGTCAATTTGAATTACATGAGGGGGCTATAAGATCCAGCTGCAAATTGAATTTCCTGGAAGATACTCATCCATCCCCCCTGTCACTGGGATTGCAGCACGGCCGCTACGTCTCCAGTCAGATTGGAAGACACATGGTTGGAGAGATTCTGTCTCGCTGACATTCTCTACGGCTTTTAAAATGAGTGATGTGTTAATAGTGCAAACGTCTTCAGTTCTTTAGTGGTAATGCGCAATATCTGTACTTTTATGTTAAATGGGACTCTTAGTTTTAAGACAGAGCATTTTGTCGACGGCATGTAAAACACAAGGCCGACACTTAACTTGACAACTGCGTGTTAACATCCTGAACATGGGTTGTCTCGCCCTGAAATTGCGGTATTGTTTTATTGCAGAAAAAGCATCACCGATAAGTTAGAAAGAAAACACAACAACAACAAATAAACAAATCTTTCCTGCACCCTATATTATTTCTTAAAGACAGCATGGATCTAAAAATGATTTTTACCAGCCCATGGGAAAAAACTGATGAACATAAAGGAATCAATCACAGTCTTGTGATGCTGAGTGAGTCAACAGTTTCATACATTTTGTATGGGTCGACTGTAGGATTCTCAAATGTGGAAACAAGCCTGCGGTCTGAGCCCAAAGTCAGAGGTAAAATTAGCATCTATCTGCTGTGACACCCATGCTGCCCTCTCTTTTTAATTTGATTGCAGAGATACAGCGTCTTTCATTACGCTCAACTTTATGACTCCAGAAGGCCAACGGGGCTCTCACTGGCTTAACGTACATTCGGACCAAAACTCTGACAGCAGATGGCAAGAGAATCAAAATGGCAGAAGGAAGAACAACTGAGGCAACGGGAGAAGTGAGGCTTTGACAGAGGCAGTGAAAGAGAGGGCGTGGGCTCCAGAGACCAGTTAAAGCAACGGATGAGCAATGAGCTGCTTCTTTCATCTGGACTACACATCCAGTTCCCACCACATAGGTATCAGTGTTCAGGACATGACGGAGAGGGCACCGCATTGTGTGTAAGGCCAACCATCTGGCGTCATAAAAAAAAAAAAAAAAAAAAAAAACGCTGGGAACAGAGAGGCCCCGCAGAATGTCCATCATGTGCGACAAACACAAGCTTCATTGAACAGCACTTGTCAAGGCTGACTCGTGGGTTTCCTCCTAACAGCAACTGATGATGAAATATTAGCCTTTATGCATAGAATGATATGTATAGTTCAGCACTAAAAGAAAGACTCCAGAGAGCTTGATGAGAAGAAGCCTATCTATTAAATGTGAGGCCAGGTAATTAGCACAGTTTAGCAAGTTATGAGCTCCTCTGTGTCTTCTTGGTTAGGGGGGGGGGGAGTTCCAATAAACACACCAGGTCAGGAGAGGCCTAGTGAGATTTCTCTCAGGCTTGGTTGGGTTTGGACATAAAATAGCAGCCATAGCCGAGCTCGGATAGCAGCCCATGAAGCATGTCAACAGGTGCTGAACTGACAGAAATCTGATCCTCAACAATTTTATTAGCTGCTGCTTGTTCTTTATTTTCATTGTCAGATGTAAATGTCTTAGTTTTTTGTCAAGCTGGAGCCTTTGAATGAGATGGGATCTTGACATTTGGGTGATTGATTGTATGAAATTTTTTTTTTTTTGGCAGATTGGCAAACAAAACAACGTCTGTTGAAGCAAACGCACTTTTATCAACGTTTGCAAACTGTGATTTGCAGAAACATAAGGCAGCGGTGCCATCCATTAAAATGTGTCTGGACTAAAATTAAAAATAAATTGTAGACAGCTCATTTGCGGTGCCAGTGTGCAAGCCTGCACAGGTCTGCATGACCGGAGGCTCAGAGTGTGAAACTGGAATAGACCCATAAAATTGGATAGAGCATTGTTTGCTCCATACAATATTAATTCAGCAGCGCAGTCCTCTGCCAGGGCATGACTGACATTTATGAACATCGCTCCGAAGCATTTTATCTTTCTAGGAAGTGATATTAAAAAAACATTGCCGCTCAATCTCCCTGTCTCCTCATGACGCAGATGTCAAATCTACCAGGGACAGACTCGGCCCGGGAGAATAGTTTGAGGCTTAGAAGCTGTCGCAAATAGGAAAGCAGTTAATTGTTTTGTATTAGGAGTCTCAAAGATAAACAGGAAGACAATTTTAACAGAGTAGTCTTCATCAAGTTCTTCTTCTTTCCAACTAAATAGCAGTAAACAAAATAATTTACAAATTTTTTGTGCTGAGAATTTATCGATTTGTTGCTGTTCTGAACAAGCAGAGAACCAGCTCTGTTGTGCATGTGCGAAAGCCGAGATGCAGGTCAAACGGCCTTATATTAAACATAGGCTTAAAATACATAGGTTCACCAAACACTGTGGCAGGACATTGTGATAGCCTGAAACCCTTTACCGAAGAAGTCATTTGATTTTTTTTTTTTTTTTCTTTTTTGCTGTTTCTTTGGCAGTGGCACTGCCTTTGATTTGGCTGTCTCCTGGGACCGTACCATATCTGATGAAGGGTGCAGAGAGGGTACGTTAGACGGTTCCAGTCTCTGTTTAGAATCCGACATCCTGTCTGCTCAGCCCTCTCCCTGCCAAACTCCTTTCTAATATTAGGTCCCCCTCAACTCTAAACGATTAGAACATCTCTCCCTTCTGGAGCCGCCTCCTCTGCTATATGATCCCCCCATAATAAAGTTCATACGTTTGGAAACGCTCGGCTTTCAAAAGCGCACGTTAACGTTTAGTACTTGCTTAACTGTGACTGTTACAAGACGGTCTATGGTCATGCCGTGTGTAGCCGTTCTACCTCCTGAGCCACGGCTGCACACCATCAGTACGCACCATATTTTGCGACTTTCTTCTACAGTGTTGAACCGTGTGAGTAATTTGATTTCCACAGTGGAATTAATGTCACAAGTATGTTTGGTGGCTGGATGGGTAAAAATAAAACTGATTTAATTGTGTTTCACAAAGACATACTAGGCTGCCTTGTATTCAAAATCTGCAAATGCCAATTTGTCCTGATCTTAAATCTCAGCAAAACTGAGACATTGAATTATGTAAATTGAATCAGCCCCATGAAAAATGGATGAATTCCAAGAACAGTACTGTTTGCAAAGGTAGGGGGGAGGTCACCGCTGGTGATGAACCCAGGGACAATCCTCACCGGACTCTGCAGCTTCCCTCTCTCTGCTGATGCGTCGCAGCGTCTTCAAGCACATGTCTCTGGTTTTTCACAGATTTAGTGTTTTGGTTCACGTCCACCGCTGTCAACAGCATTAGTTCCAGATGCAGCAGTGGTGTTGGTGTTTCCACCGAAAACAGCTCCGAAAAACCTTCTGTACCCAGCCGGCTCTGGACCAAACAGCAGACAAAATTAACAATGAGCTGGTGGACATGTATTTGAGGCTTAGAAAAGCCACTTTTACTGCAGATTTTACTTTCCAGATTTTCCAGTTGTGTAAAATGTTAGTGCTTCGTTTGTTTACACACTTGCTCCTTTCTTGTTTGCACAATAACCACACTGTTGAGCATCTCTTGACCACTGCTCATAACAAAGGGTTACTTGTGGAGAGATACTACATGGCAAACAGCAACTTTATGTTAGGGCTTACTATAATTGGAATGCACATCAATATAATTAGCCGCTTGCTCCTGACTTCATGCATTCATGTGTGTAAAGTGGTTAAGTGTTTTTTCTTAGAAGCGTCCACGGGAAATGGTATTAGTGACAACATCAGTGCGATGTTGAGTGAAGCCTGCACAGAAAATCTGATTACCGTCGTTCTGAAGGACTCTGACCCGAAGCCCAAATCAATCTTTACCTACATTGTGCACTGCGGCCGCTCAGATAGCGCCAGGCCCTGCAGTTTCTGAATCCGTGCTTTGTCAAATATCGCCGGATTGAAATAAAAGATAAGAAAAAAATGGGGGAGGCTTTTAAGTACAACTCCCCTGGGCTCGTTGGGCCATGTTCCTGTCAACAACTAGCCTGCTTCCCTGAGGGGCCGAGGGAGGATCAGAAATAGATCTAGTCATTATAGATGTTGGCCTGCAGGCTTTTAATGCAAGCTTTTAAATAAATGCTGCAACGTTAGTGGTGGCTGTGTGGGCAGTATATCTGCTCACATCTATATTAGCTGTATCAACCAGACTGTTTTCTTTCTATAAGACCAGTTGCCACCGTGTCCCTGAGGGCAGGCTGTGCATTTTGACATTCCTGTCCACTCAGGATGTTTAAGACGCTACACCAGCGGGCTCACTGCAAAGCACTGACATGACCTATGAGGGAGGGCTGTTTTTAACGGTAGAGTGAAAGGATAGAAGAGCAAGAGATGGTAAATCTTGTACATGCTGAGGGACAGAGCTAATTGAAGGATTACCAGGGGAAGGAGAAGGAGTTTACCGTCAGACCGCGTGGCATTCTGAATGAGATTTGAACTGAAGACTGAGAGAGCGGCAGAGTTCAGGCGAGGGCATGAAAGCACGCGGGGTGTGACAGCGCCGCTTATATGGGGCAGAGAGCCTGACGGGTAAAGGCTGGTAAAGACTCCTCAACAGCCCCAGATCAATGCCAAACATCGTATGAACTTTTTAAAGTCCAGTTTTCATCAGCGAGACTTTTAAGATTTTATGACTGAAAGAAAAAAGTTGTGTAACCTGAACTTGGCATGAGAGAATAGGCTGAAGGCCTCTGCTCCTGCAGTCTACTCATCCTATAAAAAATCTTCACTCTCCAGTAAAAGCTCCAGAAAGTGACTGTGCATTAAATTTTTAGATACGCTTCCAACAAATCTGGGTTATGCAATGCTCGATAGCACAATTTGCAATTTTATGGATGTGCAGCACTGCAGGATCAAATGGTAATTTTATAATGCTCAGTCATCAATTCATCACGTCTCGGTTGTAATAATCCACTGAGGGGGCAGTAAAATTAACCTCACTTGATGAAGTTGATGAAAAAAAAAAAAAAGGAAAAAGAAAAATAGAGCTCCTTCTACACTACCCTGCCATAAATACTGCATCAGTGGGGCCCTGAGTTGGTCAAGAATGTGTTACAGCCCGAAAGGAAAACATGGCTACTGAGGTAGTCCCGAGGGGTGCGTCGGAAACTGTGGTGGCCGAGACAAGTGAGCCGTTTGTTGTGAAAAAAAAAAAAAAGAAAAAATGAAAGCAAATGAAAGCTCAGCATCTATTTTCTCTCACCCCATGCAACTGTGTTTCCGTTGTGAGGCGATTGTTGTGCCGTCACTTTCGGAACCTGGGTTTAACACCCCACAAATATACAGCCACATTATATAAATAAGTAGCCACATACTGTATATATGTGTCTTGTTCTTTCTTCACTTCAGGTTAGTCACCAGAATTTTCTCTCAGACCCTTAGTGGGCTTTCAGTGTTCCATTCCACGCTTAGATTTTGTCAACTTTCACTGAAATCCCCAATGACTGACCTGCTGACCACCACAAGTCCAACCCAAGACACATGAGAGATTATTTCCAATTTTGCCATGAACTGTCATTTGTTTGGCCCTTGTGATCAGTTTGCCTTCGGGGCTTGGACGAGCATGACATACAGGATCAGTTGGAAATGGCTTCAGTGGGCGCCTGTACGTTTACATAACTGGTCACACACTTCATCACCTTCTTCTCAAATCTCCTCAAATGCAGACTTGCACAGTTTGCAGTGACACACAAAGACGTCTATGTCTTTGTCTGTCTCACTGACAGTGAGAGACACATCACGTCTGCAGCACGACTGTCTGTCACCTCTGTTCTGACAAATCGGCCAGTCGAAGAGTTGTCTGCTTTCACGCTGGCAGGGCGAGCAAGGCGAACACGCTCAACCCAACTCCAACTAAAACAGCCAAGCGTTTTACTCCACTTACTGAGGTAAGTGCATTACCCACTAATCAGTGCCTGGTCGTACTTGTTCGTGCGCGACCTTCCCCCATACTCATGCCAAGGCAAGTGCTTCTGGCAAATTAGCTCAGGTTTCACCATCGCAGCAAATTATCTTATTCATAAGCAAAGTATTTATGTTGGAAATTAAGCCAATTAGTTGGTTTCTCGCTCCAGCGGCCAGGACACATTAATGTATAATTGACATGCTGCTGTAAACGAACATAATGAATGAAACTGCATTACTTGCCTATGCACAATGTATGTGCTCTCGGTCGCAATCACTGATTTCTCTTTCTGCGTCTTAAAATGCAGGGGAGCAATTGGTTAACACAAACGTTGACATAGCTTCTAGTTAATCTGGAGCAATATTCTGACCCCATAGCAGAGTCCTGGATTCGTCCGCCTACCGAATCACAGCTTCACTGTCCCTATGCACTGTGGGTATTTCAGGACCCGCTGATTACAGCTGCCACTCATTCCGCATTGAACTGTATTTGCACTTTCAGTTAATATTTTGTCTTGTAAATATGAATTTTATCAATTTAAGATCTAATGTACATTCATGATGCATTTTATAGCTCATTGAACATTTGTCTTGAAAACTATATTTCCGTTCCGTCTGATCTGCAGGCTATTTATATTCATTTGACATTTTTATGTTAAAATGTGACTTGATACGATACGTTTCAATGCTAACAATGCAATAAAATTATATGATGCAAAGATATGATGGTATGATGCGATACAATTCAATACGATAGTACAAAGTGTGATGTGACGCAACATGATAAGGTACGACATGATATGATACGAGAGAAAGAGACGTGACACAACACGATACGATACAAGGCAATGCAAGGTACCTCATTGGTCCCTTAAGGGGGACATGGAATGAAAAGGACAGGCGCGATAAAATCAGACGCGTCTTAAGTGCGAGATTAGTGGAGCGCAGAGCAGCACGGCACACATCAATGTGATATGTAAATAGCAACATTAACCACAATCCTCTGGAAACCATCTATCATCCTCATCGGTGACAGTTAATGACAAAGTTCATTAAAATCCGCCCTGCAGCGGGTACAGAGGACTCTCTGTCGAACCCCTCGGCTCAAATCTGTCACAGCTCTGCCGCGCTCTGGGAAGCATTCAACTTTGGATGGAGCTCATGTTGCGCAACCCTCATGTGCGCTCTTTTTCAGTCAGGGGGTCAAAGCAATAATGCATCATTCTTTATCACTTTATTGGCTAAATAGTAAAGTTAGCTGCATGCAGCCTTTTTGCAAACCTAAGCTAAACATCTGCAGTGGTTTCATATATACTTTGAGCACAGAATCGTTATCTGTGTGCTAACAAATAGGGTTGTACTTTTATAGGCAGTTTAGCCGCACTGAGAGTTCCATCCGGCAGACTGGCAAAAACTGTGCGGACTTTATGACATCAGCTGCGTTCTCATTTTCCCCCTTCCCAGTCCAAGAACATTCAGGTGAAACATTTACTGAGAGCAGCTTGTATTACCATCTAGTACATAACCTTTAGACAACCCCTGAAAAAAAGTTGGACGCTTTTGGCAATCCGTCATGGCAAGAGAGCCTCTTTTGATTCCCTGGTTATCTGGGACAACCTCGATCCTGCACTTACGCTAATCCGTCCGTTTCAGTGCCATGCAGCCGGTGCCTGTGACACAGGACTGAACCAAAGCAGATTTCCAGTGATCTACAAACCGTGGCATACGCGGGGTCTGAGCCAGGGCCTCTTACGCAAATTCAGCCAGCTGTGTCTGTTTGGGCAGTGAGTGCTGGGAATGTGTTTATATAACGCTCATTTGGGCTTTTTTCACTTCACACAGCAGGCTCTATAGATAGCTGAAAGCATGCAGCTAGGATTCTTTTTGACTTAATGGCCTTTTTTTCCCCACAACAAGTCTCTTTTAAGGCAACAACAACTTTTAAAACTTCGATATTTCTGTAATCAGCATTAATTTGTTTTGACCTCAACGTGAGCTCCAGTGCATAAATCACACCAGTCCATACATCATAAACACACTTATTCAATAGTGGCACTTCTATCTTTTAACTCCAGATTCAGTCTCAAGACATGGTGACAAACTGACGTCGTTTTGGTCTCTTGAATGTGTGTCAGTATCTCAAACATTATTTTTTACATGTTCATATGAAGAAGTACAAGTTGACCAGCTCATTGTGGAGTTCAAGGTCTAATCTCCGTTACTATTTGAGCAGGACAGCAAAACACAACCTTTAAACTCACCAAGTGACTTCCACAGAGACAGGGTTTGTTTTCTTTTGTAAACAGATTCGGAAAAATCCCCACATTTTCCAAATATTTAAAATCCAGTTGTAAGAAGCAATAATTACAAGAACTGAAAAGTATTAAATCAGGTTTTTGCGTCGTACTACACATATATAATCAAGAAGGACAATGCGTGCTTACAGTCGCACGGCCCTGTGGGCCATGTGTCGCTGTGTCCAAACAATCCGCAGGTTTGCATCGCTGCAGATGAGCGTTTCTCATAAATCTGATCTGTGACATATTGAAACCAAATTCCCTCATCCTACTAAGCCCTAGGTCTACACCCCAGCTCTTCTGTTAAGACTGTGCTGAATGTTGGGGGGGGTGAGAGGTTGTTAAAAGGTCAAGCTTTGGTCAAACCTCTAATGTGATTAAGATTGAATGCAGATGGTTCGATCAGAATATTGGATTATGGGCACTTTAACATGAACCCTGTATGACTGCATTTTCCATGGGATGATAAACTGTAGTCTGCCGTGGACTGTGCTCTATTGAACTGGCAAAACATTAAGCTATGGTCATGACCAAAGGGCACAAGGGCGGCAGACAGAAAGCAGAAATTTAGGTCAGCGACAAAATTCTCTCATCTAATTCTTTTTGAATTCTTCTTTAAAAATTTGCTGGTAGAGTCATCAGCATCAGTGGATTCCTCCGCCTCCCATCTGGATCTGCAGTGCCAGGCTCTGCAGCAGAAGGGTCTGGGCCGGTCCAGCCGGAGCTGGATTGCTCTAATCTTTGCAAGAAATATAGATATTGATTTCAGAAGACAAACTGATCGATGTTAAGTCGGGCAACATGACTGCTCCCCCTGGTGGCTGGGAAAAAGAATTGGTGCCATATCTGCCTCCTCCATGTTAGCTGATGGGAAGTAGAAGTGATTCTCCTCACATTGATGTGAGGTGAGGCTTTAATTGCTTTTTTTTTTTTATGATATAATGAATTACAGCTCACAGTGATTTGAGGTTGGTTGCGCTCTGACATCGGGTGACTCCACCCCTGATCACAAGGATGCAGGCTCTGGCTGTCAATTACATCTTTGGCACGAGACGGCAGCGCCCAGTTCTGGGATGGTTGGGCTTCATTTCTGGATAGGAAAATGAGACATTTTTAATGTAAATCATTTCAATTGTATAGTTCCTAATGTGATGTTTGGTTCATGGCACTATAAAGTGACTCACCATAAATACTGCAGGCACAACAAGTGACACGTGATTTTTGCATTCTAAATAGAGAGCTAACGCGCTCTCGCCCTGGATCAAGACCACAGCCATATCTGAACTTCCCCCCCATCATGTATCACTGCCTCCATAACGATGGCTCAGACTCACGTCCTATTTTTCCACGCCTGATCTGCACTAAGCCCTGGACGTTAAATCCCTCTCAGACGCTCATTAATGCGCTCGGTGTGAGGAACCACACTGAGGTTGTGTCGTTCTTCACTCTCCTGAGCCCAGACCCCTGTCTTCTGTCTGACCAGGGGGATCTTCTCCTCCCCCCCCGAGCCTCCCCCCTCTTTTTTTCCTATCCTCCTTTATTTCCTCTTTAACCACTGTCTCCAATTTGATTACCTTAGCTACAGTCACAATGGGGTTACAGATTCAAAGTGAAATTTGTGGCAAGTATTTAAGTGTAATGTTTAGTTCATGACAGATCTCACGTAGAACGGAGACAAAGAGGACTCTGAAGACTCACAGCGGAGGTTGTTTCAAGTTTACTCAGGGCCATGGTTGCCTGACTCAAACCAAAAGAAAACAAAAAGAGTTCTGTGGTCAGCTGAGCTACGAGTGAGGTTGGGCACTAGAATGTCAACGGATATTTCTCTCCGCAGTTTCGGTTCATTTCAACGTGCAGGGATAAAACTGCACACAGCAACCGACCTGTTTGACCTCGCATGCTGTTTGAAACGATGACATTCTGACACGGCGCACAACAGGGGGCAACGTTCTCATCTTCAGAGGGAAGGAAGGAACCGCTGTCGCGTGAGAGCCATACGCTGAAATCCCCGTTTAGTAAATGGATGTATCTCTTGTGCATTATTATGAATCGTGAGTGCAGTGGAGCAATTAGCAAGAGCCCCATATTTTCCTCAGGTTGACGGAGACTTAAACTGAGGTAAGAGAAGATTCCAAATTGTGTCCGCTCATTCCAAACCGGTCAAGGCTGCCCTCGCTGAGTCTGGTTCTGATCGGGGGTTTTTCCATGAGTCACCAAAGTGTTGCTCACAGTTGGGTTAACCTTAATATTTTACGATTTGGCCAGTCCATTGAATATAATTCATTTTATTGGTATTCATTCGTTTTTTTATTGGCATGTATTTTTGAGAAGATAAATGCTGTCCAAACAAGAAAAAAAGATGAGAAAAATATGCATATGTAAAAATATGAAAAAGAAGTAGGTTTACCAGCCCTCTGTTGCCCACCCTCGGTGACATGTGGTCTACATTTAGCATTGTGGGTAAAGTAAGCCCTAGCGTCTGATCAAAACATGGAAGAACAATATAGGTGCAGGTACTTTCTGTTTACTTCAGTACTTTGTCAAGGGAAGTCAAGACGTAACTAAATGACACAAGCAGATGAAACAAATTAAGCTCACGATGCATCCCACAGGAGTTTAAAGAGGAATATTTGAAACTCATTCAGTGATGCGCGTGCATAGTTTTGTAAATACACCCAACGTTTAGCAGCCGTGCTCAGAAACCACTGCATCATCCCCGTCATACATCATCCTCTCCTCTCACCGTAGGTTTTAATCTCCATGCTCTCGCTCAGTGCTCTACCACATGAGGAGTTCTTCGCGTCCCGCAGTCTATTTCCAACCGAGCATGACTTCATCGCAGCTGCAGGAATCTCACTTATAACTTGCAAACTGTTGACTTAATAGTTGCAACACAGGGCCCTTTTGCTATGAATTCTGAAAATAATAACCCTCCGCTGCTATTCAAGCCTCCATATTGGGTAATTTTAACATTCACACCTCTGCCACGCTGAACCAGCTGCCTCCGTCCCCCCACACAAACAAACAAACAAACACAAACCTCGTCTGCATTGCATCACGGCCGTTACCTGTTACTCAGCAGCGAGTACAGACAGCAGGCCCACGTTTGTGGTAAGTGCCGCTGAATATGCGCACGTATCACAGGAGAATACATCGAGAATTGTTGTCACCCTCTAAAATACCAAATGCAAAGGCCGTTCAACATTTTGTTGAATTGTCTTGAAGAATCTTGACATTAAGAAAGTGAAACGACACGTCAGTCACGTTCAAATCGTGTTCCCTCACAGCAGCACGTAGTTTTTAATCATTCTAGTATGAGAGCGAAGCCTGTCCCACATAATAAGCTCGCCCCTCCCTGTGTGCCTGATGGTCCGAAGCTCAACTAGAAGCCATTAGTTGCAACATGAGATATGAGAGCTGGCTTGGAGTTCTGGCTTCCCCCCAAATCACAGAATGTACTTGAACGAATTCCAGCAGCAAAAGTTAATGTGGGCCAGAGTGGATTAGTGTATCTGTGTCTCAGATTGCATGTGTCTACAGAAACGAGCAATCTTCCCCTGCGCTGTTTTTCACCGTGTTCTATTCTTTCTCTGTTGTTGCGAAGACACTTTTACGAGACGCAGTGAAAACACCAGAGCTGCAACACACTGCTGCGTACATGCCGCATGAGGAGTTTGTTTACGTTAACTTTACTCCTGAGGACACTGAGTTATGGCCCGTGGGTTGACAATCGCTCTTTGTGGTGCTGTCCAACTCTTCAGTCCAGATAAATATCAAAAGTGTTTTTTTTTGGTCCTGACTCATATATGATGACAACCTTTCAACGGAGTCATCAGATTTGTTTCTTACATGTAGCTATCAGCCAATCTCAGCTTTGCCAACCTCGTCTTGGTTTTTGACTCATGATCCCAGAAGTTAAATCTAAATACGTTTTTGGATTCACTGACCTCTAGATACCGGCAAAACTGACCCGATTCTCGTCTCCCTCTGCTGCAGCCGGCGTTGTATTCATAGCGGCAGTTAGTGAAACGTTAACATGCTAGACCAAGGTGTTGAACATGATAAAAATACAGTCTGTCATATTACCATTTAGCTCAAACCACCGCCGTGCCTGATTACAGCTTCACAGCTGCTAAAGTGGCTGGAGACTCATTCAGTGTTTCCAACTTACTTATGCACGTTCCCACTTTTAGCCCCAGGCCTGTGGTGTGGGTCTGAAACCAAGCACGTGGTCGGTCACATCATTAGCATTGATCCGTCCTTCTAAAATGTATTAGAAACCATGTGGCAGTAAGACTGACAATGGAGATACACTTTAATCTCCTTATAATCTATTGATTAAAACACTATTTGTTGTGTTTTCAAGTGGAGCGGGGGCTACAGGGTGAGAGGTTTGCAGTCATGGAAACACTGAGCATTTTATTTCTACTAGTGAAGGAATAAGGATGGCACAGGGGACGAGCATCCTCGCTCCCTGCAAGTGAAGCCAAAGGGTCTCGATTGCCCCCTTGTGGTGATCCCTGCTTACAGGGCCTGGGCGAAAACATAATGGCAAATAACGTCGTTCTGGATAGTGGGGGGATAGCCGAGACGAATCAAACAAAACAAAAATAAATTGACACATTTTGAAAATATGTGAAGTCTATACGATCAGCGTTAACCTCTGTGACAGAGGTGCGTGATGCGTTTTCCGTGTCAGAGAAAGTGAGCTATTCAGAATGTTGCAGGTCAGGGTATTCTGATAGCCACAGATTAGAGGGCGAGGGTTAACACTGTGTGAGGATACGTAAGCCTACAGCTGCAGTGAAACATCAGACATGGGGAATTGTTCCCTGCTGAGAAACAAGTCAAGGATGCAGCGCTCGGTCGATAAATGATAAATAGATGAGTTACCGCTGCACCCTCCTCTCCCCCGGGGGCCAGCCCCATCCCTGAGCTCTAAGAGGATTTCTTCCTTTTCATTCCTCCATTGAATATTTTTTGCTTAGTAATCAGTCTGTGGGGAGACCTCTCCATCTGCACCATCAACACTACATAAGCCAGTAAAGACAGTTACTCAGGATCAACAGGGACTTAAAGGGCCAAAAATGCCAGAGAATGCGGGGAATATTAATATTTATCAGCAGCAAAAGCACCTGCAGTGTGATTTATGAAGGCAGGAAACAAATGATGGATTATAATTTACTTTAAAATACAAGCGGAAGAAAGATTAATGTTCTTTATTTGACTGTTTGGACTTAGTTACTAGTAATCTGCATGAAAGAGGCAGTTTAAATATGCAGCTTTATCAGATTCGCCTTAATCTCCAGAGGATTTCTGTTCACTGTGTTGCACCGCATCAGACCTCTGTATGTGTGCTGCACACATGTTGTGTAACACGGGGCCTGTCTAAGCAGAGTCCGCCCAGCACACGTGGAGGCGTACTGCCCCCTGTTGGCAATACACTGCACAGTGGACAACTTGAACAATGGTTTGTTTTTGGTGCAAGTCCAAACAACATACATCTTTTTTTATAGCTTCAAATTTAGAATTTTAATCATTATATTTTGAAATCAAGGACACATGCTATATAAACTATTATAAATTATCCTTTGGTCACATTAATCTGAAAAAAAAAAAATCAGAATAACTTAATTCTAATTTTGCATTTCAACAGATAATGAATGGTTGTAGAGATGTTTGTTATGATTAGAAGGAACTGAGTCCAATGTTCCAGTTAAGGTAGATCACAGGCAAGTTGATTTAGCTACCAAAATCTAGTGGGTTCTTTCAGTTACAGTAAAGGAAATACTTTACAAAATATTTAGGTTTATTTATCAAAAGAATTTGACTCATCCAACTTCAATAGCATGCAAGTCAATGGTTTGGATTCATTGCAGGCCCAGCAGGTTTTGAGTCAAGTAATTTAAAAATTACAAAAAATAAATGATAGAGAATAATTTATAATTCCATTTTATTTTCAGTATTATGCAACATTAGAAGTATAAATATCTGTTTTAATATACAACATCTATGACATCCATAGAGCTTTCCTTGAGCAAAATACAAAACTCAAAACACTTTTATTGCACATGTTCTAAAAGACAAACCAATGTAAGCGAGTTCATCTAATACTAGTGTTGCACAAAAGACAAACCGAGGAGACGAGCAGACAAAGAGGAACCTGACGGAGGAGAAAGACATTGATCACGGCACAAACAAATGCGGGGGGGGTGCAAAGTCTCACACTACTAGAAACAACATCATCATCTGTGACACAGAACAGAGATTTGGCAAATCAACAATATACAAAATATACATCCATGATGCTTCGTAAACAAACATTGAATGTGCTTCAAGGATTTCAAATATCAGTCGTCACAGAAAGGAAAGAAAACCTGTTTAATTGTTTGACTAAAAGTCAGTGATTCGTTTCAGTGGGGAACCCATAAACCGGTTTCAGCTCCAACTTCCCTCTTTACTCACGGTCTGAACTGACGACCGGCCAATGTTAAGGTGCATTTCTCCTTTATTCACAACACATTTATAAGATCTAGTGCAGGTACACATCAGATTCCCCTGACGCTAAAATCTCTGCTACCTCGCGTGCCATTCTGGGGGTGCAGATGAACTATATTCTGTGTCGTTAAATGAAGTATTTTCTCTTTGACTTGTCAACATCGAGTATATGTAGTAGACAAGGTTGTTGTTATTATATAGCCAGCACGACGGAGCAAATACTGCATTACATACTTAGTGTCCTAGCCTACTTTCTGGATGTCCTTGAGTCAGGGTATGTCAAGTGAAGGCATCTACAGAAACGTGTGTACATTGCAGAAAGTGACTGCTGATATATGAGGGCCTTTATGTATAGTACCAAGTATTTGCACATTAACATCAAATGAATGTCGTGGATATGAACTATGCAAATAATCAGGATTCCTTATATAAAAATCTTCTGCTCATTACAAAGAGCCTGAAACACAAGCACGACAGTTTGAACAACACTGACTGAAGCCTGACATCATAGCTCTTTGAAACACTGACAGTGAAGCACTCTGGGAACTCGCTCTTGCCCGCGACGGAGCTGAACTGAACTCACGCCGCACGGAACTGCCGATGGCGCCCAGAGACTCCCGAAAAAACAAAGCCTAGACTAGACTGCAGAATCCCGTCGGTGAACGTGTGCGGAGCTGCGGCTTCGCCTCGTCTGTCGGACGCAACATTTCAGATTTCACACAGTCGCCGTTCTACAAGCTGCCGTCAGCGGTCAAGACATTCCTGGGACACGCAGACAGCCCCTCACAGTTTTCTTATAATAATGCTACTTTTTATTTTTTTTATTTTTTTAAATAGCCCAGTGACCCCCTCGTGTCTTTTCTTATGTGTGTTTCAAGTGCGTTTTGGAACATGTCAGGGGGAGGGCGCCTCTGATGGGATACATCACATTAGCTTAGTTGTCGAGCGGATACTCTAAATACAAACATGACACTGCAAAAGTCTATACATATGATACAAACAACAATCATGAAAGCCCATGTATCCCAGTTTTACAGTGTTATCATATATTTTCACCATATTGCATAAAAATCAAAACTTTATGTACAGATGTCAGAGGAATGTGAATAAACACCACGTCTTGCTAAGAACAGCACGTCTGATTTCCCATTATTCTAAGGCCCCTACGCTAATTCATGATTTCTGAGATCACTCCGTGTTTGACTTTTTAAGAATAAGGTGAAAAGCACAGGCGCCACCTCTGAGTACCGCTGCACGAAACTTTAAAAGTGTCAAACAGACACGTGGTACATTTCAAACTGCTGAGCAAAACATCGCGTGGTCTACTGCATTAAAACAACTCTAACGTCAGGTCCTTCAGGTTCTCGAAGTAAGAGTGCAATTCAAAATCATTTATGGCACTGACTGCAGTACGCCTTAACCTCCGCGAGGCTCCTCCCACTTGCCTCAGGCGGACTGATTGCACGAAGCATTCTGCGACGAACGCCAACTTCCAAACATTCGCTTAAAAGTTACTCAATTCAGAAAACACCGGGAGTGACCGGTGACATTCAGACCTCTAAACATTTACATGTGTTGTCATAGCTCCGCCTCTTTATCAGCGTGTAACAGCTTGCCCGGTCCTACAAAAAAAAACAAAAAAAACAAAAAACCAACCCAAAAACAAAGGCATGATGACGATTGTACAAACCGATTCTAAACTTTTAATACATCTGGATTCTGTGTTTTCTCCTCGCTCCTCACTTTTTGTTGCCGGAGCTACGCGACGACTCCTTCTGCTGCTTGCACTTGCCGCCGTCTTTGTCCGAAGTGTCTTTCTGTGCGGCGGGAGCGGCTCTGGCTGCGTCTCGTTTTGTGTTTTTCTGCACGGACGCGACTTCCTGAGCCGTTTCTTTCTTCTTCCTGTCTGCCAGCTCCTTGCGGCCTGAGGGTGCCAGTTTGTCAGGGGGGCTGGTGGTGGTGGTGGTGATGGTTCTGGGCTCCGGGCCCTTGTGACTGTCCGCCTTGAGCGCGTCGGCTTTGGACGGCTTGGCCACCGTCTCCTGGGCTGCACACGTGGGCAGCCGGGATGAGGCGGCTCCGCCGCACTGCGAAGGCGTTTCTTTCTTTACAACAGGTTTTGGCAGAACAAGCGGTGGAGCAGGCTGAGTGGAAACATCCGACAGAGGCCTGAGCTGCAGCTGCGGAGGAGGAGCAGCGTGACGCGAGTTAACGTCTTTAGGTTTTGACTCGTGATGGTCTACAACCACTGGGGCCTGGTGTTTGGGCGAGGGGTCTTTATGTTTGGCATCAACACTTTGTTTCGTGACCTGGGCTGGAGCCAGAGGCGTCTTAAGCGCCGACGGCGCAGGGACAGTTTTCTGAGGGAGCGACTTTGGCTTCAAGTCCGTGTTTTCTTTTCCTATTACAGCTGTGGTGGCTACAGAGCCTTTGGGCTGGGCCTCTCTTTGCTTCATGTCAGCAGCGATGGAAGAATGTGTCAGCTGCGCCGGCTCCTCCCGCTTCGCGTCAGCTCCGGCGGACGCCAGCGAGGCTTCTTTCCGTTTGCCGTCATGGGTTATTTGAACGCTCGCAGCCGAGAGCGCCGACTCTTTGGACAGATGTCTCTGTTTTGAATTTGGACTGGCCTTTGCGAGCGGGAGAGGAGCAGTGACGCTGTGAGCTTTCACCTCTGCTGGTTTGGGCTCCCTCTCTGGCCTCGCGGCGCCGTGCGGAGCGGGCTGCGGCCCAGTTGCAGCTGCTGGAGCGGAAACCTTCGGTTTCGCTGAAGGAAGCACAGTGTTTTCTTTCACACTGTTAACAGTGCTCTCTTTCTTCAAGGTGCCATGATCCGAATCAGATGATTTGTGTAGTGTTTTCACAGCTGGACAGTTTTTTGAAATCGGCTCTGAATTCTTCACATTCTTTATCTTTGCTGGCAGCGGGTCGTCTCTCTTGCTCTCCCTTTGACCGACAAACACCGGGTTGTCCTTTTTACTGAGGCTCACTGGGACCTCTGCCGCGTTTTGCCATGAGGTGTTTTCTGCAGACACGTCCCTCTTGAGCAACGCTTTCGAAACCACGGCACATCTGTCGATTTCGTTGTTGGAGCCCGGGCTTCCTGCACCGGCGACCACTTTCACTGGGGGCGCGGTGTCGTTACTGGCGGGCCCACCACAGCTGTCCGCAGCTTCTGCTTTCAAACCGCAGGACTTCTTGTCACGTGCGGAAGCAAATGGAGATGTTGTTGCAGAAACCTGCACTTCTGGACGCGAGGAGCAGATGTTCGGCCGTTGCAGTTTTGAAAGCGCAGTCTCCTGAGCGCGTGCAGGCGAGGGGTCGTTCTGTGCGCTAACCAGGGAAGCAGGGCTCACGTGCCGACTCGTTTCCGGTTGTTTCCCGCTGCCCTGACCTGTATCCACACCCGAGTTTACACTCGGCCTCAGCGGGACCAGCGACGCGTCACGGGCAGCTGCAGCTGGAGTCCCCGCTGGCGCGAGGGCGGGTAAGCTTTTTACCTCTGGCTTTGCTGAAGCGAAAGGGACGACCGTGTTGGGGCTGGCGCTGCTCGGCGAGGCTGCGTGCGCGGTGACCACCTGCTGCTCCGCTTCGTCCTCCTGATCCTCATTGCTGACTTCCCGTATGGACGGTGTTTTTCCACAGGAGGAGAAGTGGGAGCTGTGCCGAGGGCCCCTGTGCTCGTGAGCCAGAGACGAAGCGGCCTTCATACCAGCCCTGCTCTCCGGTTTAACTGTAAAACTGGAGGCCTCCACTTTGGTGGACGGAGCCTTCAATAAGTCGCTGTGTCGGTCATGTGTTTTCTCATCGCCTCTGCCTGGTTTGACCTCAGTGGGTGTATGATTTAAATGCTCTTTGGAAACAACTATGCTATTTAGAGAGGAAACAGCTTCAGGACCCGGGGAACATGTCAGGGGGCTCTTCAGCTTGTCTGCAGTTTTCAGCTGGGGGACGGTTAACTGTCTCTCCGTGGGGCTCTGGAGCCAGGTTGGAGGACTCGCACAAACAGAGTCGCTTGTGTTCTCCGTCATCTTGGATAAACACGTTTCTGTTTTGGAGACTCTTGGCCCAGAGAGCAGGCCGATATCCAGGGTGCCCTCTAGAGGCTTGAGAGAGGACACATGGCGTCCTTCCAGCTTATATTCAGACGACGTCTTTCGGAGGGGAGACTCTCCCGAGGAGATGAGCTGCAGTTTTTCCACAGCGCTCTCTCCTCTGCCGGAAAACAGCTTTGGGCTGAGACCCTCGGGGCTGGAGTGGACACTTCCCAGCCCTGCCTTCATGTGCTCGTGAGACATGGCTGTGTCCAGCTGGAGGCTCTTTGACCGGGTGGAACCAAAGTGGAGGTTGTCATGGATGCCGGCAGAGAGTCGACAGATGCAATCCTCCCTATCTTCGAATGACAACCTCTTCCTCGTGAACTCGATATTTGGAGCTTTAAAGTCCAGTCTGTCTGGCTTCATGTTGTCCTTACCGAGTCTGCAGTGCTGCCACTCTGGGTGCATTGAGCAGAGAGGCGTTCGGAGGCCTCCGTCGTTTTCACCGCAGCCCCCAGGCGGTTCGGTGACGCCCTCTGAGGCTCGCGTGCTCAGCTTCTTATACAGAACGTCTTTAAGCGTGGTGCTGGCAGCTTTAGCTTCAAGAGAACAACACTCGGGGCTGCACTGAGATTTGCTCTGAACTCGGCCCAGGCCACTTTCGTCCCTGTCATCGCCGCACGGGGCGGGCGAGTCAGAGTCACGCAGGGCCTCCTGCTTCTGTAGCGACTCCCTCCTCTCCGACCACTCCTGCCTCTTCACCACCATCTTGGACTTGAGTTTCTCCTTGTCGAGCTCCTCTCCTGACTCCTGCCAGCCCATCTTGCGGCAGTTTGGCCTCTTTAAGCAGCCCTGCTCCACGGGCCGTACGCGACTGCTTGCTTGTGGCTCGCAGGCAGTTTCGTCCACGCTCTGCAGGATGGTGTAATCCCGCTCGCCGGGCCTCAGCTCCTCATCCTGCACCTCCTCTTGGGTCACTTCCAGGCTGTGCTTTCTGGGACACAGGTGCTTCTTCTCTCCCGTGTAAGAGGGGGACAGCTTCTCCTCAGACTGGACTCGTTTCAGCAGGGGCGACCGAGGCGGCTCCGCACTTTTGGGGCGGACGATGTGGCGCACGATTGTGGGAGGGGAATGTATTTTGGCGGGGAACGCTTGCGTCGTCTTGGAAATGGCAACAGAGTGTCCACTGAGAAGGGGAGAGGGTGAGCGCTGGGGCGATGTCGGCTGGGGGGTGGGCGAGGGTGTGCGAGCCAGGGGAGAGAGAGGGATGCTACCGGCGGACTTGCGGCGCCCCTGGCGGAGCCGCTGACCGGGCAGCTTGGGGCCAAGGCCGTGGAGCGTGCTGGGACGAATGTGGCCGGAGCCTGCAGGGGAGTTGGGAGCGCTGGAGCTGGGAGAGCTGCTCTGGGAGGAGTTGCCACCTGGAGTTAAAAAAAAAAAAAAAAAAAAAATTCAGAGGACAGCAGTGAACAAAAAAAAAAAAACACAACAATATTCATGCTCAGGAGAATAAGCTAAGATCTCCACCTGACTGGGTGAAATCTGGTGTGGGGCGGAGGGCAGCGGTAGGGGAGCGAGGGGACAGACTGTGGGTGGGGGAGCCGGGGAGACTCTCACCAGAGGACAGAGAATGGTTGAGGGAGGAGAAACTGCGGCTCGTGTGCAGCAGAGGAGACGGCTGCATGGCAAAACGCCTGAACAGGGAGCGACGCCTGGAACAAAAGAGACATTAGTTCACACAGAAATTATGTATTTTCTAATTCTGGAGAACATGGACTCCGCATTTCCAGGATCAACAACCTGTTAGGTTAGGGTCCTACAGGCTAACCACACTCTAACAGTCCTTCAGTGTTGTTCTGCCCCCTAGAGGCAGACAGGAATCATACACGTGTCTAGACACTGAGGTCACTTCTTTTACATTAAGTTAATTTAGCCAGGTCCAAAATATAACACACCCAAACCACACATCTTCTGATGCTGAGAAGGATTGTTGTACCTTTCTGGTGTTTTCTCCTTCTTGGGTTTCTTGGCACACCTGACCATCTTGCTTCTGTAGCTGTTCCTCCGGGCTGGACCCGTTTTTATTGACGTGTTCTCGAAAGGGGTTGTGGAGATGGCCACTTTACTGCCACTCTGAAAAGGAAGGAACACGGCCGTGCATCAACATCCAAAGTAATGAAGTTGTTAACAGATCAACTGGTCATGCTTGTATTGAATTTTTGAGAGAACAGTCAGGTTGGTAAGACATTGCGTATAGAAAATATGCCTCCAACTTCCAGAATATTTAAAATCATTTCAAAAGTGAACAAAAGCTACACTCGGTAACTTCACCACATAAACTTCCATCATCCACTGGTCCTTACATGAAGAGGTTGGATAATTCAGCTGATCTACACTCAATTCTACATTATCAATTACATTATGCACACACCATGAAGAACATCATTATTACCGGAGGTGTAGTGCAGTAGAAATTTATGGCCTACGGCAGGAGGAGATGAGTTTTCCACCTCCAGTTTCATGCATGTGCAGTTCATCACTTTTATATGATAATACAGAAAGTTTGCAGATAATAACTAACTTTTCTGAGAAAATCTGCCTTGGTGCATTCATCAGCCCCGTCTGTCTCGAGAGCTTAACGCCGAGGACACGGTGGAAACACTGGAGAACGGTCCAGCATCAGAACCTGGAGTCGGTCACTGCTCCGTGTTCTCATTTACCTTGAGCAGGAGCTCCACCACTTCAGTGTGGACCAGGCCGTGGACTGGTTCCCCGTTGACATGAGTAATGAGGTCTCCAGCTTTAAGTCCAGCTTTGTGTGCAGGTCCACCGTCCTCTACGTTCTGATCGACAGAGACAAAAGATATTTATCATTTATCATCTTACCTTCACAGGGATTTACAGGGCTTAAGACATCTGTAGTTCTGTTTAGAAGATGGGAAAAGTTCACTTTCAGCTCTGATGTGGTTCATGCTCCTGTTGACATCATATACTGCATCAAACACTGACTTGAAAAACCAAAAAGATCCATCCTGCGATGCCACATTACAGATAGTTACTGTGCAGTTCCTACATTCTCTTATTATTAGAGAAGCCAAAAACAAACAAACAAACAAAAAAATCTAAGAATGAAAAATCCAAGAGCCAAACAAAGAAGGCACAGAGGAAGATTCATTCACAGACTCCATCGCTCCTCCAGCCCTCCCCCTCGCAAGCTCTGGAGCGTGTAGAGACTCTCCTGCTACGTTCAAATGGATTAAAGGATAACATGAACTAAGGAGAATGTTAGGGCTTTTGTTGGAGCCCTACTCTGCTTGAACCTTCTTTTACATTCTCACATGCAGATCCAGAACTGGTAAACGCAACAGGCCTCGATTAACTGGCCCTTACAGCTTAGACTGGTCACCGGACTGGTTAGGGCAGTCCTTACCCAGACCATGTGATAGACAGTGTAGATGTCCCCGTCACAGGCATACACCCGGATTGCCCTCAGCGTGAAGCCGAACTTCTTCCCAGAGCTGTGGATGATGACGGGCTGCCGCGGGTTGCTGGCGCAGAGGGACGAGTCTCGGCTGGGTGAGGAGTCCCGTGAGGACAGGTCTGACGAGAGCGAGTAAGGGGACAGGGGGCTGGCCAGCGGGGACACCCCGAAGACATCTGGAGGAATGAGAGACGATCAGAGCAGGTTCTTTTATTTGATCAATGACACCGTCCCTTCAGTCAGCTGGGAGGTGCTACTGCAGAGCTCCTGAGCCAGGTTCTCTAAACGTTACTGCTCTGACATTTCTGTCTGTCCTTCTGGACGCCTACCTCCAGGGATCATCAGAGAGAGGGTCCCAGTGGACACAGATTTGGGGACCTTAGCCACAGCTCCGGTTCTTTCGGCGGCGGTCTCGGGCCGCGGCGAGCTGCTCTGAGCCCCCTGGTCTGCCGAGGTATGACTGGAACAGTCGGGGCTCAGCACCTCCTCGCCTCTGGGTGTCAGCTGGTCCAGATGTTCTGAGAAGCTACCTAGTTATCACAGACAAACAGAACTCCACTCAATGGCTTTTTAACACATGAGTGATCAATAATAGGGGGGAAAAATGTCGTTATCTCCACCAGGGATGTTTTATTTTCATCCCTGCATTGTTGGTTGTTGTTTTACACAAATGTACTGGACGATTTACTATGACTACTACGAAGTGAAAGAAGTAGTAGACAAAGCACGACCTATTGTAGTGCTGTCTTCCCACACACCTGACAACGTATTGATTTTTAGTGTGTATAGAATATAGCGCTCATTCTCGACGCCGTCACTCGTTACCAGAGAGCGTGGCTCCACTGTGGGTGCTGCCTGGAGTTGTAGCATCGGGCTCGTCCTGCGGCAGCTCTCCGATGGAGAAGGAGGTCTTGCTGGGGTCACCGAGGCCTGAGGTCTCATCTCCTTCACTCTCAGCGGAGATGGCGAACTTGGGCAGCAGGCTGGAGCGCAGGCCTTGGTTCTTATTGTCTGTGTCTGTCGAGTGGGACAACGAAGGGCTGCGCGAAGGAGACAAGATTCTCATGAGATGAACAACTGAATGTCTGGAAGCATGAAAAGTTGTCAAATGTACTGATGCATCCTACTCTCAGACAGTTTTATATGAGAGTAACTGTGTCATATCTTTATAGAATTCCTCCTGGACTGAATGAGGGTATACATTTCATTATGAGTAAACCTTTTAGTGTTTTCGTGTTGTTGAAGCTGAACTGCACACCGTGTTGTTCATGGAGTCTAACAACAATCTTGCTGGAGAACATACATTTCATTGAAGTCGGGCGTCCAGCTCGGAGAGTCCACAGTCAGAGGGCTCTCGCTCTTCTTCTCCTCCGTCTCTCCTTTTTCCTCCAGGTGCCCACGAGACAGATCCAGGCTGCTGTAAACCTGAGCACCGCACAGAAACAGTGACTCGCGTCAGTGCACGCAAGCTGTGAATGAAGGTCATCGATAAACGTAGTTGTCCTGTAGACACGATGAAAAAACATTAACATCATGTCAGGTGCAGCTGAGGAGCAGGTTTGATGCGAGAGGGGAGCACAGTGCGATGCAGCACAAAAGCTCCAGGCATGCATGGCTGGATTGTGTATTGTGTTCCACATCAGAGAGGGGGGCAAAGAAAAAAAAAAAATCTTAATAGCAAGTGGAAAATATATGCAAAGCCGAAATCTACGCTTAATACTGTAGGGGTGAAGGGGAAGCTGGGAGACATGAATTTGCATACGAAATACCGATTGCTCATGTTTTCTTTCCCACGAGAAAAGGGTCGAGCCAAATGAGGGCGTCGACTCATTTACATCTCTAACGTGTTTGGCGGTACCGACGGCGTGGACGTGTCCGTGACGATCTAGACGCACCTTTGAGAATCTGTGCGAACAGGAGGAGAACTGTCGCAGCTCCACGTTGAAGTCTTCATCGTTTGTGTCGTCCTCCTCTGTCTCCAGGTGATGGTATCTCTCAGAGCGGGCTGGGAATGATTGGAAGTTTAGATTTCACATCAATTTTATCGCGTTCAGTTATTACAAGTTATTTTAGGTGCCGGGGGCTGATTCGGGCAGAGGAAAATGAACTATATTTTCAGGATTTTAGTAGAGTCCCTACATGTCTTAGATGGGCACGATATAAACTATATTGATTTGTTAGGGGACTGGAAAACATCTTGACGAATGGCCAAAACCTTGACTGAAAGGACGGTGAGGAAATGTGTTTGTTGTTTCTCTTTTCTGCTTCGTGCGGTAACTCACTGTCAAAGTAGCTGGTGTCATCTTCTGACTCCAACTGAGGGATGAACTCCGCCTTCTGCCTCAGCAGCCCGTTCCAGTCCAGGTCGTGGAAAAACTGATGCTGCTTAACTTCGGCGGCTCCACCTGCAGACGGGAGGAAAATCATTTATGGCACGTTTAAATGGCATTCTCAAGACAAATTTTGCTTGTGAGGAAAGAAAACACACACAGTGGGCGCTGACGCTGAGCTGTCAGTTAGCCCCCGGGAGGTGAAGAAATGCTTATGCTCCATTTTCCCTTTCCCTCGTGGCTACGGGCCAAAACCGATGTCATGACCATAAATTATGCAGTACAATTTCCTGCCTGTGACCTTTGGTGGAATAGCAGGAGCCTTTGTGAATGGGAGGCAAGCGAGGGGTGGAGCTGGGGGGGGGGGTCTAGATTAACATGGTCCAGCTGTCTGGATGGTGCACAGGCTACATGCATCCCCCCTGATTAAAAGCTTTTGTTCCCGGTCATGGCCACGTTTATAGTCTGCAGATTTACACTTTGCCTGCTCATGCATGGAGCCCGGATTCATGGACTGGCAAAGGTAATAATTGCAATTGATCAAAAGGAGGAGGTGAGGAGACCACGGGACAAACCGCTGCGCTGCTGGATGACCTCAATTCCTTCCCCGGTGACTTGGAATAATGAGCGGTGCTGAGGTGGCGCTAACGGTCACCCGAGAATTTACGGTGGCCTGTCGAGGCCTAGCCGAGTTACTGGCTGTGCCACGCGTCCTTTGCTTTTTCGTCTGCAATATTTCTTTCTTTCTTTACCTGCTCCCATGCGCTCCAAAGGGTTCTGTCTGAGCAGCAGGGTGATGAGCTCCTGAGCGTCCAGAGGTGGAGAATCCTCCCCTTCAGGCCAGTTAATCTCATCTGGAAAGACACGGCACATGCAGCCTGAATCAGAAACGCTGCACAAACATTACACACAGACCATTAAGCTCAATTAGACCATCATACAACACCAATACATTCATGACAGTTGACAAAAAATTGAGACCAACACATTTTTCAAGTGACGACAACACCCACATCAAATCATGATTGCTATAGCTAATAGTGAAAAGCGACATGGTTAAGCAATGAGGAGGGGAGCAGAGCCTGCCTGCGCCAAGCTGATTGTCGGCTCCGTGCACCGTTTGTCCCCCATTTTAATCAAATTTGGGAGGGGAGCTATGAATATGTATGCGAGGCCTGAGGCCACGGTGGCATGCATTCAGCGTGTGCAGGCCCCTTTAATTAACAGTCACTCTCGGAGGCTCGGTACACTTTGATTGAGGGAATACCAAATCGGTCATGGCACGCCATTCATTTTCACGGCACAGATAGAGGCTGTTATAAAGCAATTCATCTGAGCCGCGCCGCTGACAAGACAAAAGCTCCTATTTGGAAGATAAAGATTTTGCTCGGCACTGTTGTCAGCGTGGGACAGAAAGAGAACAAAGTAACATCATCATAATATAAAAACTTGCGGTCTAAAGTCAAGCTAAATCACTTACTGCCATCTGTTTTCTAGCGGCCCACGGGGAAATTTCAGCCTTTGATGAATTGTGGAAAACACAGAAACTAATTCCATGTGGTCAAATGTTTAATTCATATCTCCACGAGGTTTGGGAATTCCATTCCTCCTGATGTGTTCAAAACAGTGTCTGTGCCAGACGCTGTGATACTTTGCCTGTGTCACCTCTAGCAGCAGAAAATGTCACGTTAAAGTCTGAATGTTATAACTGACATAAACACAACGGCTTGTTTTCATCTTTAAAAATTAACATCAGGGAAGATTTATCCCTGGCAGAAATTAAAGGAATTGAAGGAAACCTGTTTGCTTCAGAGGTTCAAGCAGTGAAAGAATATATTCAAAAAATAAAAAAAGGAGCGTTAACACTGACCGCTGATGACCTGTCCGAACAGCTCCTCGGGCGTGTCTCCAAAAAAAGGCACACACCCCACGAGGAACTCGTAGAGGATGATTCCCATCGCCCACCAGTCCACAGGCTTCCCATAGCCTTGTCTCAGGATCACCTCGGGAGCAATGTACTCAGGTGTTCCACACACCTGCGGAGAGAAACAGTAACAGGCGCGCAGTTAACACGATGAGGCTTGGAAGTGAGCACGCCTCTGCAGGTAAAGAGGGTTTACCTGCTTATCGGAGAACTCCCTGGCATCTTTCTCGATGTGTCCCTCATAGAGGTTGGTGGTCATGTTCATCAGGCCAACTTTAGACAACCCAAAATCTGTCAGCTTAATGTGGCCCATGGAGGTCACCAGCAAACTGGGAGGAAGAGGAGAATGATGAAGATGAAACTAAATATGATAAAACAATAAAAAAAATCTGAACGCATACTAAATGCATACTAATAATTCCTAAAATGAATTTAGGTGTTATGAATTATATTAATTAATAGGTGAAATTAATAGGTCATTGTTTCACATGTACACAAGACTACAACTAAACAGGAAATCCTCCGCCTCCAAAGTGAGTGGATGAGACAAAGACACCGCAGCCTCCTTGCCAAAGCCCCCCCCCCCCGCCGTTGTTAAACACTTCTATTTTGCTGATGGTGTTTAAAGTCCGTGTAGTCTCACTTGTCTGGTTTTAGGTCCCGGTGGACAATGCCGTAGTTGTGCAGGTACTCCAGAGCCAGCACCGTCTCTGCAAAGTACATCCGGGCCATGTCCACAGGCAGAGGACCCATGTTCTTCAAAAGGGTGGCACAGTCTCCGCCTGCAAAGGTCAATGGAGTGAAGTTACAGATGTCCTGGACATTAGAGTGTCGTGCTCTCAGCAGCAGCATTTTGTATTGAAGAAAAAAAAAAAAAACAACAGATGCTGACCTTCCACGTATTCCATAACCATGCACAGGTGCCGGCGAGTCTCAAAGGAGCAGTACATGGACACCACGAATGGGTTCTCAGCGAACGTTAGGATGTCTCTTTCCACAAAGGCCTGTTGTATCTGGTTCCTCAAAATCAGGTTCTGCTTGTTGATCTTTTTCATGGCAAAGCGCTGCTTGGTTTCCTTGTGCCGAACCAGATAAACAGCTCTGGGAAAAGGAGAGTTTACGAGTCAGAAGGGGAAAGAAATGATTAAGGCAGCTCAACTTTTAAAAATGGGTTGTCAGATCCGTTTTGTTTGGCAGCGTTAGTGTCATAAAGTGGAAACAGGGGAAAGACACATGAAAGGAGATCAATAACACAATTCTGAAGGGGTTGTTTGTTTGTGTAACTAACACATCATCTCAACACCTGGATGCTCTTTTCTAGAATAAAATGTCTTTACCCGTAGGCACCGTTGCTGATGAGTTTTGTCATCTCAAAGTCCAGTTCACAGGGCTTTCTCCGCGTCCGCAGGGCCGTGCCCAGGCTCTGACACTGAGGGCAGCGAGACACACGCACATTCAAACAAATCGAACAGACAAAATCTGTATATGACCACTGCGCCGTTGGAAAGGATCAATACGACAATTGATTTCTGAGGGCTTACAGAGTCGTCTGTTTCTGGGGTTTCTGCAATGCCACTGTCACAGCTGGTCAGCTGAGCAATTTCTATGGAGAAAACATAAGGAATTTAAAAAAAAATAAAAATCAAGGATGCAATTTGTACATAAATCTCTCAATGTTTTTTGTTTTTTCCCCATCTTTTGTGAAGTGAAACCGTAAATGTTACACAGAGGAAAGAGAAGCTTTAAACTCAATTAAAACCAATGTGCATGAAGAATACAAATAAGAGGCTAAGGTAATACAAAATAAACAAATAACCAAATGAAAGAAAAACAAAAAAAATTATTAAAATAAATGAGCAAATGGGGGGATCCAGAGCTACACCTGATAAGTGTTCTGTTTTTTATTTTCCACAGTCACAGGCAATGTGAGCAAACCTGACCAAAATGTTTGTCTGAACAGGACTCTTTTGTGCAGACAAAAGAAACTAAATGCTGAGGAATCAGGAAGTATAAACACAGCAAATGTTAGCCTTTATTCACCTATTAAGCCCGGGGTGCTGACTGCTGTGCAATCTGAATTGAGAATAAATGAGGCGGAAATCAGATGTGGCGACGCAAACACGTGTCTCACACTCATTTTGGAAATCACTACTCCAGAACAAGTGCTCATTATAATCCACCTTGCGTCTTCCAGTGTTCTTTCCCCCCTCTGTGTGTTTGTGTGCAACAATGCCAAAGTCCATGTGTGCAATTTCACAGGGGGCTGTGAGTCCTGTCCCCCGAGAGCCTGTAAACACATTTCCACTGCTATTTAACATCTGTCCTTCCTCGTAGGTTTGCTCCAGGCGCACGAGGCATCGGGCAAACGGAACACGGGAGGCACCCGGGGGAAATGGATGGAGACACCGGCTGATGAGCCAGCCTGTGTGGATCTGTATAAGGTCTGTGGGGAGGCCATTCCTTTCTAATTAGTCGTAATGAATGTTGTTGGTTACTGAATCTGGTGTGACAGAGGGCCATTAAACAGACAGTCTGCTCCATATAGGGCATTAGCCAAGAATATCTTTTGTGTTTTACTGCCCTCAGCTCAACTCCTTTGTTTCCAAACAAAACTGAATTTGATCGTATTGAACAAATGGCCGACATTACTATGTTGTTGAAGGAAAACCGAAAGAGTGGAGCTATGAGCGAACTGTCGTCGATTGGCCTGTACCTTCCAGTGGATCTCGTGTCAGTCCCAGCTGACTGATGATGTAGCGGGGGATGTCTGTTTTGATGCCCTGGCCCTCTTTAGCGTGCCCCTCCGCAGCCTCCAGAAGGTGGTAGAATTCCTCTGGGTCAAACTCCTGAAGACACGACAGCAGCAGACTGTAGTTTATTCCACTACGAAGATACACAGCCCAAGTAGACAATGCAAAATGGAATTGAGCTGGGCAACAAATGTGTCATTTGGAGTTGTGTTTCTGGCTGTCTGACAGTGTCACTGCCACATTTACTCTCAATTATCCCAGTTTTTGGTCATTAGCTCCTGTGGGAAATGTCTGCTAAACCCTCTATTTGTCTGTTTACTCCTGAGCCTGTAGCGCAGTGGGTGCAACTCAGTGAAACTCAGTATTCAACTCTTTAAAAATGTGTCAGAGCTGCTGTAAACTCTTTCTGTTAAAATATTCGATACCTTGTTTCCATAAAAATGTTTAAAAAAAAAAATGTCTTGTCGCTGTATGTTGATTTAAGCCGGATGTCTACTGAGTCGGTTGCCTAGTTACAACAAGAAATTTAATTCAGCTGTGACGCAGAACATAAAGAACCAACCAGGAAGTGAATCCAGGGGAGTCCATGTCTGTTTCTATGGCTGTCGCTTTAATTGCTTCTGATAACAGAAAATGCCAACACAGGTCTTTGAAGTGAGTTGAGTGACACGAAGCGTACCAGACATTCCAGCAGCCGAGCAGGTCTGGCAATGATGATGAGGATCTTCTTCGCCAGCTCTCTGATGAAGTTCACCTCCTCGCTGTCTGATCTCTCCGTGGACTGCAAACACCGCCGGAGAAGACACGCGCGGCTCATTTTACACTGTTTCCACAAGACTTTCTTGGACAGAAACTGAGGCATGGAGGCGTTTGGATCCCCCCAAAAAAAAAAAAAACATCTTGGGTTTCTCGAGACGCGCTTACCTCCAGAACAAGCCTCTCCAGTTTGTCAGTGAGTTCGCAGAAGTAGCTGGATGTGATGAGTCCGAGCCGGCTCTTCTCCAGACAGTCACGGGCCAGCTCAATTATCTGGTGGTGGGCAAAGCCGAGCACGCCATCTGCCAACGGGAGGACGCTCTCTGGAGAGCTGCTGCGGATGATATCCTGGATCCGTTCCTCCATCTGAGCCGTGGCCTGCAGTAAGACGAGGATTTGTAAGTTTGATGAAGCATAACGAAATGAGCTAACTAGAAATATTATTACACATAAAGCGCCATGACCCTTTACCTTAGGAAACCGCTCCTTGTAGACGTGATTCATCATAATAATCTCGTGGTCGTAACATGATGGAGATCTTCCAGGGCTGGAAAATAAATGAGAGCCGAATCAGTGTCTCCTGTGGTGTGTATTACCGCATGAATATAAAGTTGCATTTGCGGAAGGGGGATTAAAAACCTGAGACTGCGTGAACGGGGTCGCATCGCTGTCGCTCTGCGGCATTCATCCCCGGAGATGCTCTCGGTGCAGAAGTGCTTGGAGAGGAAGTGCAGTTCATCGGGCGTAGGCTGGAAGGGCAGCTGGTGCAGCTTCTCCTGTGATGAACAGGATGACTGGAAATGAAACAAATATATATTCAACATGAAAAGAAAAAAGAAAGTTTTGTTTTTTACGTAAATCAAAAATAAAGAACCAAAAGGGGCAGTCCTGTGCTGAAGCAGTTTCTCTCGGGGAACTGTCAAATCTGCGTTTTGGGAAATATGGGTTGCCGTTTCCTTGCCAAGAGTTCAGCGAGAAGATTGATACCACTGAACGTAAAAGATAATAGGCTGGTGGAACACTGGGGAAATCAGAAGTTGTAATTTTTATATTTGAGTTTTTCGATGGATTATGTGTGTAAATGTATTTTCTATATCAGCTGCCTCCCTCGGCTCCCAGTTATCATGCCGAGCGGCTGAGCCGACCAGCTGCTGGGGGAACCCTGACACGAGCAGCCCGAACGAAGCAACATCACAACTCGACTCTGTCATCTCCTCGTCCAACCGCGATAACTCCAATGTTTGCATCACATTTACAGTTTATTAAAGGAACCATTGCACTCTGACTCTTGGCAGCTCACAAAGAACCAGCATTAGAGATGTTTTAGCAGAGCAACAAGAACACGTTTCCTTCCATAGACTGTGTGAATGGCGGGAAATATATTTCATTACCAGACACCAGAAATAAAAAAAAAAAGTAAAAGTAAAAGTAATCTCTAATTCCAGTATATGTGCTGTCTATGCCAGCTGTGCCTGCTTTCTGGAAGGAATATGCTGATTTATTGGAATACAATTGTTTTCTTTCGAGGAGAGAGATGCAGAGGAGCAGGAAGTCGACACAATAGCCAAGTGACCGGGGGGGGGTTGTGGGTGTTAGTGTTTGTTCGTGTGCCTGCTAGTAAGCCATGTTTTCTCTGCAGCAAATCTTCTGGCCGCCTTACAGAGTATTTGTACACAAACACTCTCCACATGCATCCTCAGAGAAGACTAATCACCAGAGTGAGCCAGACTCGTGTGAACACACCAAACATGAGAAAAGCTGAGTTGCACTTTCAAGTCTTTTTATCTGCACGCTTTCTAATGCTGAGCATTATTAGACCTGTGGTTTAATTATGGCTGTGTTCTTTAACATAGAAACTGAAAGAAGAGTCTAGAAAGTGCAACTCTCCACAAGGCTGCTTGGCCACTTCATCACCATACAACTGGATCATTATCTTATCGATGTAATATGTTGACAGATAAAAATGGAGAAAATATAAATGGAGAAATGGAGATAAACATCTGGATCTGATCTGGATCCTGTTTCCTGAACCACATCCATACCAAGTTTTGTAGTTATGAGTCTAGTTTATGCCACTAATCAACAGACCCTGAGTGAGATGGTAAAACAACAACTCTTTGATATTTCCTTATTAGTATGCTGGGCCTTCGCAGTGTGTGTGAACAGCAGCACACACTTTTTCTTTCTTTTTTTTTTACATAAACAATCACGGTGAGCCGCCAACATCAACATGAGACAGCTGTTGGTCTGGCTAAATGACAGCTGGTATCTTAGGGAATTGAACCACGACTTGATGTTATTTTATTCAATAAAATGTGTGACTTTGTCAACTTTAGCAACACCGGTTTAGTTTGGCATATACAGCCACAAATGACACTAAACACACCTGGCGTTGAATCTAAATTCAATAATAAAAACATTGGTCAGAGTAAATCCTCAAATCATTCAATCTATCTCTTAAGGGATGTGTGATGCTTACAGAGACAGTGGAGCTGGGGGTGTTGGTTCCATATCCAGAGGATGGAAGGGAGGCCAAAGACCAGCGACGACCATCAGTCCTGTCATACAGCGTCAGAGACACAGCAAACTGTCACACCTCATTATCCCAAAGTCAATGGATGGACAAACATCGATCAAAGGACACATGTCCATTAGAGTGACAGTCACTGATGGAAATATGTTTAAGTTTAAAGACAAATTGCCTTTGAACTTTGTCACTACTGATGATCACATGGTCAGAAATGAACAATGGCCTTTGTCTGCTATCGTTCTAAATAAAGTCTTGAACTACACTGCATGATGGAAAGGAGAAGAACAATAACCATAATGAAGAAGGGAGTATGGACGCTAACATGTACTTCACAAATGTGGGGAAATGAAAACATAAAAGCCTCATATGGAGTTACCTGTCTGCTCTGTGGCAATGACTGTGGATTATAATAAAAATACACAATAGCATTACAATGGGAAATGTAATGTAAGAAATTAACTGCCTTTGAAAACAGAAACAGCAAAACTGGATATTTAAACTGAGAGAGAAAACAGCGATTGAAATTTCAACATTATGTATGTCTTTACTGGCAGGTTTGTGAAGCAATAAATCATCATCAGACTGTATATATATATATATATATATATAATCAAATGACAAACTACACCTATCAGAAATAACTTGGAGAAGTGTATTTGAATTTGTATTTGGTCCATGTCGCACCAAGGGGAGGCCTACAATGCAGCCAACCACTGGCTCAGCTTCCCTTTTAAGGCGCAATCATGTCATCCATCTTTATATACAGTGTGTCCAGTAAACAGAGTAATTATCTGTGTGTGTGTGTTACCTTCGTGCAAAGGAAAAATGAGCAGAGGCACTCGGGGAGAAATTTCTAGGACTGTCTTGAGGGCTTGTTCCTGCAGGAAAAAAAAGAGGAAGAAATGATTTTAAATTATTCATAATAACACACTTTATTTTTATAGTACATTAGAACACATTTAAATGTGATATTCAAAAGAAAAAAAGACATTTTCAAAGAAAGCATAAAAACAGAAAGAGGAAAGTGATAAAAGAATAACAGTGCAGTGATGCAGTGCCAGACAGTTAAGGGCTGAAGAAAAGAGAAGCTGTTTATGCTCCGCAGCTACTTCAGAACTATTCCTTCTCATTTGTGAGTGTTCCTCAAATATACTGTCACTTTTTATTGAGCTTTTTCAAAACAGAGTTTCTAAAATGACAGCACACATTCCAAGTGTGAGGTTCAGGCTACATTTGCCGTTGTTTGATGTACTGCAGTAAAAATGAGTACCCTGAACTAGTCGTGAGTGCTTGAAACCAGGTCAGCGGCGGGGCAAACTTAATACAGCCGCCGCTCATTCCAAAGAATCATGTTCATAAACAACATCTTCCCTCACTGCACATTGTTGTGGATATTTTGCAGCCATGCACGTAGCCTGTTTGGCCTCAGGTCAGATGTCATGTATACCCTCATATCTCTTGTCCAAACTGAGTGCCAGTAATTACTAAACAGTTTGCATGGACCAGTTTTTTTTTTTAAGCCAGCCGGTTTCCACATCATGTGGAAAACTGAGTCTGAATGTCAAACAAGTGATGCCTGGTGGCAGCGTGCTTTAATATTCTCTCCTCGCTGATCTTAAAGGATTGAACTCCTGAGAGGCAGCGATTTGCTTTGCAAGGGTGATAAACCTGGGGAGGTCTGACACACATAACTTAGCAAAACTGCCTCGATGCTGCTCTAAAACTGTGTTCGAGACACAAGGTAAGACCTTAATGTGCAGTTCAGCTTCGGGTTGATTTAAAAGGACACATCACACGAAGAGCCTCTGCACATTTAGAAAGTTCAAATTGAACATCAGACTGTGAAACTTCACAACCCCAGCACAGACTGAATCCCAATCAGGAAGGTTTGGCCTGTTGCTATGATAACAGGGCGGCCAATCCATTTAAAAAAGTTTAAGTCTGGAGGGTCTGAACTCAAGCTATTGAAATCCAGAATTGCCAAGTTTCTTCAGTCGGTTGAAAAACTTTTTTTTTTTTTTTTTTTTGGAGCTGGAGCTGTCAAGTTTGGAAGTTATAACAGCATCTATAAGGATTTTTCACTTGAACTGTATACAATGAGACATCTTGAATGTTCAGCATCTGTATGAAAGTTTTTTTTTTTTCCCTCCGAGGTGTCGTACAAACTGTTGCGAGGGCTCCCCTGTTGGTTACAGCGAAAGCCTTTTTCCATGTTCATGCGTATGTCAGATTAATGTTAATGCTCCATCTGGCATCAATCAGACATAATAGCACATTTATGGAAATGCAGGAGCTTGCATGGTATTTGACACAGAGGACAGCGGTGAGTGAACCCACTGTTACGAAGACAGCGTTCTTTTGCAGTCTCCATCACAATATGTTGGGATAACGTGTTACGGCAGTCAACACTCACTGCCTCTAAACACAATTTTACTCAATTTTGATATAAGTTCTTTCATTTATTGAAGGGCAGTGCGTGTCTAAAAAGTCAGATGCGATAATGAGATAATTTATGGTTTCAAGAGGATCACTTCCACTCACAGTATCGCCACTATTTCCCCTAACAACTAAGCAGGCTTATTTTCCTACATTAGTCCTCGTGCTGTTTTACATTGACCGTATTAAATTGCAGGGACATTCTGAAGAGCACCAATTAGCCTTTGTGTTCACATCCTTAGTGTGTAAACAAACCTATGGGCCCGTATTAATCAGTCATAATTACATCCGTCACGAAGGGGGGGGGAGGGAGGAA
>JAFBJW010000225.1:80501-368811 GCA_016785235.1 Pseudorhombus dupliciocellatus
GGGGGGGGGGGGTTAAAGTTAATTAACCACAAGCTACAAAAGCACCACCCCCCCCGATGACAAAGATGGGGCCTTTTTCCTTCTGGGGAACAATGACGGTGCCACTGAATCTCGTAAGTGATGAACGTCACCCCGTTAATTGCACCGTTATCTTGATTACGGCCAATTACACAGGCTAAGCTCCTCCTGTGGGAGCTGGACGGCACCTTCACAGAGAATACGTGTCATCTCCTCTGACTGCAAGAGGTCTCACGTGGTCTGAGTAGAACAGCATAAAACATGGTAGATCACATCTACAGTATAATGAGACCTGCGTAATTATAGTACATGACAGGAATATCCAATGGTGGGTTTTTCTTACCTTTAGAACCAATGTTGCGCCTGAGCCACAGTGCTAGGTCGTCCCAAGCAGGAGCGCATTCGTTCGTGAGGACCCTGTGCCTGTCTGACTCCGAGTCCATCATTTCAAACTGAAACCTTCAGCTTGGACTACAGGCTACACACTATGACATACCCCCCCCTGTGCTTTCACCGACCAATGCCAGGAAATAAAACGCCCTGTGGTAAATGAGGCCTCCCCTCCCTCGGCTGCTGTGCATTTCCTCTCTGCAGGCCACCACTTCCTCCGCCAGCACAATCACTGCCTTTCTGCCTCGTAACCATCCAGCGAAACGCTCAGCCAGACACAACAGATCTGACCTCACACTTGAGGGGCAGTAAACATTTAATGACCACGTACTGTGGCACACGGTGTTAATGGAAGCCATCAACTGTATTGTGTGTGTGTGTATATCTAGAACAAAGACATAATAGTAGAGATCCATATTGTTTAACATTGTGAGTATATTGTGTTGGGCTGTATTAGAGGCTGTCTGTTGTCGGTACGTGTTGTTTATAGGGAGAGCATTGTAGGGTCACAAACTTGGGGAGATGCTTACCTGTAAGGGACGAGAGAGGTGAGTGAGGTCGTGGTAAACCCGAAGACTGACCGCTCCCTATCAGGCTTTTTCTGTTGCTGGTTCTGCAGCTGTAACACCACAGAGGCAGATATTAGTCAAGACAATAGACAAAGAAACTACTTGGCACAAATACATTTGCTGGACCCTGGTAACCCTGGTAAGCTTCAGGAAATCTTTGGATAACACCGAGGGATTAAAGGAACCAGCAAAACCAGTGGAAGCAAAGCAAGGTCACGACCAATTCAATTTCAGAGGCACTAAAATATTTACAATCCATTAATGTTCAAATAGAAATTCCAGCGATTTTACTGCACTGACCCTCTTCTCTCTGAACTGATGTGGTTTGAATACCTTCCTTTTCGAAAATATCCACAAAAAATATTCTAAATTGTTGGAGTGAGGATTTCCTTCATGATGGAAATACAGTGATTGACATTCATGGTCTTCTGAAGATGAATCCTTCAGAAAGCGTTCCTGTTGACTGGTAACGTGAACACAGGGCAGTGACTCACGAGGAGCCACGGCGATAAGTAATGTGTGACTCATAAAAGAAGCCCAGTTTTTGACCTTGAATGAAAAATGAAACATTTTCGACCAAAATGTTCAATGTCCCAATTAGTCATGGGTTTATGATTTGAAATTAGAGAGCGTCAGAGGAAACGTATAAAGGCTGAGGAATATGAATGCACTTCAAGGTCAGAGACTCAGTGACATCGGCTTACATAACGCCCTCAGAGAACTGAACCAATTCCAACTGAATTTTTCTGTAGATGCAGCTCTGTAATAATTTCAATCCTGTGCATATTATGAACAACATAAATACTTATGTACGACGGTGTTTGAATATTGAAGCCAGGAGCAGAGAGGACATTATAGGAAAAGCCAAATGCCGCATGGCGACAGTGCTTTACTCCGGTGACAGGGATACACGACAACACTCCCACATGTGGGAGAGAGTGAGAGAACGTGTCAGTCACATCTGCAGCACTTATCACACACAGCGTTCACATGGGCTTCTGCCATGATGCAGAAACGCACGAGCAGGCCGCCTCCGTCTCCCTTTCGACACAGGTGCTGCTGCAGAGCCCATATTGATAGTTGAATTATTACATTTTACATTCATCCCTTTCAATTATTGATTCAGGCTGAAGTGAGAGGTCCATGCTCGTTTGTGTTAAGGCACGCCAGAGGTGCATGTTTTACAAAGTGATAATTAAACACCTCACACATGAAAAGATATGAGCTCTGACAGCTGAGAGATTCTTGCTTATTGTAACATCCTAAAACCTGCTGCATTTACAGTCATTACTATCAATATCACCTCTGTGTTTGGGGAACTAATCAGCTTAAAATCATCCGTGCGGCTCCAGCAAATCCCTCATCCCCACGCTCACAGAAATTCGTGCGAAAGAAGAACGCCCCCTCCACCAGTAACCACATAAAACAGAATCAAAGCTCGAGCCCGTCTCACAGCCGCTCCACAGTCCTGCTGTGGGAACATGTCACAGACCGACGCACAGATCAGTCGTGTCTAACTAGAGCTGGTTTCAGAGCGCTGACGACCGAGCTGTTATATTAATGCTTACTCTTACATGCACATGCGAGTGTTTGGGGCGGGACAAGTGCAGCAGCAGAGAGGGAACCGTGGCGGATTCTTAAGCTCGTGCTGGTGTCGATGATCCGTGCGGCCCATGACACGAGAAATATCAGAGGACACGGGGAGTTTCACTAAATGGCCGAGCAATTAGTCACATGACCGATAGGAGGATTCAGTTCTCAGTGGTGCTCAGAGGTACACAACCGATTTGTGTTTTTTTTTTTTTTATACTCAACAAAAAATCATCTTCAAGGAGAGGTCATTCGATTCTGAGGGAGTGAGAGCGATGGTACTTCACTTGCTCACAATGACATATACCTGCAGAGTATATTTACATTCTAAAAAATCATCTTCAAGGAGAGGTCATTCGATTCTGAGGGAGTGAGAGCGATGGTACTTCACTTGCTCACAATGACAACCTGCAGAGTATATTTACATTCTAAGACTTGTTTGGAGAACATAAAAGCTTTGTATCAAATGGTTCACAGCACAAGATTTGAATATAGGTAAAAAATAAAAATGAGTTTGTACACTAGAGAGCGGCTCACCCAACCTGAGACTAACAGAACTAATACAGGTGGCGGTTTGTGCGACCCTGTCCCTGGTATAGGACAGGATGTATGTTTGTATTCTCTTCTTAACGACCACCGACCTTCAGATTAGTGGATGGCCTACAGCCCCCCCCCCACGCCAAAATCTAAATTCATCATCATAAATCAGAAGGGAAACCTAATTTGGGCCTAAACCCTTGTTTACCCAAGTGGTTTGTCGGACTCACCCCCGTGTTGAGCAGCACAGACACATGTCATGAATCATTTATCGTGGTGGGGGGGGTGGTGAATAATATCTGGTACACAGGTGCTCAGTCAAAGAGGATCAGATTTAACAAGCTCTATTTATACTCTCTCACTGTGGATTAGGCCAAGAGAAAGACACACCGAGGCCCGGTCGACCCTCCTGTCGCCTCACCCTCTCACCAGCCGCCCCAGTGTTCTGCCCCCCCCCCCCATCAGGGAGCAGAGTGCCATTCGCAGAGACAATCACATGGATCGCTTTACAGAGATATGCCACAGGTTCCGGCAGCACGCAGGTCGCCTTTGTCACAGTTGATGCTGAAGCTGAGCTCTAGTGGAGGCACCTCTGCGGACACAACGACGAAGCAATACTGCGATGGGACAGCGAGGCTTTAAACGAGGGATAAAGAAGCCCTGGGCGAAGACGATAGGGAGAAAGTAGGCCAGTGTTGTATGCTGTATACTGCAGATGTGGGATTCCTGGAACAGATCCACAGGAGGTTTAACAGTCTTGCTTATAGGCTAAACCTCAGCCTCATCGAACCATTGCATTACGCATGGAATCTACACAAGCAGGCTACAGAGCTTTTCTCCCCCAACTAAAAATACTCCATACTAATAAAATATTATTTAAGTTAGAGATACTACAAATAAAGTATGGTTCACATATTTACAGGCTCGTATTCACTCTTTTCTCCCTTTACTTTTTGACCTAGATTATTTCAACTCTTTACTATAACAAAGTAATCTCAATCTGTCAAAGTGCGTGTCATAGATTTCAGTGTGATTATTTATTTTTGGGTACGGAAGGAGACAAAAATAGATGAAAACGCTTTGATTCCCTGAATGACTGTGAATATGAATACACGCAAAATATCTCATCCTGACCCCTGTCAACGAAAAGCCACAATTTTTTTTTTTTCCAAACTTCTGCCACTTTTATCAGAGCTGTCAGGTGAGCTGACAAAGCACCCTGCCAAATAAATTGCAGCTTGTTGCTGACAGACCCAAATTCAAAGTCAGACATATGACACACGCGACTCTATTAATAGGACTTTTAAAAAAGTCGCCATTTTAGTAAAAAGCACCGTGGACGATTTTTGTAACAAGCAACGACAGATGTTCACTTCAGGCTACTACCAGCCTCTACATCTGAGGAGGTCTCACAGAGATACAGTGCGTGATGTAGCTACCTAGCACGTCACATCCATATTTTGCTTATGATAAGTGACAAAGGCTGTTCCTTATATCTGAGTTTTTTTTTTTTTTTTTTTTTTTTACATAATTCAAAGGAGGACGCTACTGTTCTGACGTGAAAAGAAAAACATTCCCTACATGCAAAGTATTTTAAAGGGTAGCAGCCATTGTAACCGAGTCCAAGTCAAGGTCATTTGCAAACTTTGAATCTGGCCTCAGTATTAAATTATATCATCATGTTTTCAGTAATTAAAACAGAAAACAAGGTCATGTTTACAGCACAAAGCTCCAGCTATCAGTCCATCTGCAGACCTAAATCTGACAGGGGTTTTTTCAAATGAAAAAAAAAAAATTCTCTAATGTAAGATGTCCAAAAGCAGCCAGTATTTCATGTTAAGCTGTTCTACACTATAAAATAGGTCAGGACAGGGATTAAAAATAAATATCAGTCATATGGGCTTCACCGATTCTGTGGTCCCACCATACACAAAAAACTGGGATAAAGTGGCTTAGCTACAAACCAGTGTCTCTACAGCGACTGTAAAGCCCTTGGAGCTATAAAGCATTTTTAAACTCTTTAAAAAATAAATGTTAGAAAGTCAAATGGGGCATGGGACACAGTAGAAACCACATTTTCTCAGGCGGCATTTTGGAGAAACAATTTTAAATGTGTTGTCAGAAACAATCAGTGACAAGCCATCTCAAAGAACAATCAGCGTTTTTCATATGTAAATCACTGGGGGTGACATAAGAGACGGAACATCCTGTGTAAAGAACATGAAACTGCCTCAACAACAAACATTCAATTTGCCCTTTTACTCACAAAGCAAATAATACACAATAGGAGAGCAGGGAACACCCAGCTTCTTATTCACGCTGCCCTCATAAACAGCTCAGTTTACCTACAGTGAAAACAAGGAGAAACATCACTGCTCCATGTTAATGTTAGAATTAACTTCATCATCTACTTGGTGTCACAAACTCAGCATCTCTCGCCAAGATTCGGCGTCTGTAATAAATCACAGTTTGTACATAAACCTGCCTGTGACGCGACACACCGCATCTCAGAGGGAATATGGCATTACTTCACCGTTGTTACCTCTTTGACCGGCGCAGACGGGCTCCACTGAAGAAATGTGGCATGTTAAAGTTGGAAAGCACCGTCCACAGACTGGAATCGGACATTGTTTCCAAGTCATGCCAAAGAGGGAGATGCAAAGACGGCTTCTGGAGACCTAGTGAGGAGCAGCGCTGACTTTCAGGGTTCAGGAGTACGTAACCTCCAGCGGCGTCCCGACTGCTACTCCTGCAACAGCTCTCCTTTGGTCCAAACTTCCTCTGTGCAGGCACATCTGCAGCCAGCTGCGGCATAAACACTCCGGCAGAGAGGACACGCCGTCCTCCCCTGTCCTCTAATGAAAAAGTAATCCAAGGAGGATCCTGAAAGGTAACACGGCTCGTGATCCGGGTCAGGTGTTGCCACCGTTGTGCGGCGGTGTGACACCTAATGCATGCGCATTTTTTTTCCCCTTTTCTCCGCTGCCTGCGACTGCTTGCTGTATCCCAAACACTCGTCCTGCTCCTTTCACTCAACATGCTTCATATCATGTAACAGGCATCTACCACTTCACATGCGGCGGAGGGGGGGGTTGTGAGGCAGAGGGGTCCTGCATCATCAGCAGATGATGCTGTGCATTCGCCGCTTTCACCAACTGGCACCCCTCCAAAAGTCTGGTGGGTCAGTGCATTAAGCAGGACCTATTTGAAATGGAAATGCTGTGCTCCTGCATGGACCTCTCCTGCCGCTGCATAAATTCATCCCTCGGCTGCTGCTCGCGCACACACACACACACACACACACACACACACACAGGCCGTGCATGTGAACGGGAGCCTCACCTTAACTACATCACCTTTGATCCTTGACTCATGTTTTCTTATTGACTCTATTCGCTGATAAGCAGCCGCTGAAAGACCAGCACATCACAGGTTCCGTGCAACTTCATCAGAACAGAAAGATGAGGTTAACTTCATTCATGTTAAACCTGACCTTTCAGGAAAGGACACCCGGGAACACACAAACTGGTGCGTGATTAATTTAATTTTCCCTAAATAAACTCAGCATGCATGTGTGAGTTTAGGGGTCTGCACACTTTCTGGTAGAAAAGCAAAACATTTTCTTACAAAACATGAGTACCAAGATGCTGATTGTTTATAATCAAATGGTAATCTCCACAGGGGAGTGCAAAGTTCAGTCCTGCAGACAGACAATTGGCTGAGGTGCAATGATTCAGCTCCAGTGCTGCGATAAAAACACTGCATGTGTTTGCAGTCTGAGGAGGAGTCCCTGCAAAGTGGGTGCTTTACTTTATCTCATCTTTAAAACTACTAAAACTGTCAATATGGAGCAATAATGTCAGATATTTATGAACCAAATGAACCAAAATCAAGGTGCAAAAACATGTGAAGTCTACGTTTTTTTAAAGACAATTACACGTGATGCTTGAAAATAAATCCTCAGAATCACCTGGAGGATTTCATGACTCTTCTAGCACCAGCTCTGTTGTCATATGAGGGATATTAAAATAAAATCAAGTGTCCAGTTGGACAGAAACAGTAAACAGGAGAGACACATGGAGGACGTGCACAGTCAGAGCTGAGGACCGCCATGATGCTGCATGTGAGTAATCGCTCACTAAGGAGGACAGACGGAGGATCAGCACAAAACGCCTGGTTCTACCTCGTCTGTTATAAAGTGTAATAAAGGCATTTTTGTCACCATGACGGAAGGTGTGTGTGTGTGTGTGTGTGTGTGTGTGTGTGTGTGTGTCCCTCAGAGTGGCTCAGTCTGTCTCCCTACAGGCCAGCGTGACAGCCTTCACTCTAATTATGGCTCTGCTCCGTTTCTCTGTTCCACATAAGACCCGGTGGTTCAGATGTTCAAAGTCAAACCTGCACAGAGCAGCATGAACAGCGAGGTCACTGCAAACACCAGCTGAAAATGTGGGCTACTGTCCTCTGACTCACTCACTCACCAGAAGGACCAGAACCTTCTGAGGATGACATTAGGAAGAGAGTAGAATAAAAGAGAATTTAAATATTTTGTCAGAAGAAAAATATTATAGCAGTGTTACTGTATTAGCCATCTACAGAAGTGGTATTACAAATTATCTGCCATAATCAGAAAAAAAATAAATGGTGTGACAGGTCAGCATAACGGTCTGTTCTGATAAATGACATGAATTACAGGAGACTGTGGGCCTGGTTTAAGTGCTCATCTTCTGGTCTATTAAATGCTTCGCGCTCAGGTGAGCAGCTAAAATCCGCTGTTTTCACACAAGGTGCTGCGCTGACGTCCTTAAATCGCACACTTTTGGCGACTTAAGGACAACAGAAACCCACTGTGACAGCAGCATTGGCATATTATCTTCTTAAACCGTGACGCCTGTGCCGCAACGGCAGCAGAACGGACATGGAGCGGCTTGCTTTTCATTTCCGCACCTATGATAAAAGATTAAAACTGGTACACCGGCAGAGGTTCATCCGTGGAAGTTACGCTGCTCTTCTACAGAGTAGAGCTCATGCCGGTTTTCACAGCAGGACAGAGAAAGCGATCTGTCTATCGGACATAAATGCTGCTTGCACCACTAGCCTACTTGTTTCAATATAAATACAATCCAGCACTTTTGGTGAATGACACTATTTTTTTGCAAGAGTTCTGTTAAGTACGGTTATCTGTGTGAGTGCAAAGGACCACTTTGATAAAAGGAAATTCTATAGTCATACAAGAACATGCAAGGTTAAAGAGCTTCAGGTTATGGTAAGTGGTCTCTCTCTCGCTCTCTTTCCCAGAGATTCATGGTAATTTCCAAGGCTACCCTATGTAAAAACAGAGCGCTGCCGGCAGTAGCAGCTCTGTTGCAGAGATGCAGCACAACAGCAGTTTACTATACACCTCTATTGTTAAAAGGGCAGTACAGACGTATTCTTTTCTGCCCCCGAAATCCAACAATTACCCTCATTGCTAATGAGTTTTGGAATCCTAACTATTACTATTGACCAACTCTGTATCTAGAGCAGTGAGTGAATTTGAGGCCTTTATTGAAAACGGCAACATCTAAAAAATTAAAAAAAATAAAATAAATAAAAAGAAAAAAATAATAAAAAAGAAAAAAGAAAACAGCAACACCTTTCACTGGCTAGTGGTCATGAAATGTATTGATAGCACAAAATATTGATCACAGCACGTTAAACATCAGCAGTCTCTGATAACTGATAACTTGTGTGTTGAAAATGTCAGTCAATTAAAAAAAAAAAAAAAAAAGACCCCTCTACCTCCTTGTATGGAGCTGACTCAGTTAAATGCCTGGTGCACTTGACTCTGTATGAAAGCTGAGTGGAACAAGAGGAGATCAGAGGTGCCGCGGGTGGGCGGTTCATTCTATTCATTGATACAGAACAAAAAAATCTCAACGCTGAGTGTTTTGAATGAGCTGCATGGAGAACAGAAAATGTGATTTCAAACCGACATTTCTCCAGACAAACTCTGTACCAGCGTGGAAAATACAAACGAAACCTTACAGAAATCACAGGCCGCGGCTTCGCTTTTTATCAGTAAAACAAAAAACACGACTCTCGGACGAGTCCGACTCGTTAGTCTTTAATGGTCCCGTTCATTTCCTTGAGGGGTTCAGTAACTAAGTCACGGATGGACAGTGGTTATGTGATATGAGATGTGGAGAATAAAGTGATGATTTTACAAGAATAAGATCATAATGTTGGTTATGTGTCATTTTACAGGGAGAACATCAGAGTAGTCTGCGGCCTGTGTTCGCACGGAGCATCTTGCCATAGAAATAAGTGTCAAATAAGAGCATCACTTTCACGACTTACGAAATAATAACTGAGAAAGCGCCACACAGACTTGTAAGAAATTGCCTCTTTTGCGTAACGTTGGTTACTGTGTGTTACTGGAGGAATCTGTACCGAGAACAGATTCTCCAGGATGATGATTTAATAAAACAAAGAAAAAAAATCTCTTTATTTTTGTAATTTCCTCCAGAAGATAAAATCCACTTTTATAAATGAGAAGTAGCATTTAACACATCTATAACTGGGAACTTTAAGCCACACCAATTGTATCTCTCAAACTAGTCACTAAACCAAGTAAATAACTCAGAACCAACACGACCTTATGACCTGTTTAAAAGCAAAACCTAAATGAGGCCAGTCCTCGAACAAAGACAGATTCAGAGCTTCTTGTCGGGTGAAGTGTGGAGTTCCAAGAGAGGACACGCTGTCTCAGACATCGCTGACGCATGATAACCCCCGAGAAATTTCCTATCAGCGACACAAAGCTCTTATCAGACACATATATGCTTGGAAATGGAACCATTACGGAAAAATCAAAAACTCAATTTTGCTGTTTTTAAATGGTGTTCGCTGCTAAATGAATCAATCCAGCCGGGGCTCAGACAGATCGAGACCGTTCCTCACTTTGATGTATTTCAAATGCCACAAATCCTACTTAGCACATGAAAGAGGAGCATAAACCTCTGAACAGTGAGGGGCAAGATGGGGGAAGGGGGGAGGCTATCGACATTATATAAGAGCCGTGTCCCCCTTCTCTTCAGTGGCATTTCTATGGCAGATGATTTTAGGTGGGCAGACGGAATAGCACATTTCGGCTTCGACAGATGAGCACAGGAGTGACTCAAACGTGAGTCCTTTCACAACAAAACAGCTATGGCTGAAGAGCTCTTGCTTACCTCCAGAAATGAAAGGCGTGCAGAGGGCTGCACGGGCTGCAAGGGCTAGTGGGAGTGGGGCTCAAGCTTCGGGGAGTCAGGCTGTAAGTTAAATGGATTGTAATGAATAGTTGTCTTTTATCACACGCGTGCACACACACACACACACACACGACAGAAGCTAACCCCCCACCCCCACCCCCCCTCGGCTCCGATATGTGTCTGGATGGAGACAGCGGCAGCATGAAGAGTAAATATTCCCTGTCAGATGAAATGAAAGTGTGTTTACAGAGCAGGTTCCCCAGGCATTTGTCTGGTTCTGTTATATTAGCTTGACATTGAGGGTGTCTGAACCCCAATAATGTTTCAATGAGAGGTATACGGTGAGGAAGCCCTGTGTGTGCTTTACTTTTCACTGTATGATAACAAGAGGTTCCACACAGTATGTATGATTTTATCTTTTGTGGGACAATGTGAAATAATCTGCTTTGCCTGTGGCTAGGTGAATCTTATTCCTATATTACTGATTTACTTACTATAACGCTCAAGACTATAAAAAGATACATGTTACAGATTAAGCTACTTTTGAAGCCTTTACTGAGCCTTACTTGAAATGAAGCTTTTAACAGTGGCTCCACTGCTACCTATGGTGATGTCATGTGTTTGGCTCGATTCAAATTGAACTTTTTGCACTGCAGAACATTAGGTCATGCAGAGGTGACTTATCCATGTTATATATAACAAAACAAAAAAGGAAGTTAATTAATGGTAAAACAGAGACCATTGTTTGCATCCAACCCAACAAACACCCTACAGCTGCAGTGAACACAAAACAATAGAGCACTAAATCTGGATTAATGATGAAAATAGTCCCCAGTGAATGCAGCGATTACTCCTCGTTGAGAAATGTTTGCTTCAACGACCAAGTTTAAGAAATCTATGTTAGTGACCCATATGACCAAAATGGGCCTGGAGTGTCAGAGGGCAGTGCCGGCAGTGCAGTACACAGGTAGTACTGAGAGCCAGGCACAGGGCCGAATGAGGTCTTTTAACCGAGACAAAAACGTGCTTTGACCTCATTGTCTGTAATAATTAGACAGAGGCCAATTAGAAGGATCATCACTCACTCATGGTCTCCCAGTTCCAGGGTTGAAAGCCTCATGTGGAGGGAACCACAACAAATGCTTTGTTGACCCACATAATAATAATAAAGTAAAAACAAATAACTGTGGCTTTGATAAAAGGGGAACCTGCCATGTAAACAGAGCCTTCGGGGAGCCCCTGCCTTTTACGGATTGATCACATCCAACAAACAGTGATACACGAGTCATCACAGGTTGGCGCGTGTGTGCGTGTGCGCGAGCGTGCGTCACGCCAGCAAATAAAGTACGCTGTGCTGCTGCGGCACTCTTTTCCATGACACGTTATCTGTCCATCACCCGCACGTGCATGGACACATACATGCATGAGCGCGCGCGCGCGCACACACGCACACACACACAGCCACTGTTGCTGAGCTGTGACATTAGACTTCCTGCTGCAGATGCTGCTGCTGCTGCTAATGCTAACACAGTGCACACACATGACACGGAGACGGATGGAGCCGCGCACTGCGGAGGAGCTGCCTGGAAGGAGAACGGAGGACAATACTCACTCGAGCGTCAGCCCTGGAATTCTCAGCCTCTCCCGCTGGGCTTTCATGGCTGAACTGTGCTCGCTGGCTCTGCTGTGGTCATGATATGCATTCACACTGCCTCCCTGCCTGCCTCATGCCTGCCGCCCCTCGTGCACTGACAAAGAGCCAAACCCAGCCACCACAGAGCGATGAGACGGATTGGTTTCCTTTCCCCCAACTGAAAGGGAGGGGGCTAAAAAAAATATATTAAAAAAAAAAAAGAGGGGAGGGGGGTACACTTCTTGTTTTGGTCTTTCCACGCTCCACCTTGAAGCTGTCAAATGAGATCCTCGGCTGCCTGCAGAGGGCAAGGAGGCAGGACAATACCCCCTTTTCCCCTCCCCTAATACACGCCCCCCTGCTCCCTCACATACGTATTCACATTTAACCCCCTGCCCCCCACCCCACCCCCCACCCGCGCCACGACTCCTCCCCCAGCCGGTGGCTCGCTTCATGGCAAGAAACGAGTGCAGTAAATCCAATTTCCATTTTGTCTGCTGCTCCACACGCAGTCACCTTGACAGGGGCTAACAAGAGGACACGCGCTACACGATGCAATGTCATCGCAATCAGGGATGATGTCATCTGTGGGGGGGGGGGGCAAAAACATAATGCACCACCAACTGACTTCAGGTGGGGGGGGGGAAACAGAAATACAGAAGCCGGGGTGAGAAACTGAAGTTGCAGTGGAATGATCGCATGACGTCATCTGCCCTTGCAGGCAGAGAGTGTTGGCTGCGATTGTGAAATTAAATAGTGAAAGCACATTAATCACCGTGACGCAACAGATCTCCCTCGCTGTTGCACAGATTACAAATATCTCTCTCTCTGGAGCTGTTTGTCAGTCAATCACGATGTTTGATGACGATGCGTTCTAGCCAAACCACCAACATCCCCCATGAGACCAAATGAATCAAAACAGTCAGGACGTTCTCTAACAAAGTGCATTCTAACGTTAAGTGGGGAGTTATTCAAAGAAATCGAGAGCCCACTAAAAATACACAAATTGTTGTCTGCATGAGTCCGCTCCAGTAAGTTTGGAGAACAGCTGTTGGAGTCACAGGGGCACAGAAATCAGAGCAGGACCGTCACTCAGTGCCTCGCTCACTCACTCGTACAGGAAACCAGAGAATTGTTTACCAGTGCGAGCATGTTTTAGCAGCGATGAGCCCCTGCAGACGTCCGCAAACACGGCATTAACTACAGAAGCAGCTGTTGAAGAGGATGCAGAGCAGAAGGTCAGCAGGACAAACCCAGGGTCAACACAACTGAACTAGAACAGCATGGAAAACACTGACTCCTTCAGTGAGTGTCACTTCCTAAGTTAAAAACATTTCCATTCAGTTCAAAATAAGAGCTCTGTAAAGCACCATCACATTTTATATATTAATTTATAAACCACCATCACAAGCTTCGGTTTACGACATTGAAGGATAAAATACAAAAATGTTTGTACATTTCCTGAGCTGATGCATTGAAACTAGGTGGGTGTCTCCAGCACCAAGTATTTGCTGCATGCAGTAGACAATATTATGAGACAGAGGAAAGACAAAATTGTCGGCCAAGCTAATCAAACTGGATTTAAACCATTTGATTATTATTTTTCGGAGTGAATTTTGGGCGAAGGTAGGTGACTCGCCAAGGTTTTCATAATAATAGATAACCAACTTTCAATGGCTCGCAGCACAGTGTGCCGAGGAGCTGCCATTATTCTGCCTGAATTAATTTGAAATCATTTCTACCTGGATGAGAATGAAAGGTGGACCCTCATCAGTCATCGTTAACGGCCTTTTCATCGGTCTTACTTGTCCCTTGACTTGGAATGAGTCGCGTGTAGCTTCACTTCATCAACTCATTTCTAATTAATGCTGCAGCTCTAAAGCTGCGCTGTTGTCTCAATATCTCGTAACATCTTGTGATCACAGAATTTCACACAGAGGTCACACTTTTTATTAAATATTAAAAAAGGGAAAGCACATGGCTTTATAGTTCAGCTTTGTTGACTTAAGAGCACCAGTGCTGGTAATCCTGGATAAGATAGCAAGGGCTGGCCACATTATGAAAATACGCCAACAAACAAATTCCAGACCCTCCCACGGGCCCTCTCTCAACGCTACGGCCTGAAACACATCACCGCCATCTTTTCCTCCTATGTTTTGGAGTCGAAGTTGTTAAAGAACTGATTATTTAGGCTGCGCATTTCTGCCATTTTTCTGTGAGTTCTGTAATTTTTTTTCCAGGTATAAATTCTTCCAACAAGGACAGTCTGTGTGGCAATGCCACGTAAGCATATTTGCAATTCTGCATCCTGGAACTTTATTCGAAGTTTATATGATTATTTTTCCCATAGAGCAGATATGGAGTTCCAAGTAAAACTGCACTTGTCATATGAGTTTTTTATCATTCCTGTCTGCAGACCTAAGTGGTAACTCACTGTGCTTCGAATACTAACAGATTTGGATTAGAGCAATCTGTAACCTGGGCACATTTTTGAAAAGCAATGACAACAGTGTTGTTGCAGAGAACTGCACAAAAACCCCCCTGCTGAGTCAGCTTCAGCCAAAGGTAAAAAAAAATGTGCCACAACAGCAAGGAGCAACACTAATGAGCCCGTGCTTGATTTAACATTGGCATTATTCATTTCACATTTCGTTCAGACGATGCACACGATGTACTTAACAAGGAAATGACAGGATTAAGCAGGAGTAAGACAAAGGAAAGGGGCATAACAAATGAGAGCATGTTATGCATGGTGATCAGTCTGAGCAGATGTACAGATGATGATGTGGGCCGGAACAGAGTCGCATAACTACACCAAAAAGAGTTCTCCCAGTGACTTCAGCTCAGCAGTGACAGATGTGTGGTCAACAAATTCTGATTATGAAAACGGGAATACAGCTGTCAAACCAGAGGGGAGCTCATACCTCCGTGAAGAGCCAGCTGAATCCACATTTAAATTCACCAGACACAGATTTGTTTCCGGATCTGCACCAAATATGTACACATAAGTACATAGCAGTCTCCTACATGTGCCTGATCCATGAATTATTCTGTGAAAAATCTATGAAGATGTTGAAGAAAAAAAGGCAATATTGCCACAAAAATGTTAAGGCTTCTTCTCTGACCCAGGCTGCATCTTCCCATATGGTAAGCAAACTGGTATATATATATATATATATACACAAATGCAGACAAAAAACAGAGTGTCCTTGGTGGAGGTAATAATTTCTTTATGAATATTCCAAAATGTCCTTGATGGGTTTACTCAATATTCCAAAAACGATCTACAAAAAGTTTGTGGACGGTTTGAAACAAATTCCCACCACTCATCCAATAAGCTACTTCTGATGATAGTTGTAAGAAATAACGCAAAACCCATTTTTCTGTTCTTTTTTAAAAAAAAACATTGTCTTTAATCTATTGTTTATTTTTGTTTCTAGCTTGTTTTATGGTGTATTTTTCATCCTAAGTTATAAGTTTTATTGCGAACATGTTTTTATGAATCCATCTTAATTCATGCCCTTGATTTTGCCATTCCTAACTTTGAGCTGCATTTATGTATCAAAGGGGCAATTTAAATAACATGTAATATTATTAAGTGTAGTGGGCTGTCATGGGTGGGCTCATCAAGTTAGCTTGACAGCATCCGCAGTCCCCGTGTCACCATAAAAGGACCATGCAACAGTATCCGTCAGTCTCTTTCCAATATCCTGTTGCACGGTGCTGACGCAGTGCACGTAGTTGGGCGGCACATCTTTCCATGTGTTTTTGATTTGTCAACAAATCCAGGGAGCGCACATTGAGCTGCCAACACTACAAATGATTGATTTTCAGTTATTTAATTGAACCCAGCCAAAGACTTCCAGTTATTAAGGTCAGCCTATGAATAGGTCTCAGTCAACGCTCTCCAGTGACTCATGTCGGGGAGGAAAAAAACTTCACACATGACACGGGGTAAAAGGTATAACCATCAGTCGTGTAATGTGGGGAAAGAATTTCAGCAATAAATCCCACGCTGACAGATCAGAACCCAAGCAGTGCACAACAAGATAAGTCATTACATCCTAAGATTCGGGCTGCGTCCTGCTCACTTTTCAAAGCAACAAATAAAGAAAGCACAGGGCTGTAATTGAAATAAACTTCAGTGAACATGAAAATGCACCAGTTGTACAAACTTTGTTGTATCCAAACTCCATTACTATGGCAACCAAGGTCAGTGGAGGCTCCAGCACTCGGAATAAGAACCAGTGCTGATCGCAGCCAGTAATGGCTCACCTCTGCAGCAGGAGATGTGAGGTGGCAGCGAGGGCAGCAGCGTGTCATGGGTCAATCCTTCAGTGCCATTAAATGTATCAGAGCTAAACTTAAATCAGTGTCCATGAAGTCCATTACACCTTCGCATGGCTCGGTCAATGCCTCTGACACATCACTGGCTGAGTGTCGCCTCTAAAAACCCCTCTGATAGAAAGTTAACCGACCAGCAGAGGGACCAGTGGAGACCATTAGAGCCAACTTCATCCGCTGTTTGATTCTGATTCAAACATAAAGTAGACCATATATATTGAAAAATGGATTTCATTCTGTCCTCCAGCGCTGAGACCCCGAGTCAAAGTGCTATACTCAGAGTCTTCACACAGAGCGGTTTCTCAGAAAATGACAGATGGGGATCCGGGAAGAGATTTGGAATAATCGCTTCGAGTCTTCCACCCTGGAGTCAGAGTGAAGACAAACAGGCGAGTGCCGGAGAAATGCCTCAGACATATTCTGCCTGGAGGGGAGTGGGAGTGAAATAGTGGAAATATCTGCTGAGTTTAACAGAGGCTGACTCTTAGACAACTTTGAGGTACTTCCTCAAAAAAAAAGACACGAGAAACAAGCTCCTGGAACATGAGTAAAAAAAGTTGTAAGGAAAGAAGAATCATGTAATCACAGTATTCGAAATGAAGTGACCCAGAAAAGGATGCACCAAGTTATCGTTGTGTCCCTGTCTCGTCAACATATCTTAAAAAAAACAAATATCAAATACAAATTCAATATTTAAGACCTAAAAATTTTAAATATATTTAAGATTTGTTTATACTCCTAAAACTCAGACATCTGAAAAACCTAAAATATCTGTATCTCCGATTCAACTCTCATACAGTATTAAGACTGATAGAAACAGCTATGATGCAGCTAGGATAAGAACATCAGATATTGATTTGCTATTAAAATAACTGAAGTTGTGTATTTCAACATGCATAAAGTACAGTTTGACTTGACTTAATATGAGCTGTATCTGACACTAAAGCAGCGTGTGTGAACGCAGGCTACAGCAGATGCTTACGTGGAATATATTTACAGGTACTTACAAACTGCCTCTTCTAGGTAGACTCAGCTCTTTCTGTAAAAGAAAAGACAAGAATGGTCAGTACAAAAAAAAAAAATCTTAAATATTTGAACATTTTCATACACTGACAACATCCATTCAACCATGGCAGATTTAGAGCATCACAGCCTGCCACACTATGTCAGCTCATTTTGTGTAGATGGAACCAGGTGCATGTTTGACCTTCTTTGTTCAAGTCGGAATGTGTACAGGACGGAGTATTTGTTCCTGAAAGCCTCTGTGGAGTTACTCAGAGGTCAGGGTTTATTCTGCGCACCAACAATGCTGCCATTGATTTATTGTGTTCTCACAGGCCGGATACTTAAAGGATAAGACTGCAGGCAGACATCTGAGGTATTACGAAGTATTTGACACATATGACTGACTAGGTAACACACAATACTTTCCACTATCGATAGGAACAACATAAAGAACCAATCATCTTTTACTGTCAAGTGCATTTGCCTTGATTTTAACCTGTATTTAACTAAAGAATCCATGTGTCACATATGTAAGGCGGGGCGTTTGTTTCCAGAAATGATTTTTAGCACTTTGTTTTAGTTTATATAAAACATAATATTATGACTAATGAACGTGGAACAGTTTACATTTCAGAATAACTAATTTGAAGTTATATTGGATTCAATAAAAAATAAATAAAATCTGAGGAGTGCCCCTGGACTTAAATTAACTAAAGATAAATATGCAGCAGATGTTTAGATAGAACTTGGCTGATTCTATCCTTCACAAATGAAAACGACCTGCTGCTCACTGAAGGGGACCTAATTCAAAAGTCTGTTGGCTATTTATATATTTTTTTTCTAAATATTAACAGCAGTAGTCTCAAAACGTCTTTGAAGCTGACAAACACTCTAAGCACATAAACAACATGCAGCTGGCTCGTCGAGCTCAAAGCTTGAAGCATTTGGAGAGTATGTTTGTTCCCCTTAAATGCACTGACAGCTAGAAACGCGTCAGAAATCCAATGACGCATTCAAACGCGTTTCATCCTTCACCGTGAGCTGCCAGGAAGTAAAAAGTAAACAACATCAGACCCGAGCAGATGCTCCTGCAGCATCTGTTGAGGTGCCAGTGCCACATGGACGAGCACAGTGACAGGTAAGAACGCCTCGTTCAGATCACTACTAACTGAGCTGTTGGTTGAGTATCAGCAGCTTTTTGCGAGCTCGGAGGTTGATTTGTTTTAGAGGCAAATACAGAACTCCCCAGTTATCATGGTGTCAAACCCCCTCGCCCCAGATCGGGAAAACACATAACCTTTGGATCCGTTTTGTTCAGTGGCGACAAATCCCAATGATTTGATCAGTGGATGTCTCATTGTCTAATAATAACCTGGTAGGGGCGCGATCCTTTGTGTGAGACAGTGTAGGATGTGGCGCTGATGTGAATTGGTTGCTCCAGTCAGCAGAAAAAGTGCTAAGCCCCACTCTCCCTTTGCTATCAATTAGGGCTTAATGTCTGGCTTCCCCTGCCGCCCACTGAAGACCAAGGGCAGGGAGCTTCCTTGGGAGCCGTGACCGCGGCTCACACAACACTAATTACCAGCAGGGAATGACTTACACAGATGGGATATCCGCCAGTCACACAATCACAGGATGGAGCCCACAACAAAGACAAGCTGAGAGGGAAAACGCCGCCGTAATAAACCAATTTACCGGAAAACACACTGGAGGTGTGTGCGGCGTACTCGTGTGAGCCCATCTCAGGTAAGTATTTACATAGATGGAATGAAAGTGACTTTTCGAGAATGCTTTTGAAGCTCGACACCATCGGCACCTCTCGGAGTTTGAAGCGTCTCCATTACCGAGGGTGAGCGTATTAGAAGTGCGCTGCGTGACATGGTTTTAATGAAACAGGAGCGAGAACACATCAAAAAACCAACTCTTCCTTTCACTAATGTTTGACTTTCTTTCTCCCAAAACTTACAGTAGTAGTATCTAATTCTTGGTTTTTGTGGTTCTGATTCTAAAGCCGATACCCCAACTTTGTGCCACCTGATGCCGAGTACTGATCCAATAATTCATGATGAGAAATTAAGGCATTTCTTAATATTGTTTTAATACAAAATATATTTTTAGGCCCCATTGTCAGCTGGCACTAGCAAAACCTCCCTCTGAGAAAAATGAATGAGTGAAAACATCATGGGGGTCCTTCTGCATTTTATAGCGTTGCCAATAGTTCCCTTTCGCCCAAATCTGACACACGGGACCTATAAATCTTTCACCTGGAACTGGAGCATGAAGCAGAGAGAGCTATGCATTTGCCTGAGAGTGTTTCTGCCAAATAAAAACAATGCAATGCAATTGCATTAGACTTGGTCATTTTATGCATTCTTCACTGCGGACCAGTTTGAAATAAAGCAGCTATTGATGGTGAACGAGGATCTGCAGGATGTTTGCAGTGAATCAGATGGTGGTTGCTCATGGCATAATGGAAAAAGGTTGATTATAGTGTGACTAATTAAAACTATGAAATGGCTTATATTTAAACTGTGCATGTTTGTTTGTCTGCAGTGTAAATAGATCCCCATTGTTGTGGTGCATTTCTGAAAGAAGCCGTTGGTGGTATAAAAACAACACTTCCTGTTACCACCAGGCACCCATGACTGAAAACATAAGGCCTTTATCTTCAGATAGTTCTAGTCAGACCGGAGTCTGAGCGCTTTACTAATACTCTTTCATTTACTGTAAACAGCACAAAAACCAACAAGAGACGGCAAGATGTTCCAGCAACACAAAGATATTTCCCTGTATATCTACAAAAAGCATTAGAATTTTAGATTTGTGGATTTGTGTATCTTGTAATATTTTCAAGTGAATAAATGTACTGCACGTCTGAAGTGATGTGCGCAGTCTTTTCCTCCAGTCACTGTTGGTTCAGCATGTTCCAAGAGAAATCCTTTCTTGAATACTCAATAACACTTGAAGCAAAAACTTTGCATTGATCTTTTTTTAATTAAATCTGTGGTTTAAGGTTTATTGCAGATGATATCTCGCGCGCTTCCAGCCGAGCCCTGCCAACACATGATAAACAACATTTAATTGAAGAGTCTTAGATTTGAAACCGGCCGGCGAAATTCGAGATTTACAATAATGAAACAAAAGTCCTGACGCGCTGTTTTCCCATCGTGTAAAACAAATACAAGCATTCCCACAAAATTATGTTAGCTCAGTGCTGTCAAACGGGGAAACTACATGAACTCCTTTCACCTTCAAAAAGTAAACATATCTAATCATGTGTTCATTTACGTTTTCGGTGCTTGGGAGAGATCACAGGCCTGGCACGGTGAGGGGGTATTGTTCCGCAGGGTAAATGTCAATGAACGACTTCTAGTAACGACACATCATCTCCAGGACACCACATCAAAGCTGTGCTATTGCTCTTGTAAAAAGGCCTGTGTGCTTCATTAAGAATTCTCCTTGATGCATCGAGGATGATCCCACATCTCAAGATCAAAAGTGGACTTGGTTGAACCGTGGTCCGCTGCTGACAGGCAGGAAAGTCCTTATCCTCGTATTAAGTCATAACGTTGCGTTACGTCAGTGTTTGTTCGATCGTTTTGTTCTTTCGGGCTCAGTGCTCTGGCACTTTCAGTTTGAAATGGAATAATGGAAAACGTCACCGAGGAGCAGAGGCTCAGATTTCACTTGAGGAGACTGGCATCAATATTCTGTGTGAGAGATTTTGCCTGAAGAACAAAAAATGTCTCAACTATCTGAAGACTTATGATCTGGAATGTAAACCCCTCCACCCCCCCCAAATCTTTCCTATTGCTATGGATGTAGCCTGGGGGGCGACATGTAATTTTTAAAGGCAGGAGGATTACCAGGCAACACGTCTACATTTGAAAACACATGTTTGATCGTCTGTATCCGCCGCTGCTCCCGCTTCTCATTAGGTGAGAATTCAGAACTGCTCACTGGATCAAACCAATGAATGTAAACTCAGTGTCCTCCTCTCCATGTTTTCATATCACCTACAGGAACAGAGAATGTGGCCTGAGTTTTCATAGGCATTAACTTTTAGGAAATTACTTTATATGGAGTTGAATAAGAGATGAAGTGGAATGTCTACCAGCAAAATCAATCAAGTTTTTATGAAACTTACTGCGACTCAGTAAACATTAATCCTGAAGGTGACAAAGCGAGAAGATTCATTTTCCTACTGAATAAGTCAGAGTATAAAACGTACCCACCATGCATCATTTACACTTGTCATCTGAATACGAGCAGATAGTTAGTTACCCCATGCAGGATCTCTAGTGTCACAGTTAGAAATGATTATGAAACTGCTTAAAGAAAATGCTTTGAAGTTCGTGAAGCCATCATTGGGAAATGGGTCCTTGGCTCATTCAGATGACCTACATACATTTAAGTGCTCAGTTATGAAACAGCGTCATCAGTATTTTATTATTTAGCATTTATCTTCATTATGATGTTTTCTTTGCATAATAAATGCCTCAATTTGTTTTATCCTGTTACAAACTGATAAAGGACTTTGCAGCTTAGCGCTGAAAAAGAGCTACATCCTGTAAATGAAGTATGTTATTGTTATGAACACGGGTGAAGCAGCCATGAAGTCAAACATGCTATCGCCACAAATCCCCTCCGCGACGGGAATAAAGTGCTGGCTAAGCATTCACAAGTTTCCAGCACAGTTCAGTGGTTTTGTTCTGTAATGAATAAACAAGCCTATTGTTGTTCAGAATTACCACTGGGAATAACAAGAAAATTGACTTGAAAGCTGAAATGGTCACACGGATCGATGGACGTTTACAAACCAACCAGTCACCTGCGGTGTGATCACTGACGCTGCGCATGAGCAGCTGACTACTATTAACCCAGTTTACCCAGTACCCACTGTCTCAAGTCATATTTTCCGCCATAGTTTCCAGCTCGAGGTGAAACATATTGATTCCCGCACCAGCGGGGGAAGATTCAACAGCAAGGCACACAGACACTGTTAGAAAGCTTGGCTGATTAAATCTGCTGGCATCCTCATATTTCTCCTGGCTGCTGGATATTAGGTGTCACAAATGTTTAATCCACTGCCTCATCCGATGTTGAGAGAGGAAAACAATTCATTTTAAAACTGGCACAGAGGATGATTGTTCTGTGATTTCACGATCCCCTGGTTTCTACTGAGCAGCTCCTTTCAGCGCCGTATTAACATCGATCCGAAGCCAAAACAAATGAAAACATCCACATCCATACACAGGCTTACGTCCCAAACATTTTGGTTTATCTTCAATGGTCTGATTCAGCCCTCACCAACGTGCATCAGGTATTTTCCTGCACAACGCTGGAGTTTCAATCCACACTCTCCACATTCAGGCCAGTCTACAAAGTCCACAGCTCATTTTCCAAATGAAAAGCTAAGGAAAGGAAAACCAAAAGTTGAGCGAGCTCAAAGTCAACCGCTCTTTGTTGACATTTGACTGAGGGAAATGTAAATGACAGGTGCGATGAAGCGACTCGACATGTCTCCCGTGAACGGTGAGGACATTAAGACGTGAAGTGTGGTAAAAACGAAGAACTTTGTGCCTTCTAATAAAAATACAATGGCAACAAACAAACTCAACAGCAGCTGCAAAAATCCTACTTTTTTTTTGACAAATGAGCTTTCAAGGCTGAGTTTATGAGATTGTTATTGATCCAGTGAGAGCTGCTGGTCTCAGTAAACATTCAACATTCTTCTCACATGGATGAGGTGAGGATGGCAACACTTGTCCTTATAAAACAGAAGGAAAACAGTTTAACTCTCCAGATTATATTTGTCTAATCAAACATTAATGGATTGTTTACGGACATAATTTGCTAAGAGCACACAAGAGGCAGTTCCTCCAATCAACACCAGAGGCTGCTGCTGCACACCATTCTTCACAACAGATATGTGTACACTCTGATTTATTCTGTAAAAATCTTTATATTTCCTCTGCAGCTGTTGAACAACACGTGTTTTTTTTATATATATATGAGATATGTACTTTTTTAACTTTCAAGTAAAAATGCGTCTCCTGTGAGCATCTGGCATTATGCTCCATTCAATTTGATTTTCCAGTGGTGACGAACATGTTCTTTCATGATTTTTCTTCCTCAAGGAGAACTTCATGTTTGAGTCTGACCCCGTCCGCGGCATCAATAAAAAGTGCCACTGGAGCTCACGCTAACTCACCATCGAGCACAAGGCCGCCTCAGCAGAGAGGCAGCTCACCTCTCGTTACAAAAGAAATGTTGTACCTCCATATTCCTGGCGCTTTAGTCAAATAATAAATTGTTGAATTGGCACAGAAACAGCTTCTCCTTCACGAGAGAGCCAGCTTTTACACGCAGTTACTTATGAACATGGTTTATGGTCGAGCCATCAAAACAGAGACGTCCTCTGATGCTGCACCATCACGTTCGCTCGGTCCGGGCTGTATCCCACCAGCTGGCTCACGCCACTTCACACGCAAACGGCTCTTGAGAGACTCACAATGTCACTGCACCGGTGTGGCTAATCCCTTTTATTATCAGGCCGAGTTGGATGGATGTCAGAAGTATAGTAAAGCTCACAAAGACGCTTCGTGGCTTCTGTCAGGCTGCTGCATATTAAGATGAAGGACATGCACTTCACAGGCCTCGTTAAAATACAGACCAATCCCACAAATTATATTTAATGAGGGAACATGGATTCCTGCAGCACCGTACACACACAGGAGAATCCACCCCTGAGGTCTGGATATTTAAGTGGAGAACAGAAGTGGTTAGAATAGAAAGTCAAATACCATCATTACAGATGCCTTGCAAAAGGTACACAGACATATTTTTAAAACTTGGCAAAACCAAAATTAAATAATTTAAAGCGCCATGTATGAATTCAAGTACCTTCATAAATGTGTATGTGTATATTTGTGGCTTATTCCAGTCGGTCTCCAGTCCTCGTTTCTTCCAGACGAGACGGGTAATTCACACTGAGCTGAACTCAACAGCACACTTTAGCTGAGCTATTTATTTGGAGAACTCATTAATGGCTCTGATACCGGGGAGTGATAATTCTCCTGCGTATTGTTAGTTAGTCTGGTTTCTTTCAACAGAGCTAGAAATGATTTCTGCGCCCCGTCACATTCGTTAGACATCAACAGGCACTCTAAAGCTTCCCGCGCTCGTTCCTCATGACTGACGATCAGGTCAAAAAAACAACCTGACGTCTTTGTGCTTGAATTTATCTCCATCATCGCTCTCATTCTGATGTTTACGAAAAACAGCTTCTCTCTTTTTCATTAGACAGTGAGGATAAATGTATAAATACACCACGAGGAGGTATTAAAGAAATATATTCTACTGTCATTTCTGTTGGTTCAATAATAGCCACACAACAGTCTACGAGAGAGCAAGGTTGTTTCCTGTCTTTATGCATAGCCAAGATGGAGCTGTAGCCTCATGCACATGAGTTTAGATAATTACCTGAAATTAATCAGCGGGGCTTTGTGTGAGAACATGATTGGGGAGTCAGTTACTGCATTTGTTTCTCAGCCCCTCAGTCCATAACGTGTCCAGAAAAATGTCTGAATGAGCCACTGTGGGAATACAGAGAGCAAGTGGTCATGGCGATAACATTTCTAATAGATGGTGGACGCGAAAAATATCTCCAGGTAAAAGATAACCGTACATTATGGCTTATTCAGTGGCTTTTCCCCAAATGTGTAACGGGCTGCTTCCTGCAGAGGAATGTCTAGGGCAGCTCCTGCCTCCTGGCTGCTCCACCCGTCTCCTGGGTATTCCAGAAATGCTCCCATTGTTGCGAAAGCCTCTGACCTGCACATCCCCTGCTGCCTTTTTCACATATGACGATTAAACTTTCTGGACATCATTTGCCTGACCTTCTCAGGAAAAAAGTCAGGGTTGCACCCAGAAACTGATTACATGGTAAATCCATAAAGAAACACTTTCTTGAATGGTAAGTAAGACAACAAGTAGCACTATGTGACTTTTTTTTAGGACCAGCTTTGAAAATGTAAACACATGAACATATAAAATGGTACAACTTTGAGGGAGACCATGGACAAGCCAGATTACTTTTCTCACTGTAAATAGACACTCACACACGAATGATGTCATCCCTTCCTGGCCTCAGAATGAATGGGAAACTGTGGCGCTGAACCAGTTACATTCATCTGTTTGACAGACCAACTTCCTTGTTTCCTTTTGAATGCGAAAGTTGTGAAAGCCGCGGCAGCTACAAACCACAGGAGCGTGGTGCTCGTCAGAGTCTTTGTTTCCAACAAAGGAAGGGGGAGATTAAGGCAACAGTGCACAACATGACTGTTGGGAATCTTTTGATAAATACAGTTACAAAACATGTTATTGGTCTCTCCACAGAAACTTATTAAAAATATTCAAAGGGCATAAATTAAATGTCAGCATTTGTGAACCCTCACTTTTAAAGATTCATAATCACCGAGGAGCACGTTGACCACACAAAATCACATGTTAACAGCTTCATTCCAAATACTTGATGCCCAAATAATCAAAGCCCTTTATGAGGAAAAAAAAAAAAAGGCTTCAAATATGCGAAACATACTTTTGTTAATTGAGAGGGAAATGAGGGATTAAACGAGGGCAGACTTTTCGGAATCGATCGCAGTGTTTGTGACTGAAATCACATGCAAAAAAAAACAGACTAAGGAAAAATAAATGAAGAACAATTCATGCATTCACTGTCACAGACTGTGAACTCGGCTGGAGGAGATGATTTAAGTCTAAAGGTGTAGGATAAGAGATCATATTATGAAAAAAACAACTGAACTCAGAACACTCTGTCCTCCCTCTCCACTTCCGATTCCATCTCATAATATGGCCGGAATGGTCTGATCATGTCCACACACCACTGTCCTGGTCGGAGCTTACTCTTCTGACAAAGGCAGCCTCAACTTGCATCCCATTAGGCAAAAGTCAATAAAGCTCAGGAAAGCCCTTGACACAACATACAGAAATCAATCTTGCTGTGTGAACACAAGGCTCTCGTTCCCCCTGCCGGCAGCCACCACAAATAAAATGCTTGTTTCAAAAGTAAGACAAGAGATGCGTTCTCTCTGCATCTGTGCAGGGAAACAAAGTGTTGCAGATCAAAACCTTTTCAGCCTGGATTCTTTCCGCAGTTAGTGAGCGTCCTAATTCTCCTCAGCTAATGAAACAAACTGGCTGGAGAGTCTCTCACATCTGCGCTCACTCTGTGTTCAAAGTCTTATCCCTGTTTTGTAAAAAAAAAAAAAAAAGCCGACGCAGGTGAATCAGAAGCAGCACAGGTGTGCGGTGGAGTACGAAGTCAGCCTGCGGCTCATTTGCTCGCCTACCTGTAGCCCTCGCCTCCTCAGAATGCTGGACTCGTCCATCGCACGGAGCTCCGGCTTCTCATGCCTCCCTACCGGTGCAGAGCCACGCTGCACTGCCTCGCTCCAGCCTCGCTCCCTCCCTCCCTCCCACAGGCAAAAAAAATCTGATCTTAGCAGCTGCATTACACTTCCATCAGAAACTTATCTGATTGGAGGGGGGCAGTCAGCTGACACCTCCCCTTGTTCCTCTCCTCTGTAACTTCATGAGTGAAGGAGAGATGGAGTGAGGATGAGGGGAGAGAGAGAGAGGGAGGGAGGCGAGGCGGTTTTAATTTAGCGTGGCAGCGGGTAGAGGGGGCGAGTGGGGAGAAGTGGGAGCCCCAAGACTCATTTCTCTGTGCAGCCACGCTTTCTGGGCACCATGGGTGACCATGAAAATAAGAGGATATCCTTCGCAGCATCCTGTCTGTGGCGGGCAGCCCAACACGTCCCCGGGTCTTATTCCAGTCAATGACTTAGACGGAAACTGCGAAATACCCACCTGAAGGTTAGGAGGGTGACAGAAACATGACGGCTGAGACTACAGCTGGCGTTGTGGACGGCAGAGGAGGAAAATAATAGCCAGGCTGTTTAAAAAAAAAAAAAGAAAGAAAAAGGCTGGAGACCTTTCAGACCTGCTGAGACACAAACAACCCAATACTGAATCATTACAGGCTGAAATCAATCACACGCTGCAACATAACCTGTTGTCTTCGCAACTGCAGATTCTGTGTCACTTTCTGACAATTTTATGCACAGTCTTTCTCTCTCTCTCTCTCTCTCTCTGTCTGTGCAGAGTGACCACAGATTTTCACACTCTCTCATTCAATGTCTCCACACCCTCCTGAATTATTAGCATTAGGGAAATAAGTTGTTTTCTGAAGCCGCGCTGCCAACACTAGCCAGTAATTTTGCATTCTGTTTCTGTCTGTGTTTTTCTCCCCCCCTTTCTCTTTTTTTTCCCAGCCTCTTTCACTCATTTCCTTTCACTGTGGTACTGCTCTGTGAATATTAAGTGGGCCCCTTCCATTCTCCTCATCTCCAGCCAAGCTCGAATTATTTCTCTCAGCTCGCCCGGCCTGGGATGACAGCTCCCAACCACCCCGGCAGAGGTGCACAGGACTGGCAGACAGGTGACCGCTCACGCCGACGCGTTGCGTGGCGACCGTTCATTTGCGCTGCCTCGCCGATAAGAAAGCCCGGGGTGAAAAGGCGCAGGTCCGTGAACGGCTAATCAGCCTGATTTTGAATAAACCCCTTAAAAACTCAGAGGACGGAGGATTACAGTAGTCAACTTTTTTTCAGCATGAACAATGCCGCCCAGATTACCTGAGGGAATTAAAGAATCCTGTTATGTTCAGCCGACAAATCTCAATGAGTCAATGCTCTGTCTGCCTCCGCTAAAAGGAACAATTAAGACAATTCCACATTGGACTTATAATAATGAAGATGAGAAGCTGAGGGAAACGGGGGAAAGGGTCATCTGTCTCAGTCAATACAGGAAGTCTCCTTTCCTCTGCAGCATAATGTCTGCAAAAAGCACCACAGCCACTAAGGCTCCCTTTAAAATAAATTATTGAATCGTGCTCATACAGTGACAGATATTTTAAACATTTGTCTAGAGAAATACTGAATATTTGCTGCCTCTTATTTTTAGAATAAGATGTTCTGGTGTAAGGAAAGAACCCGTTAAATGTTGCTTTCAAGTGCACCAGACTCCAAGTGGAGGGTACACAGTGAAACACTCGTTCTTGAGTGTGTGCAACATGCAAATCTGCAGACGGAAATATGAGGTGACTTGATTGTCTGCATTTGTGTTGACAACTGCATATAAGTCTGCACACAGCTTTAAGAAATATCAAGTTAAAAATCAAGTTAAAAATAAACAGTGATAGGAAGTCTTCATACTTCTACAGTGGGCAGTAAGGAAAAAAAAAAAACATCAGACAAAGAAAAGCTGCTTTGAGGTAGGTTTTGGGAGCTGCCATGAAAGCAGACAGCCTGTGCCAGTGGCCTTGGAGCTGGGCCACAGAATCGCCTATGGGAAAAGTCCAGGGGTTGTCTGTGAGTCATTTCTTCTAAGCAGGTGGGCAGCGAGTATTTGCTTCTGACACTGGAGAAAAATGGAGATCTGGCTCTGAGGGCATGCAGAGAGTACTGATTGAGTGACCCACGGGCTCTGCCCCGCCTGAGCTTATCAGACCAAGAGGCATCCTGCAGCTGGAAGGCAGGCAGAGGAGGGACACGGCCTACGAAGAGGGGAACCAGCCAATTCCCTTCATTCAAAGCAGAGCAAAGGATCCATCTGTCCCGCACCAGAGGAGAGAATATCCCACCATGATAAAACTCTGCTCCAACCACCCAGCGGGTGAGGCAAGTCTTAAACCTTGACAACAATGCAAAGATAGGAACTAAGAACCAACCAATGGCTGCAATGCCTCACCATCAATTCAGCTGAACTGAGCGAGACATGTCAACGTATGCATTCACATGTGGGAAATGATCTCAGCTTGAGTCCAAAATGCAATATGTTTTCACTCAATTCATGTGACACTGAGCCTAATGCAGTCACATCTGAATAACAGAGCAGAGAAGATCTAACACAGTGGACGACAGGAGCTGACTGTTCCATCTGTACCAAAGCCACATGTTTACAGTGGCATGTACCACTTGGCTGGTCATTTTGGGATCCAAAGGGCTGAACCTAACAGGGGCACGTGGAGGCAAGAGACTCCGAAGCACCTCATGAAAAGGACGATAAAGTATTTTATACACAGTGGTGTAGTTAATACTATTTATGCTGATGAAATTCCACAGCACAATTAAACTAAAGCTCCCTGCAGGGAAACTGCTGACTGTTATTAATTTATGGATTTATTTGGGGGGCCTGATCCCTTTTCCTTCTTTAATTTGAGTGTGTGTGTGTGTGAGAGAGACAGAGTGTGAGTTCCCTACAATAAAGGCCATAGACATTCTTAGGTTGAAGGCAGGTAAGATTAATTTCTACCACAAAATTGGAAGGAACTGCTGCAGAGGTAGTGAAAATATACAGTATACCTGTCAGTACAAGCAAATGTACATAAATGCTACTGCGCCTCGTGTTTGTTCAGATAAAGTCCAGGTCTTTTTCTCAGCAACAAGCTGCTCCAACAACAATGATATCAGCAAAGGACATCACTGACTTCAATTATTAGGGAGAATGAGAGCCTACAGAGGCACAGCATCGGGATTATGACTGAGCCTTATCTCCATATCACACCACAGGTGAAGTATTGATTTTCTGCCAAAGAGCATCACAGTCAAGAGAGATGTGCCACGCTAGTCAAATAGCCATGCACACCCAGGGGGCATGACGGAGGAGCGTGGAGGAGGAAAAGAGGCAAAAAGCAATAACGGGGCTCCTGTGAGGTGGAGAGGTGGGGGGGGGGGGTATGGTGGAACCAAAGGGGTCTTAAACCTGCAGTGAAGGAGGCTGACGGGGGGGGTATGGTGGAGCCAAAGGGGTCTTAAACCTGCAGTGAAGGAGGCTGACGGTTAAGAGACTGAGGGACAAATCACACGCCCTTTGTTTTTCTGTCCACATTATTTTCAGCACTTGTATTAGCAGCTGTTTAAGTTAAATGCTTTTTACATCTGATGGAATCACAAGAATATATATATAATACACATGTCTGTGAAATTCCTGTGGTTCTGCTGGTGCTCACCAGTCTGATACCACGCCCTTCAAGATTTGCTTCTGACAACAATGACTTCTCCTTAACTTGCATATAGCAATTAGAGCTAAGTCTCATATCGGGGCATCTCTCGTGTCTAATGTCAGTGTCAGTCATCTTCATGCAGCAGCAGTGTTTGCCATTCATGTCACTAAGTTCAGGGACTTTTCTTTGAACTGACAGAATCATAACAACAAATGCCAAAACAAATCTGTTCACATAACAGAATGAATCATCCATTATTTTTAGAGGCACAGTTAAGAGGCTGTTAAAATCCTTAAAGCTCAGGATGAAAACCCAAACAAAACAAATGAGAGCAAATATTACCAAAATATTTCAATATCAGTGGAAAACAAATATAATCTCAGCAATAACAGCTCCTAGAAGCTGCCAAAGTTTCCTTCAGTCCTTTCCGAAGGTCAACCGATTCACTGAAGGCAGGATGATACAATGACTGTAGATGAACCCCTGAGGTGTTAGTGCAGGCAGCTCGAATAGCAAAAGCTGCTATTCACTTCTACAATGTTGCCACATTGTAGAAGTGTGAAATTCCCCTGATTGTACAGCGGCTTGAGGTTCTATTGAAACACAGCAAAAGTCCTTAATCCACAGAGAAATGCTCAGTTTGTATTCAGAAACGGTGATTTTAAATTAGCTGCCAGGGCTTCTGTAACTTCTTCATGCTGCAAAGGACTTTGCTGCTCTTGGAACGCCATCAGCGCTGCTCTCTAGCATCCAGCATCCAGCCTTGCAGGCCTGTTTACGTGGATGCATTTTTTATTCAGGCTTCACTGAGGACTCCAATACGGTCTCCAGTGATCTTTTCAGCTTTTAAACTTTTGAATCCCTTCTAACCATCTTTTTCATTCTTCCATAATTTGTGCTGTGTAAGGAGTTACTGTACAAATGGACCAGCTGTCTAATAGTTAAGGAATGAAAGTCACCACCTGTAGTCAGAGCTCTAAAACGAGGATGAGCTGATGGACAGCGTTAATATATAATACACCATATACCTGATGCCTGATGCCCTGATTCTATGCAAGCTTCCATGGCTGACAGCCTAGGAAAGTTGGAGCTGGACAGGCTCCACCAACACGCAAGGACGATCTAAGGGTTGACATCAGAACCAGGTCCAAGACTCTGGTGTTTATCGCCACATCACATCAGAACACTTTATCACATTCTGATCAGCTCCTTTTAGCAATTCTCCCTCGTGATGCATCATGTGTGTGTACTACCACCCAAAACTGTCTTAGTGACCAGCTCTTTTTTTTTTAGATATATAATCAAACAAAAAATCATCAAGTAGCGTCCTTATAATCGAATATTGGCAATATGAACTGTCATTCATTATGTAGGCAGATGACTACAAATCCCTCTAAAACAGGTTTTTCCATCCCACATCACAAGACATGCTCTATCCTCCCTACTGAAGTGTCCAAGAACGATATCCTCATCATTGCTCAATTTCAGACCATGACATCACCTGCTGTGGTGTGATGGTTTCCAAGTAAATTTTGTATTTACAGGGGATGGGGGGTAGTTGGAAGACTCATGTTTATTTAGATTAACTCAGGTCCTTAATGGTAAAACATTCAGAGAACCAACACACTGACTGTAGCACATATCAAGTGGAGGACATTTATACTACATCATTAACCGATTCATTCACTGCGCCTGTCACCGTAAATACCAGATGGATTCACTCTAACACAAGGATACTAGCGCCCCCCAGTGTTGGCAAGGAGTGGGGATTAAACATTCAATCATATCAAACATCAGAAAGCCATTGTGTTGTCAGAGTTGGTTGTATTTTAAGTAAATATACTAGATAACATCAGTTTTTATGATGCCTCATGAAGGATCATATACTGCAGTAATCTCATTATCTTGTCGGTGTGAGCAAGTTAATGATGTCATCAGTCACCTGAGACACGCTCACGGTTCAGTTTACGGTGGCGTTTCTTGTGCGCCGACCCATTTAGATCGTTAATGTCAGTTCACGAAAATAAACTCACAGTTAAACCAAAAACAAACACGTCCGAACACACAAACACAATCTTCACCGGCATTTCATTACATTAACCTTTTGTCTGACTGATAACACACAGGCACGCACACACGCGGGGGGTGACTCATAGATTTACAGCATTGGATTAGCCTCTGCTTCTGATTACATCTCACTCCTCGGAAAACAAGATCACGACGGAGCACCTCAGGGTATCTGTCAGTGTCATCTGGAAGAACGGCACGACCACGGTGAAGGTCACACGCCTTCATGACTTCAGCCCCTTCGAACTAGAAATTCACACACAGTTCTTCAAAAATGTTCTGGGTTTTTTTTTGCCCATTTATTCATTACTAACAAAAATGTAGTGTGGCTTGTGGCATTTTTTTTATCTATATAATAAATGTATTTCTGAAGCCCTTCTCAAAATAGTGCCATCCCTAATGAGGATGACTAAAGCTAATGACACGCTAATTTATTTTATGGTCTCACTTGAGGAAGGTTGAACCATCTTCACCCCTGGCCACCCAGAAATAGAGATTTCTCTAAAGGAAAAGCACTGCTACACAACAATCCGCTCAGTGGAAATCCCATGCAGCAGCTTTTGATTTGACCACTCCATATACGAAAAGAGACGACTGGAGCGTCGCTGCTGTGATGAGGAGTACTCACCAGGCTTGAGGTGAGGGAGGGGTCGGACTTTCCGAGATTCAGGGAGCACATGCGGACCAGGTTAGAGATGTCGGACGACGGCTGCCATGCTGTGTGCGTCTGCTGAGGGTGTGTGGGCAGCAGGAGATACTTCCCTGCAGAAGAACAGCAATTGCACAGTTACTTAGATGTATACATTCTTTACACCAGTGTGAAGTTCTCATCAAGCCTTTACGATGAATCCTAATCACTGTTTGTCCTGGAAAATAAAAAACAGTCAACAAGTCCTGACCCACAAGAGCAGAGGGTAAATGGGGACTCAGGAGGTGGTCCCGGTCTTAAAATGAACCAGCCACATAATCTCAGCTGTCTGAGAGTTATGTTTGAGGGTTAGAAGTGTAAATCTGACACCCCTGACCCAAGAGTACCCTGACAGGAAGTCAAGGGGTTAAATTAGTGCAGAGGAGAAGAAAGCCTATTAAGAGATCACTGACAATCCTGACTTTACATAACAGCAGCACCAGCACGCACCTCAAAGTCCCCGGGAAACAGTGGCGGCAGCGCCACAGAGGCACACAAGATAAAAAATAAAATAAAATAATGTTTTTAAAAAATAATCTAATGCAGTTTCCAGAGCTGACAGGTAGATGGCACTAATAGACTTCCAGCAGTTTTATAAACACCCGGAGCAGAGGAGCCAGCACATCACACTGTTCCAAGCTGGCACTCCATGCTGGCACTCCAAGTGTGTCATATTTTATACACATGTGTATATTTCCATTTCCTGTTTAAACTCCAGGAGACAGAGAGGAGGAAACCAATCTTTACACAGTAAAGACAGAGACGATCAGTAGACTGGGCTCAACGCACAAAGGGAATGACTCATGTTATACGCCCTGAAGCCGATATTGCCGCCATCCAGAGCTTTCAGCCAGAAAGAATGGATTTATCGATTTACTCGTGTGCAGCTTGAAAAATATGAAATGTTAAATGCTCTTGTTGTTTCAGAACAATTATTCTCTGAAACAATGAGTGGGAATAATTCAAACGGCACAGGGACGAGAATGCACTGCTACCCATGTCGTATTAAAGCTACAGCAGTGGAACAATTGATTTTGTGTTTGAAAAACGTTGATCCCAGAGGGTGGAGAGTTCCGATGTGTTGTCAATGTGGCTACAACTGCTAAACCAGCGTACCTGTAACGTGCACATGAACCTCTGCATGTCTCTTTGCCCGCTGCTGGGGCTCTCTGTTTATTTCACTGCTCTCTATGAAAGCGGAGCTGCAGACACTTACCTGTGATAGGAAATCCTCACCACTTGATATCATGAGTGCTTTTATTGTTGTTGGATGATAAATGTGTTCTTATCAGAGGGAAAACCTCCCTGACCTTTATTGTGCCGACATCAGCGAGTTTAATGGCAGACGCAGACAGGTTTTCAGGCATGTCTTGATTCATCAAGTAAATACTGACACTGTCATGAAACCAAGGGTGGTGTCCTGACTGATCTGTAGACTCATTTGAAAACATTGCAATGAAATGTCACAAAAAAAAACACAAAAGTTTTTAGACCTAAGTAAGTCAACTTCCAAATAATATACATACATAATATGCATAAAGTTAGTGGATGAAAAATATATATTGAGCTCTTCTCTGTCGTTCGATAAACTGCAGTAAAACCAGGAAAGCTGAAGGGAGACCAAACAGGATGAGGAGGAAACGATTTCCTCACTAGAGCCATCACATCACGTACCGGCATGAAGGAAACCTCTCGTCAGGCACCAGTCAACACTTCTGGGAAGTAAGTGGTGTCAGGAGATTTTGCGTAGGAGAGATTCACATTCAACACAGGTATTTGCAAGGTCAGACCGCTCTGTTCGCAACCCTGTGTGTTGCCGTCCTGCATCATACAGGAACAAGTCAGATCCATAGACGCAGTGCCACTGCGGCCCTGACATTTTTTACTCAGGGATCTCAGATCTCAGAGGCCTCTATTGTCCATTGTGTGAGACTTTGGACCCAATATTATCAATTCACACACACAAACACTCTTTATTCCTCAGTGGTTTTAAAAATAAGTGTTTTGCATTTAACATTCAATGAATTCCTAACCACATCAATTTACAGCCTGTGGGTATTCCGTTCTTCATGAGTAAATTTAGAGGCATATTTTCAGCTAAAGAATGTGTTTGAAGTTTGTGCTTACGATAAACATTAAGGTTAATTAAAATCAAGAGAGGTTTAAAAAAAAACAACCTGCTGTTCTTTTCAAATCAATGCAAGGAAGAAAACTATCACATCCCGCATCTTGGTTTCAAAGCACAATCAAGACAATGAACTTGTGTCAGGCTCATCCTTGTTTATCTTGATTATTCTTCATTAGTAAAACGGTAGAGCACACGTTTTAAAAGCTGTGTCTAATGAAAACATGACCCTTGGTGAAAAGGGTCACGCTGACAAGCGGTGAGGTGAAGGCCCCTGTGTTTACACCCCACATGAAAACTAACTGTGAGAAGCTAGAAAACATCAACCTGTCTCCAGAGCAGACGCAAACAAAGCTGTGGTCACAATATAAATCATCCGCTATCGTTCAGAGACAGGAATGTATCTCTGCTCAAGGTCGCCAGACTCCGACTCATATCCAGAGGGAGGCTGAAACTGAGTAATTAAAGGATCAGGGTGTCGGATTAAGTGAGATATATTTATAATTATGTTTCCAATAGTGCATGAATCTGAATATTGTATGAAATGAAAAACCACAAGGGAGGGACGAGACGAGATGTTAATCAGAGCAGGAAGGCGGGGTGAGGGGATATTTGAGGAAAAGAAAGAGAAAAGGAGGATTTAAAACAGAAACTGTTGCAATGTAAGACAATTAAAATCATTTTAAAAGGAAATTACATGTTCCTATTTTTAAACTGATAAATTAAATCATTCCAGAGTCTGTGGATTATCCTTAATATCCAGAGTAACATCTGGAAATACCAATAAAAGCAAAACTATGTGCAAGGCTTTACATGACTGAAGGTAAGTAGGAAACCATGTTCTTAATCTCAGGTGGAATCACTTTTTAGATCCTGGCTACTAATGTAATAAGGATTAAGAAAAACAGATTAGCTCCCTCATTCAGCAGGAGAACACTGTAAACAACACATGAGGGTGGGGGACTTTAAGTTTTGACACAAATCTAATCAAGCATGAGAATCAAAATTCATCTTAAAACAGCAGCCGCGAGGTAATGTGTAATAATGGATCACTTTCTTGTTGCATTGATCGTGTTGTCAGACGATGACCTAACCCCACATCACAAAGTGTGCAGGTGTGGAATCAGTCTGAAACTTAAAACCACATGTGGGACTGTTACCTGTGAGTCCGCCCCCGAGGCTCCTTCTCCGCACATTTCTTCCGTCTTCACTGAGATGTCGTTTCAGTTTGAGGGCAGGACTTAACCCATGAGTGATCTCCGGGTTACTGGACTTCTTGAAGGACAAGGAGGGAGGGTAGAGGATGTGGTCCAACTGAGGGAAAAGAAAAGAAAAGAGCAGGGAATTGAAAACACGAAAGAACAGTTAACAGGGTGTGGTTGTTTGTTCACTAGTCAACAAACCGTAAGTCAAAGCACAGCTGCCAAAACTGAGCTAAGATCTTTACAAATAATGAGCTGCCAGACAGAAGAGCGAACACGGTGATTGATATTTAATTAACTGGCCTATTTATTTTGATTATAGTAATCCTAGTGAAGGTAATCTATGAATTGTTCAAACAAAGTGCCTTATCTTTATTTATTTTTGGCGTTAACTGAATATCAGTGTACACAGATGTGCCACTGCAGCAAATAATTCTAATGAGAGATCAACAGGCTGAGCTTGCAGTGGTAGTGGGGATATCAATGTTTTATGGTTCTGTATCGTGATACAAGAGCGCTTCAGAAAAATGTTTAAAAAATGTTACCCCAATTACCAGTTCATCCATAAAGTTCTCCTACACTTTTTGATTCATCATGATGTCTGAAAAGCAGCAGAAAACAGCCCTTGGTTATAGCCCTAATATATTTAACTGGCAGTATTATTAAAGTGAGGAGAAAACACTAATGAGGTATCTGGTCAAGTTTGTTTGTAGCAGAAAACCACACAGGGCAATAAAAATGTAGGGCACCAGGCTGAGCGAGAGTATTTTCTCATGAAAGGAGCATTGTGTTTAAACTATGAGAAAGAAGGCTGCAAATCTTCCAATGGTAGGCAACCCAGAGGGCACGGTTTAACTTCTCAAGTGATCTAAGAAGGGGATTCCCAGGCAGTCCTCCATGTCATGTTAATACTTACAGCTTTAAAAAAAAAAAAAAAAAATCAGAGTTTTAGTTTTAGTTCAAGTCAAAACTTGTGAGGTTTCCACAACCAGGGTGGCAGGATTTAAGAGGTAGGCCAGAGAGCAGAGGATCAAACATGTGGTAAGAAAAGTAAAGGCAATCTGCAAATGCCTGTATAAAGGTACCATGCCAGGTTCCACATCCATTATTAGCATATGATGCACACAGCAATCCATTCAACCAGCCCATAGTGTTCTGAGAAGATAATGACCTTACATGACACTCGGACCACATAACAATACCCAGCGGGTGAGGAAGAGGCCCTCCCTATGAACACAAAGACACATAAATGGCTGGGAGCATGAGGTGGAAGGAAATAACCTCTGCCTCTCTGCGGGATGATTTATGGCCCAGAGCTTTCTGTGTCGGGTGGCTCCGCTTCACCAAGAGATGGAGAGTAAGAGCCCCCTGCTCAGACATCCGTCCTGAGCTATCTGATCATAAATGGACCACATTTGGTTTGTGTGAACATATCTGCAACAGGCACGATGCATTTGCAGTCGAAATCAAAGAACGTGGGCTGACTGATCAGCTCTCAAGACGCGCATCGTGCTCTGACGGAAGAGATTTGCTGCTACGCTATAACACAAGTTCCTGTGCAGACGTATCTCACAGATGGCCCCGCTCGCCACAGAATGTCTGAGAGAGACATCGGTTTGTCACAAATGAGCCATTAGTAGACGTATTGAGCATTTTAAACTAATGCGGTCATCTCTGTCTAGACCATTTGAATGATCTCATATTGTGTTTGAAGCTTTAACTTCAGTCATAAGCTTTGGACGAATGGTGAAAAAACAAATGAGACCAAAACTGAAAAACTGTACCCTAATACATTTTTAACATGTATTGTCTAACAAGAACACTCCAGTGCTGCTAGTGAGGCCCACAGCACCATCGTACACCCACAACCTCACGTTGAGCCAGGAAACACAGATGAGAACGAGATGGAGAGCTGTGACGGCCAAGCGCTTGTTTCAGATGATGTGGTGGTGTCTCAGTTTCTCTACTTGAGATAAGACCACAGTCCAGTAAGATGTGCACTATGAATCAAACTTTATATGGGGAAATCAAGAACTCTGACCATAACTGCAAACGGGATCTAACCTGGTGAGCCAGGAGCATTTACACTCAGGTCACTATGACCGGAACGCCTCGGATCATATTAATACACTGAGCCGTGTTACTATGACCTGATGGAGGATGTCGCTTTATTGAATGGCCATCTCTAAAGGAAGCTAAAGACATGTCAAGCCTCTATATAGTCAGAGAAAATGCTTCTCATTTTAAATCACAGCTTTGGTGTGACAATTACTGCACACCAGCTTCAAGCAAATATGACCACATCGATTGTCTCTGGCAGGTGACGGGAGCTTATAAAAAGAGGTCATACATAGTCAACTATCAGTGCTGTTTGTGCTCTGGGTCAAAGTCTGCGGCTTGGAGACGTCAGCCATCAGGCTTTTACTTGGCTACGCAAACATGGGACAGCCAGCAATCAATACCTTCAGTCACTTTTGAACCGCCTAATTAAAACGAGTAACACATAAGTGAAGTTAAAAGACAGACATGCAAAGGCTGTTCTGACTGTGATGCATCACAAGGCAGAAATATGTTTTCGGCCAATTCTGGTTTTTCTTTTTTTTGTGCTTAAGACAGAAGTGCAGTAAGCTCTGTTCTTAAAGGATATTTGTGAAAGTTCTGCCGGTCCAGAACATCTGCATTGATTTTAGGTGGGTGGAAGCTCTTTAAATGCCAATTTGATTACGCAGAAAACCTGCAGGGAGCCAAACGCAGTCCACACGCTGTGTGCACTGTGGGTAACACACACATATTGCAGTTTTTGGCAGCAGCAGATGCCCTTTGACCTACCACCATTCCTCCCTCCCTGCAGCAGAGCTCCTGTGTGCCGGATAAAAGCCTGACCTGCTCCTCCTTCCTCCATCGTCTGCTCCACCCTCAGCTTCAAACACGGTGGACAGTACCAACAGTCCTTTGTTGTCAAAGCAAAGGACAGACAGTAAAGATGACGTAAAGCACAACACCCAGTCAGTGGTGTTAACCGACTGAATGCTGGGACAAGCTTAACCTACTTATGACAAAGGAGGTTCTATTGCTGCAAGACCATCATTTCTCCTCATTTGTACTTTAACTGTATGTTACTCCTCCCACTTTTAACATTTCCTGCTACCCAAACGTGCATAAACACCAAAGCAACAAAGCCAGTTGCCCGTGAGGGTTGTAAATGTGAAATAAAAGGCTGTTGGGGAGAGTAAAGAGCCTCATGCAGAAAAGGTGAATTAGGTCAAACGCTTATGAAAAACGAAGCACAGAAAAAAAAACAAACTTAAGAAAAATAAAAGTCAGTCAGAGATGTCGGGTAGATGCCAAGAGTCACCGAACTGTTAGTGGGAAAAGAGGCGAGGGAACTTTAGAGCAGAGCAGATAAGACTGATCTGCAGAGAGCAGAGCAAACACTCTGAGCTCCTACCCCTGCTGCCGACCTTCGCCAGCAAAACAACGTGACGTGTTCGGGAGGTGGGAAAAGACACTCACGCTGCAGAGATGAGAGACGTTTGTTTCTGCACCGGTGTGTACACAAGCATGCACAGCTACCCAAACAAACTGACACACAGAAGGACAGAATAGCAGGAAGAGCTGTGCGTACTTCACAAGCTAATGCAAGAATGCAAGAGCAAGGCTGCACTTAGGCAAACTGTCCCCAAGGTCAGGTAATAAAGACTCCAACGGCTCGGGCCAGAAAAAACTGTGTGGTATTCACATACTTGTATGTGGTCCACGTTCAGAGAGCACAGTACTCAGTTATGAAAACAACCGACATGCCGCATGTAGTTTTTCTTCTTTCTTTCTTTGTTGACACCATATTAGGCCTGTTATGGTATACCTCTGCTTTACAAGGTCACGAGGCTTGAGTCCTAATTTCCACATTTTAAAAATGTAAATGTACACCAACCACACAAAGGGAGAATAAGCAAATATATGCACACTCCAGAATATTAATTCCATTTGAAGGATTTGTGTTGACGTGTTATTTACCATTTCATTCACAGGGGAGAAAGGAGCCGTCTATGAGTGGGGACACGACCGTTTGCGTCTATCGGTGGTCGCTAAGACACAATGAGTGCTCATTTACGATAAAACAGGAAGAGACATCAATGAGTAAAACACCATACCCATTTCCAGGCATCGACCCTGCCATTGTTTCTCCACGATAGTCTTTCCTACGACCGCCGGTTGAGAACAACACACTTACAAACATGCCTGCTACACGCATAGCTTTTAAATTTGAAGGAATCATTACAGTTGAAATGAATGTCTGAACTTGAATGGATCGACCCTGTAATTCACAATGACGATCGTTTTTGGAACCTCATCTTTTCGAGCTTTCTCTTAAGATTCATCAATTTTTAGATGTTCTTATTCATCAAAGCATACTGGTTCAAATGAACAAACTGATATTCACAACCTATTCAGAGAGAAGCTTCCCATCCATCATTCCCAGGTCTAAACACAGCAAACGAATGGAAAGGGAAATGCTGGAGTACTTCTACTTAGAAATGGGTTAGACCAGTGTTGGAAATACTTGGAAGACTTTTGCAATGGATACACCAGAAAAAATCCTTTTCCACTTGAGTTTTAAGATTTAATGTTCAGTGTTGTAGAGCTTAACTTGTGTTTGGAATTAAAAGTGATCTTTTAAAGTTTGTGGCCACTGCCTTACATGTTGAGTAACACACTTACTTCAGCCCTACTGATTCAGCTTGTGAAGAAATCCAAAACCTGACAGGCCTGAAATGCCTTGTTAAGGTCACTCAGCTATGATTGGACTATCGAGGCCTGTGGGAGGGGCTTAGTACTTCATTACAAACTGCCAGCTGGTTGAAGACGTACATGAGGATTGTTGCTGCTGCTTCTGTAAACGCTTCAAAGCATGGGATATCTTCCTCTTTCCTATTTAGACGCCAACATGACTCCAGAAACAAACACGCCGTGGTTATATAACATGAGCGACGATGCTGTGTGATGCTCGCTGCAACGCTGGTAAACTGCGCTCAGTGAACTCTGGAGATAGAGAGCATGTCCGCTGCTCTTTTTCTCAGGGTCAACTGCAGTAGAACAAACTATGTGCTGGCTGACCACCTCACCCCACATCTGTCTTTTTTCAATATGCCCTGAACTCCTCCTCCCTCGCCCTCTCTACGCTGAGGACGGTTTTACCCATGAGGAAAACAGCACACTTGAAGTCTCCCAGCTGAAATACAAATAACTCTTAGGTCATCGAAAGCCTCCAAGGGGTTCTCCACATTTCAGTCAACCGACAAGCACGTTTTCTTACTGTCCCTATTTAAAACTCGTCCTGCTCTCCCAGAGGGATCCAGTTTCCTGTGTTATTCAGCTCTTGTTTCATACAGTTACCATGATGAGATGTGCAAACTTCAGCATGAATTATTATTGAACCATGTGTATTTCTTGCTAAGCTTTTCTCCTGTTAGCGCATTTGACACGCTGCGTACGTTCCATAAACTCTGATGCACTGAGAACAACTGGTCACATTCAAGTCACGATGTGCATCTGTATATATGACCCGGAAAAAAACAAAAGATGCACTGCTACAGAGCAAAGTAAATGAAAGATCACCGGGGTTTTGTTTGTGCCTAAATCACTTTTAAACAATCTTATATGAGCTCAATTGAACAGCTTGGTTCTGCAAATATATCCCAATGTAGTTTCTAAATCGTATTTTGTCAAGTACATTTAGATCTGTGAGTATATGATGAACACAATAGTGCATCCCTTTATGTGTAAGACATTACAGCAAACTGCACCCTCCTAAATATTCACCCAGTTTAATCCAAACTCATTTGATAACTAGTTTTTACTGAGGTTCACATATTAAACTAGAAACTGAGTGTTTACTGGCGTCTTTAATTACTCAATTACTGTAATTATAAGGTTCAACATCCAATGTTCAGAAAGAAACATTTTAATTACCATTGCATTTACCAAAGGTGTTCATTGATGCATGGTTTTACAGTCATCATTTCATTATGTATAAAATACCAGAGGAACATCTTATATTAATTGAACAGCACATTGAAATGATTGCTATCTGTTCAACTGTTTACACAGCAGCACTGACATCTACGAAAGCTGCCTCACACTTTAAATACTACAAAGTACATAAATGATTACATAACCTTCATTTAACCTTTGTTATGAATCTAATCAGTGGGCGTTTCCTACCTTGCTTCCTTCTGGTAAATTCCGACCTAGAGACATTTTTGTTTAGGTACAACAGACAGTCATCACAAACTGGTGGATTCAACTCAGACTGGGCTGAGGAGTCAGAAATCAAAGACGGACCCAGGAAAGACACCGGGAGTAAAAAAGAGCCTTAACCAGATTGTGGTAATCCTCTTAGCCGAGAAGCGTTCACTGACACTGGACGTTCCTCTGATTACGCTGGTTGGCCACACGCTTTAATAAACGGCTGCTTATTCAAGGGCACAACACAGAGTTGGAAGCACGGCACAGAGACAGAGTTAAACATTGTCAAAGTGAAGCAAATATTGATACTTAGGCACACGCAGATACGGTGGCAGACAGTTGCCCTTCCAACTTCAAGGATCAGGCTGTCAAGATGCTAGAGTACTGAGGGATCTACCGTCAGACTGGGACAGAGGCTGTAGAGAGGTTCATTTTGCAATTTATTTGTTTTACTCTTTGTTCAGTGATCATCACCTGAGTCAAATCTTCAACTTCACAGCGATATCATAAAAACAGCTCACAAAAACGAAGTATGCTGTAACATCCCAGTGTGCCAGCTGAGTCACTGTTTTCTTACAGCAGAAAAGCACACCCAGCCTAGCAACACGCAGGACTCAGTATTTGGCTCCAGATGATATATTGTGCCTTCACTTGTCTGTTCTTGCCCCGGGTTTGGATGTAAATTACGGTTGACACAACTCTGGGTAAAAGTTTCCCAAGGCAGTGGAGAAGCTTCTCAAAGTGATGCACGTGCATGTTTCAACTTTCGGAAAATTGATAGTGCTGTTTGTCCAAGATATTAGGGACAGCGTTATAGAGTTACAAGGCTCTGACGTGAAGGTTAGAAGATGCAATCACAGCTGAGATCACTGGCCGCATTTAACCTGACAGTTGTTTACAATGTGCAGTCACTTTAGGACACAATAAAAGTAGTCTAGTGTCTATGGAGCAGCGCTGTGTGCAACACATCATTAGAGAAAGGTTAAGTGTATTAAAGATGGATCTGAAATGACTTCCGTGCCTGCCTGAACTTTACTTAGCCTCAGTTTACTTCACGAAAAACAGTTTCTCTTCATCGCGCAGCACGGACACTTTCAAACAAACAAAGGCGGCGCTCGCACGGTGAACCCATCTGAAGTGAATGAGCGCGTCTTTGATGCGATTAATGAGGCTTCTGCGAACCTAAACACAGCAGCTCAAATTCAGCAGCACCTTCCAGTGTGTTTAATCCTTTAACCATGTGTGACACTCCATTTGCGAAGCGCCACGCACGGTCAGTCCATATTTGAACATACCTCGCTGCCAAGGAGCGCACCAGTTCCTTCGAGCAAAAGGAAGTTATGACAAAGAGAGTTATTCACGGTTAAGTCATTTTCTAACCTCTACTCATTTTGTTTTAATCTGGCTGATGTGTACAAATCAAATTCTGTTGATTGGAGCGATTCATTCAGCCGAAGACAGAAATGGCCAAACAATGTCACTGATATAATAACGTTTAGAAAAAAGGGTTAGGGGGAAAATAAATAAAAAATAAAAACATTGAATGATGAATGTGCTGGAATGGCCCTCTAAAATATGTTAATCCTGAGGAGCAGCAAAAGGCAGCTGTGAAGCCAACACACCTGTTAATTATTATAAGTACAGCAGCGATACCTCAGCACTGTCCCTGAACGACTCTTCCCCACAGTCGAGGATCATTTGAAGTAGCTGAGGAGGAAATCATCTTGAACGATGTGGATGGCAGGTAGTCATTTTGCATTCCACTGCCAAGCTGAACTCACTGCAAATAGTTTTACCAAGGTGTTTTTTTAAACAGGCAGCTAATGGCTGAATCAATGGGAAGGAACTACAACACAGTGAAATTACAAAGTACCCATCGTGGCAAAAATATTTCTGGAAATAAACGGAATTTATTTCCACCTGTGAGCGTATCGGTTAATGCGGCACTAGGAGCACATTTCTGTACGTTCCTTTGGACGTAGTTTCCCCCCCAACCCAGGAAAGTGGGTCTGTTTGTTTTGGTGCTCACACTGTGTTTCGAAGATAATCCACCTCGCTGTGGAGTAGCTGCTACGCCAACATCTGCAGTGGTTGGCAGGAGCGAAAGAGTGAGAGCCGAGCATGTGGGAAGAACAACAAAAGGTGCTCTCTGTCTCCGTTGTTGTTCTTTGCTGATTTATGCCAAAATGACTTGCCCACAAGCTTATCACATGTCGGCAGATCTACAGGCTTCGAACGACGCTGGTGTAATGAGACCATGGGGCTTCAGGCCAAGACACACAGGTAATGTCTGATCCTTAACCATCATGTTCGTTATTTCAGCGACAAATATCAAAGCAAGAAACAGGAAATTGGGGGATTAAACCGAGCACAGCTGGGGTCCAAATACGAAAGTACGGTTTATAGATTTATGATCATGAGAGGGGCAAAGGTGAGGAATACAATGATTAACACTGACACTGCATGTTTAGAGCTGTTTTAAATGCACCTACAAATATTAAGAATGATCTCTCAGGTCATTTTGAAATGTGTATGCAGTTATCATACAACATTTATACTGAAGAGGTTGAGAGTCAAACTTTTTTTGAATGGCTATTGATTATTAATTTTTATTAATCAAAAGAGTCAAATACTGAGCTTGGGCCAACATATGTGAATGAATCTGAACACCTGCTACCTGCTTTAATCCACTATGTTTTAATGAAAGGATCATGTGTGGGATAACCTCATCTTTGACTGCAGATTATTTTTTTTGTAACATCCCACCACACTGGACTGATTTAGAAGGCTGGGAAGAACAAAGACTCAACCGTGCCAAGTTCAGCGAAGACGAGCACCAAACCGATATTTTGGTTAAATCCAATCAAGGATTGAGATGCTCTCACTGACACACTGCAGAGTGAAGACCGAGTGGCAGCTGAGCCGTATGAAGAAGCGATGCCACGCAAGTTCTCTGAAGACTTAAACGGACTCCGCGTTCAACCGCGCCACAGCGACACAAAGGTCAAAGTTCCCCGATTAGCCCCGGTAGAACGTCACTGGAAAGCTGCTCTTCACTGACGGGTCATCTGACCTCCTGGCCGTGGGGTTTGTGTCTGTTAAGTTGAGAGAAGCAGTTCAAATGACATCTCTTCTGTAGCCAGCATATGATAGGTCACTGGTTTTAAATTCACTCCAAACTGACATTTCAAAGTGGAGCAGGAAGGAAGGTAAGAGGCCACGGGGTTCATACGGCGCTGGCTCAAAATAAGGGCTGCTGTGCTGTGTGAACACGTGTCCTAAAACATCGCCAATAAGAACCACATCACATTCAATCAGCCAAAACGTTGTTGTTTCAGCCAACTAATTTTCTTTGAATGACTTAATGCAAACAAAGTACAAATTAGGAGATCAGACTTAGTGCCTGTCAGCATCCGGGACATCTCAGCTGAATGTGTCGCCAGGCCAATTTAGCTGAGCACCAACGTTGGCAAACATGACACCACCCTGGAGTTATGTTCCAGAGGATGTCAGTCCCCGAGAAGAGTCTGCAGCTCGATGTTTACAAATATTGAATGAACATCTCCCAGAGAAAGGTGATGTGGTTCACACACACACACACACACACAGTTCTGATCTGCAGTTCTGTGTATTTTTTAACTTCCAGGACACAGAGATCACTACATTTTCAGTTTCGTGATAGGGGCTTAGGTTACGCAAAAAAGTAGTGATTTGTCAATTCGCCGCTGATGAATGCGTCCAAGAACATCTGAGTCAAAATGTGCAGGCTAACACGGATATGGTTGCACAATTTTCCGGATTTGCTCATATTGGACATCAGAGAAGCTGACAAGCAGCCACACCTACAGCCTGAAGTCATGCTGCAAGATGAAAAGGTTTTGTAGCTCCGCACATCTCAAACACACCCTTGCCTGTGCCAGTTTAAACCGTTTACATGCACGCTAGTCAAACCAGTATGCAGGGCCATTCATGCAGTATAATATAACAGCATTAGGGAGCCCTGTAGGGTTATCTAAATCAAGTGGCCGAGATATAAATGATTCTTCTTATTTTGGACAACTGATCCTGTTACATTAGTCACAGAATGAAGAATCAGTTGTCCAAAAGAACCCAGGTTATTTATTTTATGATGCGATACTGAAGTCATTAAAACAACTACATTAGTTACACAGTGGCAAAAAACACTCCGTATTTCACTCTGTTGTGGGAGGATACACCTATAAAAAAATAAAATCTGCAAGTCTGCAATAAACTACTCTGTTGTATTGGATTTCATTTGAAGTTCTCCTCAAAGCTGTTTTATAGATGCTTTTATTGGTCTGGGTAATAAAACAACATCACTATTTTTTACAATATAAAAGTAATCACCCGCAATATCAAAGGTTCTTTATATAACGTGCATTGTGCAAGCACAGCGTTTGGGCTGCCCATCACAGCACTTAATGACATTTGGTCTTTTATTTTGGAGTTGTCGATGAGAGATCATTATTTATCTGAGGTGTTATGGCAGCACCGGTTTACAAATCGTCCAAGTGTCAGTGAGGACAGACGTTTGAAGAGATGTTCAGAATATCTGATATTTAGCTGACACTCAGTTTCAGTGCTAATACAGAGGAAACCTGAGGCTGCGGTCAGCCGGTGGAATGATAAACACTCGTGTCACTTCAGGAGTCTTCATTAACCGCGACTGCATGAGACAGGACTGGAGGTCCCAACAGAGAGCAGCGCAGCTGTTCGCTGCAAGACTGCAAGTGCACACTGAGTGTAAGTGCGTGAAGTCAGGAGTACACACCATAAACTATACTTGTACTATGTGCTGCAGCTCATGTTCCGTGTGTGTGTGTGTGTGTGTGTGTGTGTGTGTGTGTGTGTTATACGTATCAGAAAACATTTGGATCAGTGAAACATCACCAACGTATATGTCATCATATATTAAAGACTGTCTGTTGCTCCTGGTTGACGGTTGTGAACAAATATTTGACAAATGTGAGGTAGAGCTACAGTGTTATACCTCCTCACTGTGCTTTCACTATATAGATAGATACGTACTTTATTCAGCCCAAACTGGGAAATTGCTGATATATTGAACCTTGGTTATATTGCTATTGATTCTTTTCATTTCTCAAAGTCTTGCTTCTGTCCCTGTTTGTTTGTTTGTTTTACAGTCAGATAAAAACAAAACTGCTGAATAGGTCACTGTGTAACTTGGAACCCTGCCCACTGATTTCAAAATAATAAGCTCATGAATGGAGGTTGCTGTGACAAAAACCTGTTGAGGGTTGTGTTCTGAGTGTTATTTGGTGTAAATCCAAATAAAATATGGATCTGGGAACTTCAGAAGGGGACTGTCGGGCCTGAGAGCAGGTGTGTGCTCTCCCACGAGCTTCCTTTTATAAAAGAAAAGCTGAGAAATCGAATCTCCAAATGTCAGATACGATTGCAATCTGAAAACGTGTACTATACTCCACCACCATCGGTCTGTGTATGTTTGTGTGAGGCTTTGTTTATAACCAGCGGGGCTGTTTGTTTGTGTTACCCCTTTTCATCACTCACACTTGGATGATTCCAGTAAATACAACTCAGCGCAGTGTTCACTAGACATGAGGAGTGGAGCCGAAGGAGCCGATGGAGAACTGCTCCCTGAAGTAAAGTTACTCAGCTCCCTGTTTCCACAAGTCCTCTGCTCGGTGACTAATGGCACATGACTGACACACTTCATTCCATGTTTGCATCTTCAGTTATGAGTGTGTGTGTGTGTTTACCTTCTCGTCCTCCTCACACTCTTCCTCCCCTGCTGCTGCTGCTGCTGCTGCTTCCTGCTCCCGCCGTGTGTGTCCATCGTCCTCCGCCTCGCTGACGCTGTCTGTGTCCGAGCTGCGACTCTCCTCTCCGGCTTCGCAAGCCAGACCGCCCCGGGCAGCTGGAGCCTCCTCGCCCTCGGACAAGGTGTGCGAGCCGGAGGACGACGACGACGACGACGACAGACTCCCGCTGCCTGCAGCCGCAGAAACCCGGCTGAGCTCCATTATTGCTGCTGTTGCTGTTGTTCGGGTTCTAGCAGCAGCTCCGGAGCCGCGGCGACTCCATGGAGCAGCGCAGCAGATCAGCCCGTCAGCACACCTGTGCAGCCGCGTGACGTCATCGGCGTTAAAAAGGACGCCGCACTGTGCGCAACTTTTAAAGAAGAATAAAACAAAACCACGTCACGACGAGGAGCAGACTTTGGCTGCGGTGTCTCCGGTGTGTGTGTGTGCAGCCTGTTGCGGGAGAAGTTCGGCGGCACGGCCCGGGCCAGAGCCGCTCCTGTGGGTGTTTTTGTTGCTCCACGCCGCCCGTGACCTCGCTCTCCATGCACGAGTACAGCCTGGCGGCCTAAATAGACCCCGCCCACAACGTGCGAGGGCGGACCAATCAGAGCCCGCGCTGCTGCCAAACCAACCACACGAGTTTTCACCATCTTTAGAAGCCTTCCACCCCCCCACCCCCCAGCACCCTGAACACGATCAGAGGAGTGAAAATGCACAAAAGTGTTGAAGTTCCACGCAGGGGCGTACAGAGAGAAAACAGGGGCCATGATGTGCAGCCTCAGAGCCCCCCTAACCGCCCATTCCAGGAGCGCATGGCACAACATCTGAAGCTCATCTTTGTTCCTCAGATTTACAGATTTAAAGACTGAACTAATGCCTCAAAATTGTTTAAATGCAACAACAGCCCATTGTCTGGTGATGACTCAGCCTCTGGGGGCAACGGCCTACAATTTTGGTTCTCTGCTGTAGCCGTTCTCTGTGCCGTTGCTTCCCACAGTAGAAACTCTGACAAGTTTATTTTATTGCAGGAGATAACAATTTCTCCAGACAAAACACAAATAGATTTTCTATAAATATTTTAAAAATATAGTTTAAGACATTTCCCAGAAAGGCAGTTGGAATACCTTCACTGTATTATCTTCCAATGAAGTACTTGATTGTGTTTTTGGGGGGAAAGGACTTCAGGGGGCCCACTAGAGGTCACACTTGCACTTATGTCTGCTCCCATTGTCATATTATTGTAAACATGTTGACTTACTCTGAGGTGATAAACATATTTCTAATACTACACCCCATACATGAAGACTGATCATATTCTGAAGCCTTCACCAAGTCTATCTTAGTTCTGTCTCAGTTTGTTTTGAACTGAAGAGTCATATTTGGACTGGAGCCCATCAGATCTGGGCTGACAACTAATATCTGGGCAAGTCCAGGTTACATTTTTGGCTTATCTCTCTTAGCAGCCATCATGCAAGTGGAGATACAGCAATAGCTGATGCATTTTGATCAAAGTGCTCTTGTTTGCGCACCACACAGACCGTTTACACGCAAGCGAAGAAGGCGAGAGAAAGGGATGGGTAAACAAGCAACTGTAGCGGTTATTTGGTCGATGTTGTTCACAATACATTTATAAAAGTCGGCAGATTCAGAAGTGTTAGTAGGCATGAGCCAGTGACTTGCAGTCAGGGGAGGCAGGTGAGGCACGGCCTCACCTGTCATCATGGAAAGAAAAAAAATAAAAAAATTAAATGGTGATATTTATTCAGTAATGTGTACTTTAAAGTTATTTTCCATGTAACTTCACCATTTTTAGATGTTTTTTTTTTTTTCAAAATCGCTGAATTTTCATATTTACCGTTCAAATACTAAGAAGAGATGTGCGGTGAGGCTGCAGCCGGCTGAGCCTCACCATGGATTGCGCAATGACTATACAGTGAGACGGTATTGCTGTCGCTCTGTATGCCGCTATTAAATATGAAACACTTTTACTATATGAACTAATTTTGGGGTTGGGTGAGGCACGCAGTTCCCCTGCCTCATGCTAGGGGGCGCTGGTGATCCCAGGGATTCTTCTTTCTTCTCCGCGGCGGCAGAAGAAAAGAATTAGTGACAGCAAACTACAGTAAACAGTTAGCAAGTCACGTGCTGCCATCCTGTTATTTTTTTCCTATTGCTTGGCCTTTTTACAGGGCTGCAAAACAAAGTCATGGACATTGAATGAAGGCCAGGTTTTGATCATTTTTGATCAACTTTTGTGATACTTCAGTGTTCATCCAGTAACTTTTTTAAAGCTTATTGCTGACCAAATACTAGATATTATGGCAACTGGTTCATGTAAGATTTAAAGTGAGTGCAGAGCCGCAGAGAGGCTTTTCACCTCAGGCAGCTTAATGTGCAAACAAGCTTCTGGTGTCAGATCCTGCGCATAAATCAATCTACAGAGAGAAGCTCAAACATCCACATGAAAGAAAAATGGGAGGAGAGAATGGAGAAAGGAGGAGAAATGTGGAACAAAAATGAAAATAGAAGGTACTCAGAGCTATTCACCTCATGATAAGTGTTATTAGAAATTAGTCAGGCAACATCAGAATATTCTGTGGTCTGGTGGTTTCTTCTTAGAAACCTGTGAGCAGTGTGGGTGTGTGTGCCATGTCATAACTCCATCCAACACCTCTGGGTTTTGCTCACAACGTTTGAGTGCATTCAAAAAGCGAATGCAGTCAAGCATGAGCCGCTCATCTCTTCTTTTGCTTTTTCTCCGCAGTGCAAAACCGCTAACTACCTGCCAAAACTGGCAGCAGTACAAATTGAGAGCAAAATTAAATTAAGATTATTGTACAAACATATCCACTCATCACAAATTCCCTCTTGCACAACATGTGACCCACCGACTGCTCCTGGAGAGCAGCCGCATGGATGAAGTACAACAGTCATGGGCAGTTCCCCCAAACTGAAAGTGAAGAACTGAGTGAAAGCAAAAAAAGAAAGTACATGAGCCCCTTCTACTTTCTTGACATTTTAAAATAACAATAGGTTTTTCCACTCACATGCAACCTGATGTTATCTATGTCTGTTTCTCAGAAATATTTCCCCCCACACTGGCCATGCTAATTGCAATTTGAGACATGTCTCAGAATAGCAGTTGTTGGCCTGGCACACCTTCAGATGACACAGTTTTTATTCAAAGAAAGTACTAGTTTGAACAGGATTGTGATTTCTGGGTAAGGCACTACATCCCGTGGATACTGTGTGCCAGCAGTGCCACATGATTATCCGCTCACAGCAAACAGGCGATCCACTAGAGGTCGTAATCTCACACATAATATCTGCTGGGAAACGCTTTGACTGTGTTTTTATTCTATTTATTTTTTTAAATCTTTTTTTGATCGATAATTTAACTCTGGGGTGATCACCAAATTACTAATACTTACATTTATGTCACATCATGTATCATATTTGCAAGAGCTGATGTCTGTATGACACAAGCAAAGTTCTTTTCTTAGTTCTTAGTTGCACTAATTAAAAAATAGTAAATATTTTAAAAGGCAACCGCAGAGAGTGCAAATGTGAATAGGAATGAGGTTCCATCGTGTCAGAGTCACGGTTTTTAATGTGCTTTAACTTTTTATTTTTAATCAAGTAAGCCTTGCAGCACGGAAAGCCTTACGTCACCTTAGGAACATTGTAGCCAGTAGACTCTGCAGCCTGAAGGTATTTACACACTCGGCTGTCGGTGCCAGATTGTTCTTCAACCTTGGTGACTTTTTCCCTTACCCTCTAGTCGAATTAAAAGTGTTTTCCCACCGTTCCTGGTCTCGTCTGTACTGCTCTTGGGTTTAAACTCACTCGTTACAAGAACAGGTTTACAGTCAATGGCCTCCCCTGTTAAACCTGAGCTCCATTTGAACTTCCTTCCTTTATCATCAGCATCACATTAGGTCATGGCACAGCCAGCTCTGTGTTGGGCCAATAGAGGCCGTGTTGTCAACACCAGAGAAGTGTCGACCTGCACAGGGATCCTCCGCACTGTTGCACATCAACACCACCGACGAGATCTGCGCACCTCATTTCATCCTCTCTCACGCTGCATGCCCTAACCCTAAAAATAAATCTTTGGTGATGTTCCTATAACATTTACCTGACTGTCAACACAAGAAGTGATGATTGCGATGAGTCGTGGCCTAACTGCTGGCTCGTTCCACATCAAAAAAAGAAAAACCCCTGAATTCTGATCAAAGCCGAACATTGCAAAAGAAAACCCACGCCATCCGCCACCTCTCGTTGCCCGCAAAATCACACTGATCTTAGGGATGATAAAATATAAGTCAAGGTGGGGAAATTTACAGGTTGGAAAACTGAGTAGGCTTACATTTACTAATTTATCGGAAAGGTATTTTTTGTGGTAAGGATCTTAAGTGTTTGTTGTTTTTGTTTTTTTTTAAAAATTTGAATCATGCCTTTGAAAGGACCCTCCCAGTTCCTCTAAACTGTTTCTCTCTCATGTGAAGGAAAAAGTCTCCTGTCTAATCTGACTGCTAAGTTAGAAAATGTGGTCAGAGAATGTGAAAAGATGAAGCTTTGCACTCTGCTCCACAGCTGGCTACGTGCTCGAAAAACCCAAGAGATTGAGCTATTGATAAACAGCATTGATGACATTCTATTGGCCGGCTAGCTGAAGCTGGTGAAGTGTGAACTCAACTTCCTGTATTTGCTGTTCAGGCCTGAAGAAGGAGCACACAGCCAAATGTTTGCATGTGTCTGCACGTGCATTTGCAGGTACCTGGCTGCCTTGATTATCAAAAAAAAAAAAAAAACAACTTGGTTATGTGGGGTCACTGTAAGAAAATCATAAATCGTGAATTTCATATTCATGCTAGGTGTCAAATGTGTATAAATGCACAAGCGAGGGCTGATGCCTGAGGTTTGATTGAAGAGCATCTTTCTGAGAATTCATATCTCACTGAGACTGGTGAGCTCTCTAGGTTCCACACATAGATTATCTTTTGCATACGAGCTGCAGACAGAATGAGTCTATCACAAAAACCTTTTTCTAACCTGTTTTGTCATGAAAATAATTGCTTGTAATTACTTATCTACTCAGAAACGCCTGGCATGTGTTTTTAAATGTTGTCATGTGTTTGAGTATAAATGTTTATTGCATTAAAAAAACATTATTTTTTTTTCCTGCCAGCTTTCGTAAGTTTGCCAGGTGGCAGGAACACGCAAAAACTACTGAACTAACAAAACCACGCTATCTCATACATTTTAACTATGTTTATTTTGTATTTTGTAAGTTTGTATTTAATGTCCAATAACAAAATCTGACAAAACAAAATAGAAAAATAGTTTTTGTTTGTTTGTTTTTTTTCACTTCAGTATTTTCTATTTTTGTGTGTACTTCTTGAAGGCATCCACCTATTATTTCAAGTAAATGTGATAACAGTTCCATTTAAGCCACAGAAACTGATGAATGAGCAAATCTCTTAAATAAAATGACTCCTCCCATGATTGAAAGTGAAATATTTGCCAATCATACCGCCAGCGAAACTTGTGCAATTTCTTCCACAGTTCAGTTTAAAAAAAAAAAAAAAAAAAACCTTGAAAACTTTGGTCTCTGTGAACTTTACCAGAATCTAACAACCTTCAAACAACCCAGAGAGAGCTCTGACACCCCGGCTCTGTACAAACCAATCTCACAAGTCAGAGTGAATTTGTGATGTGAAGACGTGAGACGAGGTGCTCTCACTGAGCAGCTCTATTTGTGGAAAGAAGAAGTGCAGACTTCAGGGAGCCGACTGCAAAGTCACTCTGATATGAACCTATGTGAAACGAGCCCCCGCCCCTCTGCTCTGTACAATGCCTTTGCAACGTTTTCTCCTCACTCACGCTTTAGCCATCATGCTGTGTGGGAACCAGCTGTGGGTAGGACGTCGTCTCACACGCTCTCTCTGGGTTTCAGTCCCTCAGCCGGTCCTGTGAGACATGTTCAATCAAGGACTTCAGTTTGTTTTTTTCAAATCAAGATGCTCTTCTGGTCATCTGTTCATCCTTGGTGAGTAAGCTGCTACTTCATGTGTGATTTTGCATTAACATTATTTTCCTTTTTTTCTTTTTGTAATTAATTCTTTTCAGCCAATTAAGATAAATCTACTTTCCATTGTTGCTTTCCCCCCCCAGGTCTGATTTTTACTTGTTTCTCGTCTCATGTTCAAGCAGTTAAAGGTATGTTTCTTTTTATCACAATATTTTTGTCTCAAACTGCGACTCAAATATCACATTATTTTCTGCCACAAAGTAATTATAAAGTTAATATCAAGTGCCTCCTCTCACAAAATGCATGTCTGTATTATACAGATAAGCTGCGGTTTGTATTACTAAGAGAAAAAAAAAATCTTGTAAAAATGGTTAAAAAATGTCTGAGATCACTGATCTAGTTTCACACCACCTCCATACCAAGTTCCAGGGAAGTGCGCCTCGAATTTTACTGCCAAGTATCAGCACTGTGTGCATCACCACCCAGGTATCTGATCCATCTCAGGCTGCGTTATCAGCTGCACTAAATATTACAGACATTTTCAAAAACAAAAAAAGTTTTATTAGATCTTAGTACTGTTTCTCTTTCAGATGGAGTCCGTGATTTAGAATGTTTTAGAAAATATAATGATCATGGTCTGAAATGTGTGTGGACACCTGGATACCACACGACAGAGAGGAGATACACACTCAGCGTACGTCAGTAAGTTTCACATTTTCTCTTTCGCGCCTTTTAAATACTAGAGAAGAAATATTTAACACGTTTGCAGTGGCACGCATCTCATTTTTTCTGTCTTCCCCCTAGAGGCAGCAAATATTGCCAAATATTCAAAAACATCACCGATTCCTCTCAAAACGTCAGGGTATATCAAGCGCACAACATGACGGTCAACGTCTTTGAAAATGGCGAGTCAGCGAAATGCACCAAAGCAGATTTCAGCGGTTCACCGACGAGGCTGGGTAGGTCCCAAAAAACAACGTCCCCTGCTCACATTGCTTACTGTTCATTTTAAACCCTTTCACACGTCTCAACACAGGTGATTTTGTGTGTGTGTGTGTGTCTTAGTGAGATGTGGTCCTCCACATAACGTGTCCTTCAGGCGCCAAGTTGGAAAGCTCCATGTGAATGTGAGCTGGCCGCAGGGAGAGTTAAAGGTCATCGCTAACTACTCTGTGAGGTATAAGGTGCTGGGGAGCCTGACATGGAGTGAGGTCAGTATTTAACACCAAATACTTGTGCAGAGGAAATTCTAATTTTAAGTGCTGGATTGACACCAGGGGAATGTTGCCTCCCACTACTGTGCACCTTACAAAGAGATCAAATACCGAGTGAATTTAAAATTAATTTTAAGACTTGATTATTTTAAAGATCCAGGTTTTCGGGACATTTTATATAAAATAACCCCAGTGATATGTTCCTTAATGTGTTTCAACTAAAGCAGGGGTCTCAGACTTGCGGCCCGCAAGCACAAAATGATAGACTTGACCTCTCAGCTTCACAGTCTGTATTGTCAGCATTCAAGCTCATGAAGACAAGGGTGGGCAGAGCTGGAATCGAACCCGGATCTCTACGGTGTCTCTACTCCGCCTGTAACGGGTGGATGAAGGACCCAATTGCAGCACAAAATGATAGACTCGACCTCTCAGCTTCTCAGTCTGTATTGTCAACATTCTGGAAATACGCTGAGGGGGGAGGGTAGCAGGAGAGCAGGACTGTGACAACGCCGCAGTACAAATTTATATTGTCAGTGTGGCCCCTCCATATAATGATAATATGCGGTGCTACCGGAAGAACTGCCATGACTATTAGAAAACGAGTAATGGCTGAACTAAAATTCTTAATTTGTATATTTATTTTTTCTTCATATTTTGTGTTTAAAAATAAAAATAAAGATATTTAAGAACATTGGAATGTTTTTATCAGAGGTTTTCTTGTGGAAAACCTGAGGGGGCCCAGCCTCACCCAGACTCTGCCTCCAGCGCCCCCAGGTAAATTGAGTTTGAAACCACTTCCAAAACCTCCAAATCCCCTCGCTCAACGAAGCATAGCTGCCATAGTTTGATCTGCATATTAGCAAGAATCATCATCACTTCCCCTGTCCCTAACCGATGAAACATTTAAAAGAGGGGCTTTAAAGCTGACATTTTATGCTCTTTCAGTTCCACTTTTGTCTGCATGGGGCTCTTTGCAAAGGCGGCTATACGTGCTACCACAGCTAGAAATGTTTTCATGACAGAGGAGGCCTCCAGGGATCGTATCTCTGGCACCGAGAGGCCAACCCTTGTGAGCACAGCCCCGTGCTGTGAAACCAGCCTCACACTGACGGGCCACCTCCGATTGGAGTCACTGAGGGTAGCAGGTTTTGGGTGAAAACAGTGACTAAGAATTCAATAACTGGCTCCTGAGTAGAATAAATAAGTCGCTTCGGCCGCCACTCATTGATTTCTGTTGTTCACAGACGCCGGTTCGGTCCCTGAAAGCAGAGAGATGCACGGTGGATAATCTGAACTCCTCTCTGTTCTACTCTGTACAAATCCAGTGCATCCCCAAGAATGGGTGCACCCAGTGCCCCTGGAGCGAGACCTACACTGTGCCATCAGGTCGGCTTGCTTCAACCTCATCATTTCCCAAATATAAGAGAAATGATTTCTGCCCTATTGTCACGATAAATAAATGAGACGCAGAGGACAACAGAATATTGTTTTCAAATATTTCTCGCTTCACTATAGATGAAAGTCTGAAAAATCGCGTTCCCTGTTTTGAGATGACTGAACATCCTCTTTCAGAGCTGACCGCCCAGCCTGTCATCGTCAGCGTGGAAGACAGTGACGTGTCGGAGAGCAGAGGCAGAAGGCTGCTCGTTCTACGCTGGAAGGTGATTTTAACAACAACCCTCCCCATAAATGAAGAGAAATATATCGACTGTAGAGTCTGAGCCAAGGAAATGTATTCCATTCATTTCATTTGTACTTGCTTAGATTCAGACAGTCTGAAGATATTTATTCTCTGTTTTTCTGTTCATGACAACATATAATATATAATTACAGACTTTTTTTTAATCTCTCTTGCGTGTGCACATTACTGATGTGAGCTGGATAACGGAAGGAGCCTGCTTGTTAGTTTCCTGCCACAGACTCGTACGACGGCTACCACGTGACCGTTGCTAAAGCGTCCGGAGAACCTCTGAGGGAGCGCATGACCACGGCCCGGCCTGAGATCAGACTGATTCTCTCGTTCTCCTCTTATCACGTCAACGTCAGTGCTGTGAACAATGTCAGTACGTCCCCAGCAGTAAGCCACACCGTGCAACTGAGAGAGGCCCCGCACGGTGAGAACCAAGAACTGCCAGCGTCCGCACGCAGCCTGCGGCTCTGAGATCAGATTCAAAGCACTGGGTGTCTCAGCAGGTGCTGAGGAGGCGAGGCTGAACGTGACCGTGCACAGCAGCACATCTTTCACTATATTCTGGAAAGACAATCTCATCAAAACCTACGTGTGCTTCTGTGCCGAGTGGAGGACAAAAAGGCGGAAAACGGCGTACAGGTCCTTCTATCAGAATGCACAGAACCGGAGGGACTTGTCTTCGTTACCAGGTCTGTACACGTGTTTAGGTCAGGGATTTAATGTGTTTGGTTTGGATGTGTCTGAGCTCATTCGTTTTCAATGAGCAGAGCCTCTGGAGCCTTTCAAGAGATACAGCATGACTCTGCACACACGGCCAAACAAGGACACCTGCAACATCAAGTACATCAACAGGAGTGAGAGCACCTACGGGACCACGCAGTTCTACTACATGGAAGGAGGTAGGACGCGGTCTCTCTTCATCGTCCTGAGGGGACTGCCAGAGTCCGATCCTCTGCAGTTTCCTCTTCTCCAGTCCGTAAATTTTGACTTTGTGCCATCAAAGCTCCAGTCAGAGCTCCCAAGATCAGCGTTGGGAACATGACGATGAACTCAGTGCGGCTGCAGTGGTCGTCCATCCCGGAGGACGACATCAGAGGCTTCTTGCTGGGTTACGTGATCCACTACGCAGAGTTCCACCACAGGGGGACGAGCACAGAGAGAAGTGAGTCACAGCAAGTGAAGAAATCACAACAAATAAGCACAGCCCAGCTTCCCAATACATGATGTTCTGCGCACCAGCGAGTCTGAATTTAACATTTGCAGATATCACAGTGGATCCACAGTCCGACACGTGCGAACTGGGGGATCTAGAAGGAGGCACATCATACCAGGTGCAGATATCAGGCTTCACCCGGGCAGGAGCAGGAGTACGAAGCAGAGCGTGCATCTTCAAAACAAACAATAAAGGTGACATCGGTCAGAACTTTCCAGGAGTTGTATCTAAACTTTCACATTTTCAAATCCACATTCCAAAGATGCGTTGTTGCTGATCACGTAACTTCCGCCATCTCTTTCTGCCCACAGGTTATTTCCATTCTTCCGTGAATGGTTTTATCATTCCCATCGCTGTTGTAGCCACCGTGCTGTTGTTTGGATCGATCATAATAAAAAGGTGCAGTAAATATTGCCGAATCTGCACAAACTCAGCAATTCTTCCCACTGGCACAAACCAGTCTGCTTTAAAACCACTCTGTGCCTCTGTGCCTACGATACATACCTGATCTAGGAGCAAACTGGTCCTGTGGCCCAGCATCCCGAGCCCCGTAAACAGCGAAGCACTGCAGAAAATTGGAAAACCCTGTGAAATGGTAAGCCTGTAAAAAAAAAAAAAAAAAAAAAAAAAAATCAGTAATACCAATATTGATAGTAATTACAGGTGGATTCTGTTTTTAGAGCGACCTGGAGTCCATCAAACATCTGAATGTTGAAGAGCCCACAGACGTCCTGCAGATAGTAGAGAGACAAGCTCTGCTCCCTCCCAACACTTTAGCACCAGTGCTTCTCCACAGCTACGACGACTACGACGACTCCCCAGGAACGACTCGTCCCTCCGGCCAAAACGACACCGAGGAGCAGCCGGCTGGAGACATCGAGCCCGACGACAATACAGACGCGTGCACCGCCGCCCTCAGTCCCCCGTGCCCCTTTTCAAGCGACTACACTACAATGGAGATGTTTCAACAGCAGATGCCTCAGGGCAGGCCGCCGAGCACAGCCACCGCTCAGGCTTCGGGGACCGCTCCACAGGACCGGTATGCCCACGCTGGACGGTTAAGTTCCAGTTCATCGGTGGACAACGAGGATTCCCCCCCAAATTTTCTCTTGTCACTGAATGTCAGAGTCAAGTGACAGTGCAGAGCTGGACGATGATGGGCGAGGGGTCGTACTGTCTGACGGTCAACAGCTTGGATTCAATGAGCTTTAAATTTAGATATTTTAACTACAAGTGCTTTTAGCTCAATGCCAACTACCTAGGGGACAGTTAAATGAGACACTCGATTCATGAGGATGGAAAAAAAAAAAAAAACAATCTCCTCCTACCTCTAATATCTGGACATTAATTTCAGCATTCTGTGTCTCTGCTTATTACATTTTGCATATTGCTGGAAATACTGAACCATATGACCCCTGTAAATGTGAATAACTCATGTTGTATTATATGTAACTATGGATCTTCACCTGGGGTTTGCAGGCTTGTGGGTTATAGTCGCCTGGAAGTCTGGACCAAAGCCTCCATCTTCAGCCCAACAAAAACCATGTGATATACATCTCCTCTGAGGCACACCAGTCCTGTAATTCAAACACAATTATTGTAATAATACATGTACAAGAAAGGGAAAAACTTCAAGCCTGGATGTGTCCTCTGATCAATATCTGCATCAAAATTAAAATGGGTTCTTTTCTGAGCCAGACTGCATCCCTCCACTTACTTTCCTCCATCCTGGAGTTTCTGCAGAATGCTGCATACAAGCACACACCATATTATATATAGCAATGAATCCAGATCATGTCATCTGGGGTTGCAGAAACCTGTATATAGACAAACAGTATCTGAGAAATGATGATGGCAAACACAAATCAAGACAAAACCTCCACATTATAAGGTGATTTATCCAACGTCAAAAACCATCTGAATGAAAAGTCTCTTTATTGGGTGTTGTGTCGGAAACAGAATGAATATATTGTTAGTTTCAAACTGAGGACGATGAAATACATTCAAGCTATTCAAAAAAAAAACAAAAAACAAAAAAAAAACAGTGTTACCAAATGTTTCCATCGAGCGGCCGGTCCAGTCCCGCAGTCTACAGTATCTGCTCAATGTGGTGAGACACTGATGTACAAAAATAAACTTCTTCACATACTGTCAGTTTTGTTGGAAACGCTCTTTACTTGACTTCATCACATGTTCACCGATTCAAACTGAAGCCTCATCTACAAACAGGAGAAGAAAAGAGAAGAGAATTCTTTGTAAAAGACGTCCAGGAAGTGTGTTAGTCTGCTGTTAAAAGTTCTTTCACAGCATGACAAGTGTAAACTACTCTCCTTGTGGGGCCAGTTACAGATTTTTTTTTTTTTGACAGAGTATTAAAAACTGGCTTGTTTACACCAAAATGACAAAAAAAGTGAAAATAAATCCACCATAGCTTCAGATTCTTCTTCCATTAAATACTACAGACAATACTTTCATATATAACATCTCATTTTAGCAATGGAACATCCAGAACAATAAACTCAGGTTGCATCTGTCAATAAGTCTCCATAGTCTATTAGAATATTCTGTACAATCCATGTTCGAGGCACTTTTTGACCCTTCTGTGCTTGTCAGCGTTGAGCTGAGCTGTGACGTGTCTCGTGTTAAACACTGGTGAGTGAGTTCGGCGTCACGAGCCGACACACATTCTGCACAACAACAGACTTTTACAACAGCGTCACAACAACAACAACCGGAAAAGGACCGTGAGATGATGGGATCTTGCCGGTAATGAGAAATATTTTTAAAAAGCACAAACATATTCACTCACAAAACAAACAAAAAAAGCAAAGCATTCATGTTTTTGACAAAGTAAAAAAAAATCATCAATTTTTTTTTTCTTTAAGAGACCAGTTCACAGAATCAGTTCACTCTGCGTTCCTATAATTACAGCACTTCAAGTCGTAAAAATCAACACTCAATCAAAGAGGACACCCCGGTTCACAGGTGATGGAGGGAATAAAGGATTCTTTCTCAAAATCATGAAACAGAAGGGAAGTGAGCGCTTCAGCATCAACACGAGTTACTACACTGTCAATGTTTTTATGTTTGTGATATATTCTTTGATCGAGGAACATGTAACGCATCATTTGTCTCACTCAGAAAAGGTGATGTGACACTTCCATAAAACCACAGCAGCAGATTGAGAACAATGTTCGAAGCCTCAGACAGGAGGAGACTCATTTGTAACTCACCGGCAAATCAAAGGTCAAGTTATAATTAAAAATTAGAAAGAAAAAAAAAAAAAAAAAAGAGTTGAGCTGGTTTAGTTGGCAATAGACTGGTATGTCCTGGAGTATATCATAATTAGTATTATAATTTTCCAATAACAATCATGGAAGAAGGAACCATGGATTAGACAGGGGGCTGAGACACATAACCATTCATAATTTAGATGATGGAAAGAATATGAAGTCTGATAGAACCAGACGCAGACTGGTTTCACAGAATAATTAGGATTTGCTACGGTTTCTAATTGTTGGAAAATTTGAAAATGAAACGCTGCCTGAGAAAGTGAGAAAAGCTTGAAATCCAGAATAGCTGCCAGACCGAGCCTCGCGTACCTTTGTGTTCGCCATGTGCAGTGGAGCGCTGATCTCAAATAAATACAACTTCAACATAATCACTGTCTTCCATGCAGACTGCAGTAATAGACATATTAGAGTACATGTCATACCTGCGACAGTGTGACGGAACTGAAGACCGTCCCAGAGGCTTTTTGGATTATCATGGTGGTAGCTGTTGACGTCCGCGCCGGAATGGAGAGAAACATTTTGGTCTTTTGAAAGTACCCATGGCAGGGACAAACGTGAGGTGAAAACCCGGTGGCCGCACAAAAAATAAAAAGGTCAAACTCGATTCTTCCTGTGGGACTGCTGCTCAAAATGGCTTGTCTGAGAAAGCTCTGGAAGTGGCGTGTGTGAATCCTGTGGTTACAGATTGCGATGAGGCGCTGGGTCGGCCTGTTTCTCAACTGCTGGGGCCTCCAGTATCTACATAGATATTATAAAAAAAAAATGCTTGAGGTCTTCAAGCAGTGAAGGAACTGGTGGAGGACACTGCAGAATACACAATATCATGAAATCCAGTTCAATTCCAAACACGCACACACGCACGCACGCACGCACACACACCGCTGTAAGTGGTGATCCAGTGTTTCTGTATGTAGACACACAGTGGGAGGTGATGACATAACTTGATGCAACACGATTGGCTTCAGTAACGCTGTATCAGTCACTTGGTGCCGTCCTCGTTGTTGAGAGTATTGTAGCTGCCGTTGTGCTGGATGTAGGGCGACAGGGTCCCATCCTCTCTGGGCGAGTCTTCTCTCTCACTGTCACACTTGTCCTTTTCTTCTCTTCTCTTGTAGTTCCCTTCCACCTGAAACCACAAAGCCCATGGGACTGAGTTGCACTGACCAGCCAGGAAAAGCAAGCTCATCAGAGAGATGGGGAACACTTTCTCACCATTCTCACCACTACGTTTTTTTTTTTTTGAGTTTTTAAAAGTGGAAGTAGAAGTTGTTTTTCCTTCTTCAAGTAACGTTTGCTGCTGAGGTGATGAAACACAGTGAGCTTGAGTGCTTCTGTTCCTCTGCTCTCTGGAGTCACTCACAGAAAGAGCTGATATTTATATGGTGAATGCTGAGTGCTGCAGCAGTGACGTTAAAACACCTGGCTGAGATCATCTGCAGCGTGTGTCAAAGCAAACAAACTTTAAGAATATTTCAAGTACTGTAGAGGGAGGACAGGTCCCAGTACAACAGTAACAGAGGCATTTAGAGTGCGGACAAACAAGGTGCTGGTGGGTGTTTTTTTTTTTTAAGCAGGATTCTCAAAGGTCAAAGAGTTCCCTGCTTATTGACACAAGAGCATGGTGAGGAACTATCTTCACACCTCAACTCAACTGTTTAATGATGAGTAAAATATTACCAACTGAAATTTGTTCTTGAAGGAAACATGGCCATTTTTGGTCCGAGGGCTTAAAGTTTTTTTTTTTTTTTTCTTTTTTTGCCAGTTTAAGTTAGCCCACTTTCACCAGTGTGTTTTCTAAATTCCTATACCGTTACATGTGCACAATTATTACTCCATCATTCAACAGTGAAATGATAAAATTATCATACAGTAAAATGTGTTACTTACCTTTATGAGCCAGATGTTTCTAGTTCTTCCGAAATGAATATTAATCGTCTGTGGGCATGCAGCTCTTCACTTAGAAATGCTCATTTTTAAGTTTTGTTTTGTTTTTTTTGTTTTTTTGGTTGATGTACACGGTGTACCCGTGACACACTTCTGTAGAACACTCCATGCTAATATTCTTAAACTGCGTGTGAGGCCACAGCAGCTTGCTGCACTTCCTGTTTTATTTTTGTAGTTATAAGCTTCGGCCTTTTTTATGACATGAAAATAACGCTCAGTTCATGTGCTGGAGGTCATCTCATGTCTCCATGTTGAGGTCATTGTGTCACATACTGTTTAGGAGGTGCAATCCTGAGTGATGGGATATTAGATTTGGTTAAATACTTAACACACCTTTTATGTTGTGTAAGAAAACGTTTAATAGTTTAGTGATGATTAACAAAGATAGCAATCAAAGTTAACTGCTCAGAAAATGCACCTCTATTTACCAACAGATGTTATTTTTTATAGAAGACCAGCGTGGGTCATAAAGAGCTCAGTGAGGAAGGAAAAGAAGGACACTTAACGACTTGTTCATTCAGTAAGGAGGGAAGAAGAATCTGGAGGGAGCTCCATCCACTCATCTCTATTTTACAGCCCTGCAGACACCTCATTTATCTCCTCAGGCCTGTTTTAGGGAGGCGCGGCTCGGTTCATTAAATTGTCAGGAGCGAGACAGCTTTATTTGTCAATTCGACGAGGAGAGGATACTTTATCAGCACGTATGAGCACGAGGGAGTTTTCATCTTCCCAAAGCGCAAACCTTTATTACCTTTGACGGCTTGGCCTTGCTCTTTATCCTGTCCTCATCTCTGCGGCTCCTCTTCCTGGACGTGGACAGTTCCTTTCTGTCCCTGCTGCGCTCCCTCTTCTTGTCTTTCTTACTTCTGGAAGTACACACAGCAACAATAAAAAAGCGGCCACAACATTGCAGATGACAAAAGACTGATGTACATTGTGGACACACGGTGATGGATCCAGCCTGAAGCACAGAAAGGATTCAGGGCGAACCTAGGTCACTTCTTAAAAAGATATTTGGAGCATGGAAGAGGAGTTCTGATGGATTTACCTTTTTGTTGATGGTGATCTGACTTTCCTCCGAGGGCTCCTGGATGGGTCCTTACTCCTCCGACGGTGGCCCCTGACAACAACGCATTAACTGGATTAACGCACAGCACACCCTAACCCATCTCAAAAATCTAAAATTGCTTATATGAAACGTGTGGCTGGCCGTGACTGGGAAAAGTGCTGCACAAATACAGAGCGTTTACATCACAGGAGGCTCAGATGTACTGACACTGGTCCAAGGACAACACTGACTGTGTATTCTTCAGGTGTGTTCAATCACAGGTGCACGTTGGGTAATGTGTTAATGGCTCTGGGCGGGTCCGGATCTGACCTGGAGATCAAGAGAGCGCGAGACGTCTTATGTTGTTTGTTGTGAACTCACCTGGAGCGACTCCGACTGCGTCTCCTGTCTCTGGAGCGAGATCGCCTCTTGTGGCTGTTTCGTGAACTGTGTGACTGAATCACTGTCCAAGACCGCTGTGACGATCTACTCCCAAAAACATAACAAATAAAAATTAAAAAACGGTATCATCATATGATCGCAGGATAACGAGAGTGAAATCTAAAAAACTCTGAAGCTTAAATGAGACCTGTTTTTGGACCGGGACTTTTTCCTGCGCGTTCTTGAGTGTGAACGGGAGCGGGAGCGGCGTGACCTCCTAGACCGACTCAAGGATCGCGTCTTTGTATCAGCTGGAGGAAGAGCAGCAGATTCAGCATCAGTCTGCGACCCAACCTCGTGTTTTTACAACTAAAACTCATCGTACCTGGTTCTATAGCAGCAGCGATGGTCGACTGGGCCTCCCTCACCCTCTTCATCACGCTCTCTAACTCCTTAGCAGCAGCCTGTGGCGTCATCTCTGGGGGTTTCACTATGGCATTATTGGAATGGTTAACCCTGAAAGACAACATCAGCGGACACAAACGTGAGTGGTACGTGAACACACTGATTAATGTTTGCTCAGTCAATGACTGCATCTGATGCAGGGCTTCCTTCTACACGAGACAGTAGAACACATACTTCAGGGGTCTGTCCCCGAACATGACTCCATTGAAGGTCAGGGCTCTGGCGACAGAGTCCTGCTCCACGAACTCGACAAAGGCGAACCGCGTCGGCTGCGTCTCGTCTCCCGCCATCCGCACAAACTTCACTTCTCCCACCTGCTTGAAGAACTCCAACAGCTGGTCAGCAGTGGTGGTCTGTGGAGAGAACGATGATCGGAAATGAAGAAGATGCACACACAGCACGTCTTATTCCCAGTAGAGGACCAGAAGTTTACTTTTATCAATTGTTAGTTTTGCTCTAAGAGACAAGCACATATTGGAAGACAAACAGTTTTTGTGTGCACACAGTTCACACAAGGTTACTGGACCGATTCATGATCTGACACCATCGCATGACATCACTCACACAGGATAGAGGTTCCTCCCACAGAGGATGAGCTAATGCAATATTTTTAAGTTGACTGTTGCAGAAGAAGGCACGCCCTGTTTCATCCATGTAAATGTTTTAAATAATTGAGATACTGCTTTAAGATCATTTCGCCTGAACATTCACCTGAGAGTTTAAGTTGCCGACGTAGACCGTCCGCCTGATCTCATCAACTTTTGAGGGATCCACATTTCCCATGAGGGGGGGCTGGGAGAGGACTGAAGCTGTGGATTCCAGACTGGCGGCTGACATCCGGTTCATGATGGGAAGGTTCAGCTGCAGGTGTGGAAACACACAGGTTGTACTCACATGACACAAGGCCACTCACGTTAGACTCCCCGAGACGCTGACTCACATTCTGAATGGGAGCTGGATTAGGAATCGGGAGCAGTCCCCCTCCAGGAATCAGACTCGGTGCTGGAGCGGCAGGTGCCAGAAGTGACAAGGCCTTGGCCTCTTCTGGGATTTTCCCTGCAGGACAGAAGCCGATATTAGTGAAGGCCATAGAGCGAATCCTCTGTTTCCTCTATGTCTGCACAATTAGCCCACTGTACTCTAGAGAGAAAGAGAGCATACAGTTCCCCATACAACCCACAAGTGTGCTACTGTCTACTCCCGGTAAACTGGAGACAGAGCTGCCTTACTTCATATCAGATTATTCTGCCCAGTCAATCTGAACTATTATTTTCAAGTGCAAAAATCTTAACTTTTCACCCACAAACAGAAGTTTGACCTCGGTCTCTTTTCACAGATAAAAAAACTTGAAACAAAATAAGAAAACACAATGCAGAGAATGAGTCATCACTTTGATGCAAGGGTCACCTGTACTGGAAACATATTGGTCATGAACCGTACGATATCAAGCATGGGCGCGTTCCCGTGGGGGGGAAGGGCGTTCGTTTCGAAGTGTTGGAAAGGTGTGCAACACAAGACAACCCCCAATGGCTGCATCACTAATAGCACACAGGACATCAGATATAGAGAAGAACAACAATTTTAAGAACTGTTAACCAAGACTATAAAAACAATTTGCTTATTCCTGTGTGTTGGAGGAGAAGGAACAACAACTACAAAAGTATGTCACAAAGTTTTCTAACACTTCTGGTGCTAAGGAAATGGTCTAAATGTGTAACGACGCAAAACATTAATGCATGTCACTAGAAAATATGTTCAATGGACGACTGGTGTTGTTAAACATTGATATCAGAGCTCTGGTGTGAGGAGAACTCCTAAAGCAAAAAGAAAATACAAGATTCTTTCTTTCTTTCTATGGGTGAGGTTCTTAGTTACTGGGTCTCACTTTATTTTAACGTCTAGCCCCCTCACTACAGCAACAGGAGTGGGAGAGTAAAGGGTTAGTGATCCTCCTAGCATGTCCCACGTCATGTGTGACACCCGTCCCACCGGTATGCCGTAGCAACCTGGACAGAACTCAATCACACACAAGCTGCAGCTGTAGCGGAAAGAGAGAGGAGGGTGGGGGGGGTTGGACAATAATCAAAACAACAAACCAAAATAACAAATATAAACACAACGCTAGAGATAAGCAATACTGCAATTTCTGGATAGAGACAGGAGAGAGTGGACAACATGGGAAAGTATGAAAGGAAACAAACCAAAAATAGAAAAGAAAAATTAAATAAAAAGAGACAAGGTGTCCATCTTGGAAGGCTCAGCGGGCTACTCTCCGGGTCACATTCCCCCTTGAAGGCTGCGTTGGCCCGATCGGGGATAGTGGCTTGGAAAACAATGCCTGACTCAGGCTAGTGTAGTGTAACAGCCGGGCCAGTCTAGTCATCTGATATGCACACATAATCACACAGAAAAAACATACAGAACCAAATTAATAAACTCAGTAGCCATCCAGCACCAAGTCACGTGGACAAAAAGCATCAGGTTAGAGGAGATTATCATCATCACTGAACACAGGTGGGGGACATCAGTGGCACCACAGGGGGACATTGGAAAGAGAGGGAGCACCACAAATGAAAAATGAGATTAAGGGGGATTTACATTAGCTGGGTGGTTACACAAATGGTACATGTTGCCTGTGTGGTTTAAGCTAGCATGCTATTCAGGGACGTTAGCCCAGGTAGGTACTGTAGTGCCCTGCAGCTGGGAGACACTCAACATGTCCTCTGTGGGGACCACCGTGTGTCCCCTTGCTCAAACCCTAACCCTGTGAGACAGTTAGCTGCTAAGCTAAGTGGGCTGATAGAGCCCGTGTGCTGTGTCCTAAAAATGGCTGAAACTGAACTGACTAGCCACTTGGACGTAAAGGGGACAACGACCAGAGGACTGAACTGACGGGGGGGGGGGGGGGAGACAGGTCCCTGTGTCGGGGGGGGGGGGGGGGGGGGGAGACAGGTCCCTGTGTCTCGTGTCTGTGTGTTGGCAGCACTCACCTTCCGCACATGGCACCACTATGAGAGCTCTGTCAACAAACACAGTGTTGGTGAGATGCTGCGCCACACCAACACTGGAGGGCTCCCGGTACTTTATGTAACACACTTTGGACGAGAAAGACTGCGCCGCGTTGCTGTGGAGGACACACGTGCACAGAGACGGAGGAAGACGGGTTAGTTGTGTCTCCGGTGCGAAGGGGTTTCGCGTCTCTCGCGAGGAGGCCGCAGATCCGCGGTGTCGCTTGCGAGCGCACGCCGGGAGAAGGTGGCGCTTACTCGGGCGGGTAGAGCCGCAGCTCCTCGATGTCTCCCAGGAAGCCGAACAGAGTGCGCATCTGCTCGCTGCTCACGGCGGAGGACAGGTTGGTGACCTGGACCACGGCGGTGCCCGGGATCCCGCTCATCGTGCACGGCCGGCGGACACGCTGACCGATCGTCCCGCTGCTTCTGGTGGTGTTGGGGGTTAATGTTTGTTTCTCACCGCCGCTCCGAGCTCAGCGACACCGATCATCCGGAGGGCAGGTGTGGCGGAGAGTCCCGTCCGTCCGCGGAGAACACATGCACCTGGCGGGAGCGCGCACAGACAGATCACATTCTTGCCGCTGTCATTAATAATCAATCACTTCTCTGCCTGATTCTGGTCTTGATCTTTCTATGTAAAGTGTCTTAAGCTAATGTATATCCACATCTCTCTTGTACTCATGGTATTTTTCTATTTATATTTTTTAATTCTGTTATCTGTCCATGCACCGACCACCAAGTCAAATTCCTGATTGTGCAAACGCGTTTCCACATTTAAAGCCTCAGAAATATTCACTGATCAGAACGATCACAAAGAATAATTCCATAAATAAATCTTAGATGACTAATTTATGAACAATATATGATTAACCTGCACCTACAAACACAATCAGGAATATATAGATGTTCATCATACGTTGCCATAGAGATGATGATGATGATGAGGGGTTACGTATTACTGGTGTATCTGTGCGCGCTCCCGCGAGGTGTGCGCCCTTCCTCGGTGGACAGAACTCTGCAGAACACCGGATGTTCTTTGGGTTTTAAAGGCAGCTATCAAACCAGCTCATGGGCGCACTACCGCCACCTACTGGGCCGGAGGGTGGAGCGGTTGACAGACTCCCACTGGGCTGCATGTGGAGGAACGTCTTCAGTGGACCTCCTCGCTCAGAACCAGAGGAGATGCTGGTGACACAAAGAGATCAAACTGGTTAGGATGCGTCATGGTTTCAAAGTTGTCTGTGTGTGTAGGTGACCTTTCAGCTTCGGTTTTCTTTCAGGGACTCACTCTGCTGACATGACGTTTTGTTTTCTCTGGTCACGATCAGCTCCGTCTACCTACAAATCTTTACATCCAGGACACTGAAATGTGATTAAAACAGCTTTGAGTTGAGTTTGTTTACTTTCTTCTGGTCTCGTGTATCTGTGTAACAAAGACAAAGACATGTATGTCTATGGCATATATGTGTTAGTCAACATACTGTATTTATCTAGGTTTTAATAAATCAGTTGCCACCCGGTCTTGTGTAAATGATGTACTCTTCCCAGGCGTTTAACCCAACACAAGAACAGTACAAGCAAACCTCTGAATAAAACTTACTACAGATTAACTGAGACAAGTGAATACTAAGGAGTTGTTGCTCTGTGTATGATTCTACTTGGTGTGAACACGTGTGAGAGGAGAACGTTTCGAGCTTCTAATCTGCGACCACTGAGAGCCCCGCAGTGCCCCCCTGTGGTGGCAACTGGAAACGACACATTTCCGGTTTACTGGTTTATCTCATACTTTTTCCAACAACCACCTCTCCGTCACTCTTCAACAGCCAAGACACATGGGGGAAATAAAGAACTGGATTGTTGGTAAAGAGCATTAGTTTATTTTCCACAGGTTACTTCAGAAACAGTTAATTATGTACAAAATCTGGAATGTTGGATAAATGCATATCAATCCTCACTGTGGCGGTTTCCAAGGAAACCTTAGAAATACTAGCTATACATTAAAACAGGTGCCTCTGCATTGCAATTTATTGCTGGTTTTACAATCGCAAGTCACTAATGCCATTAATAACTCTTTTGTCAAATTTGTTTAGAGTATTTACAATTTGATTAATAAGGTCTAATGTCCCGAGAGGACTGCTAAATAAATAAGAACAAACACGGGATCATAAGAAACAGAACAACATGGATGAAGAAAATGTTCGATCTCCCTAGATTGTCTACAATGTCGGACTGTACGTTTTTGCTGTGAAAATAAAGTGACCGTAACCCCCCAATTTTTTCCCGTTCTACTCTAAGAAAGTTACCAACAAAATTTAGAACACATAACAAACAATAAATCTGTGTAAAATATAATATGTTGTGTGACTTTTTTGAGGGGCGGGTGCACAATATGTTTCCAGGCAAATAAATTTGACCAGTTTAAGAATTTGGTGTAAAAAATTGAGGGCACAGCTTCACTTTTCAAACAGGACGACATGATTAGGAGGATACAAATTTAAATTTCTATCATATACTGTACAAACTATTCAGTGGTCACAAATGTACTGCTGGGTTGAATGGACTTGTGTGAGAATCGCATCATTTCCACTTGTTTTGTTTTAGGGAAACACGTCTTGCTGAGTGAGTATTTACCACTGACAGGCTGATTTCATGCAAGTGACAGGTACACGGAACGTGTACAGTTTGTTGACAGTGACGTGTTTTTCAGCGGTGAGAGTTGATTCCTTTGCACAGAGGAACACAGGAAGCTGTGGTGTTCCAAGTGTCCGACAGATAAAAGCATCGGGTAAAGTGACACAAACTCTCACTTTTACACAATGCAATGATTTCTTTTTCAAGCACTATTGTACACATCCTGTGTCGCTTCATTACAAAAAAAAAAATACATTTCATGTTATAAAAACCATGTAAAACCACCAGGGATTAGTAAAAGGTTGTGTTTTTAAAAAAAACAACGATGTGATGTTTTTCTGAATGAAAATAAAGGCTTTAAAATATTGCTTTTGAAGCCGTTATGCAGATGAACTGACAAGGTGGTGGACGTGTGAATATTGCTCGAGTTCTGGGGTCCTCCCCTATTCAAACAGTTCAAGGTCTATGGCACTTCACAACTTGTTTCTCCCGACTCTATTCTCTGTACAGCAACGAAGAAAATAAAGACATTGCCCCCAAGTTATGAGTAAAAAGAAGGATTAAAACGTTTGTATAGACACAAAAGGCAAACTGTGGTCTTCTCCCATGTACAAAAACTTAAAATCAAACTGCCAGATGCTGAAACCCGAGTAAAACAATAACTCCTCTCAACTGCGGCTGCCTGGAAGATGGAGCCCTTAAAACGAAAAAAGAAAAAAAAAAAGAGTGAAACTAAGATTTTCGTATTCCAGTAGCTCTCTTTAGTCATCTCCTGCCATCACCTTCTGTCCACACTTGCGTTGGTTAACTAGAACAACCCACACCTTCCTCTGCTTTGAAGATTTACGTTCTGGGAAATAGGCGGCTTTCTCTTTTTGGCGGCGAGACGAGACGAGAGGACTGAGAACGTCCCCGTTTCTGTCTGTTAAGCAAGGATCCAGCTAGCAGCTTGTTGGCTTCACTTAGAGGTAACAACTGGAGACGGACACTTTGCCAAGCTTGAACCACGAGTAACAAAATCTACCTTCCATTTCCTGTGAAGTTCACTATGTTTCTCACGTCTGTGTGTAAATCCAAAGTCGGTCAATTGACGCAGGATTATAAGTGATCTCCCGACTCTGAGTCATGAGTTGTACATAACCTCTTCTGAAATGTGCTCTACATCGTATCTGAACTTCAGTTTTGTCCACATTAAACAAATGAGATGTTATTTGAAGACTCAAGGAACTTTCGGTTCCATGTCTCACTTCTGATCACACAAAGAGTTCATGTCTTGGTTTCGTTCAGAACAGGCAGTGGTCACGTCAGGTGATGAGCGGAGCTCCTGTGAGGATATGTGTGTGTTGGACTGAGGACAGGCGTGTGCACAGCGTGTTCACAGATTTATGGAAGCAGCGGTGGATGAAGATAACTCTTCTCAGCTCCTCCATCTTGTGAGAGAAGCGACGTAGAGAAAGAAAATCTCCCCTTCGAAAAAATAAAAAATAAAAAATCGAAACACCACCTTGATCTACATTCGTCTCCACTTTGAAAAGCACATAACACTGTCCATAAAAAACCGCTCGGCAGACCCCTCCCCTTTAAAAAAAAGGGTTCAACATCTTAAATAAAAGTGTAAAAACAAAAAAAAGGCAAAGTGGATGACAGGAAAGAGGGAGCCCTGCCCCCTAGTGGTCAATTCATGTTCATGCGCAGAAATAAAATCCAAAGTGTGATAAAGGATTTTAAAGAGTTTTGGACTAAAAAAAAAAAAAAAAAAAGAAGTGAAAAAACATGATCTGTACAGAGACCACAGTAATTATTTGCATCAGAGCATCTTCAGCTTCTTTTGTATAAAAATAGATATACCACAGTGATGGCCGTTAGAGCACTCGTACACACAGATGTTTGCTGCCCCCTCACTTGGATCCACTACATTCAGTGGTTTCCCCAGTTTGAATCGAGGCTGTGAAGATCTCCGGTAGGAGCAGTCCTGATGGGAAATCAACACTTCAGCCTCTTCTGTGTATAAAAAATATGAGAGTCAGCATGAATGTCTCTCTTCTTCTACGTCTTCTTTCCTCACATCCCCACTCACACTCCTCGGGTCAGTCTCAGTCGAGTCTATGCTTGCATTTCTCTGAAGATAGTCAAATCCACAGTGTTTGGAAAAGTCTTTAGCAGGGACACCGCGTTCCCGTGATCGATGTTCACAAAGCTGTAGCCATTTGCCTGTGGGCAAAGAAAAGAAACTTTTTACAACTTTGACTTAGTCAAACATTCTGCAGCAAACAGCACGACCCTGACTGCTTTCCTGCAGAACAGCTCTGGCTGCACATGTTCCTGGTCAGGAGATGAATCTGCACCATACAAAAACGATTCCAAAAATGTTTGGAAAAAAAGGTCAAGAGGCTGCAAATAATTTCAATGATAACAGCAGGCTACATCAACCAGACCTGTGATTCCTAACAAGAGTGAATAACATTGTTCACCAGTCAGGAGTGGATGAGCCGAAACACTATTCGGATAATGTTTACTTCAGGAAACACTGTGTTGATTGTTCTCATCTCTACCTGTAAGATTTTATCTCCAGGCTGAAGAATCTTAGCTGCCGGTCCCTCAGGCTGGACCCTTGTCACAAATATGCCCTGAAAGAATGGACAACAGATTTCAAAAACTGACAAAGATGTCCAGGGAAGATGAGAATTATGCACAGCACGACATTTTAATTTACATTGTCATCTGGATGAAAGGGGTTTCCTCGTCCTCCCACTCCTCCAGATATACTGAAGCCCAGCTCTGGATTCTTCTCCACCTTCACACGGAACTGGAACACACAAACCGTTTAGTTGGCTAATATACTCGTGAAATGAAAGGAGTCAAATTCAAATCAGAATCTTCACACCTAAGCTTCAAAGAGGCATCATGTCTTTGAGGAGTAGATTTGGGAGATGCACTAATTTGCCCTGTGAGATCTGGATAACATCAAAACTCTTCTTATTTCTACAATCAAACCTGGAGTCCAGCACTTTATGCCCTAGAAATCCGTTTGGTTTAGAACAAATTAAACAAACAAGAGTGCATAATCCTTTGTCTCCATTGCATCACCTGGTCCACGTTACGTGGTCTCCCCCATCTTTTTTTTTAAACCAGTGCAGATTTTATAAATCCTCTCGTGTGCAGAAGGCATTCATTAGTGAACTTCACAGCACCCTTGCTAAGCTAATCTCCTGGCTGTAGGGCCATTATCAGACAGCGATCAAAGATTTCGTCATTTGCTCATGTCCACCTCAGAGAAGACAACAAATGGTTTTTCATTCACCTCTTGCTGCATCGTGTCTTGCGGGACCCGGGGGGGCCCTTGAGGCTGGGAGACTTTCAGCATCAAGTAATCGATGAGCTGCTCTCTGGAGGGGTGGCGAGCCACGGGCATCTGGTTCATCTGGGGACGACCGGTGGGTCCCATCTGACCGTTCAACAAAGGCACCTGAAGACAAAAACACAGCACTGAGGCAAAAAGTTCCAACTTCGTACTGACAAATCTGCAGGTGTACATTGCATAACCTACTTTTCTGTGGTGGTCCATGGTGTAGCTCTGCTGCCCCTGTGGACTGTACACATCATCCTGAAAGGGAAGAAAGGGTTGATTAATTTCACTGCACTCACTCACTCAACTAAAAACCCATTGACAAACAGAGGATAACTGATGTAACACTTTGCACGCTGGGTAAATGACACGAGGCAGTGCAGCGTTGATTTAGAGGAAAGGGTCACATCTGATTAAAAACGATGAAAAACTGTGATGCAATTCCTTTTTGGTTTCCATTCATGAATAAGAAACATGTCATTGAGTAAAACCCTTCTGATAATCTCTATCAAAAGTTCTACATGTAAATATGCAGAACCTGCAGGATACTTAGAATCAGAAACATCCTGGTTCTGTCTCGAGTCCACATTTAAATCTGTACGCAGGTGACTGTGAACAGAGATGTCGTCTAGACCCAAAACACTTATCTGGGTTTGTTTATTTTGTGTGTAACCGTGTAACTTGCGTAGCTGGAGTCTATGTGTTGGTTAGCCCAGATATCCATCTACCCTGCCCTGAAATATTACCCGTTGCCAACAGAGGCCAAAGGCTCGTTGTCAGGAACGGCCGATCCAAGATTGACCTTCCGAGAGTGAAGTGAATCATAAATGTCAGGTAGTGAAGGTTAAACCACAGCCTCAGACATCTCTGGAGAAACCTGCCCTGCTCTTTGTAGCTCACGTGGATGCACAAATCTACCGTCTTACCTTTCATGATCACAGTTTTCATCCCCACGCAGAAAGTGAGAGGTTAAGATGTGATTTTTATGTGATAAAAACAATGAAAGTGATTATTTTAATGGGAGTGAAGAGAGAAAATAAAATCAAGGTTGCTGGGATGTATTACAATCACAGGGGTGGGGCAGGTTGGAGGGACAGTGATTATGATTTTAAAGAACCTGTCAGGTTTAAAAGGGGGCACTTTGTACTATTTACTCCAACTACACTCTTGTTGTCAGATTTAGAACAAATACAAGTGGGATTTCCTTTATAGAAACCCGACTTGTGTAATACATTATGGGCAATAATGTATTCATTGATGTCTGCAGCTTAGAGAAAATACAGACTGGCAGTGAATTTGTCACCAGAGGCACGCAGCAGCCAGGAATGTTTTTTTTTTTAAATTTTTTAAATATATTTACTGCTTGAATGAGATGTGGTAGTCACACAGGCACATTCTGCCGTGCAATAAAGTCGACTCACGACTGGAACATGGCACAAAAAACAAGCAGGCCCCTTTTAAACCTGTCTGTTAAAGAGGTCCATAAACATTTAGCTAGAACACATTGGATTTTTCATTGAGAAGAATCATGTGCTAGGGAAGGGATTGTGACATGTTGGGACAAAGTTCATCACCCAACATTTACTTTCACTTGCCGAGAAAAGGACAAGTAAAACATGTCTTCTGTATCAGTGATTGTTTATCTCACATGAAGAAGAGAAGGAAACACATTTCCTCATCTTCTACAGGATGTGAAACTAACACAGGCTGGAAGCTCTGGCTCAATGGGAGCTGCAGGAGCGAGCTAGAAGTTGACTGTACTCACGCAGAAGCCCAGAGCTCCGTACGGCTGTCCGTCTTTGGCACTAAAGACCAGAGACCCTTGGCTGGCATGCATATCCCTACAGCTGCCGTAGTGAGACCAGCTCAGCGGAGCATTATAGGAATTATAGGAGCGAGACAGCGCATTCTGAACAGAGGGCCGACGTGGAACAACCGGCACCAACCGAGATGTGAGTGGTGGCCATGCAATCCACCAAATGAGCACGACATAGAAGACACAACAAACAAACAAACGTTTACAACATACACAGAAAAATAGCATGCAGTGAACTGCTGAAGCATTCTGGACGCAGCTGGGTTAGTAGACTTTTGGAAAAAAAAGGTCAACTCCACTGTTCTGGTATTTTGCCACGAAACCTTAATTAAATCCACAATGGTTTCGGCTCTCACCACAAACTGGACATATTAGGCAGTGTCTTCCATGCGAGTGTCACAGCTCTTTGGCCGTGACATACGTATGTGACTTCTTCTTTATTTATTTTTGCAACCGTACGTTAGAGGCGTCATGAAACCTCTGACTGGCTCGTGGGGAATACAGCGGGGGATTCCACCCTGGAGTCACACATCAGGCTTTAAACCAGGAGGTCAGGCAGAGAAAGTCCACAGAAACTCTGTCTCACTTTGTTCCAACAAGCACAGGAACGTTCTAACGTCATAGAAATAAAGAGGAACTGCATGCTTCAGTGCATGTCTGAATGCAGCCTCAGGGATTATAACACTATTGCCTTGAAATGTGAGCACATTCATGCAGATACTAACTGGGTTAAACACTTCACAATAGTACTTCACACATCACAATAGTACTTCTTACCTTTTCGATTTTCTTGGCCTCGATGTGACGCATCACCTGATCCCTCCAGTCCGCCGGCACCCTCCCTGCTCCTGAAACTGGCCCGGGACCATCCAGGAGCGAGTACTCAGACTTCACCCTGGCGTTGGGCCTTTTGCTGGGGCTGCTGTGCTGGTAGTTGAAATCGCAGACAGACATGGTCCTCTCTGGAAGCTCGTGGGGCTGAGGCCGCGCGATGAGAGGCCTGGAAGCTCCGGGTACGTCGATGCTGTAAGTGCGGGCTGACAGAGGCCTCTGTGCAGCCTGGCTCATCGCCAGCGGGCCCCTGGCGAGGGTGTGAATATCCCTGTACGTCATGTACTCCCCCTCGGGCAACTGCATGCGCCTCGGGTCGCCAATTGAAGCTGTAGAGTTGGTGCTACTTTGCCTCTGCAGAGTGCTGCTGCGAGGCTGGCTGCCAGTAGAATGAAGTCTCTCCTTCGCCCACATGTCCCCGGAGGGCTTGGGCGCCATGGCAGGCCCCCGCTGCTGCGGCTGTAGAGGAAAGGAAGGCGCCTGATTGCGATTGGAGTAGTTGGTGTTAGCTAGAGAGTGCAGAGGAGGAGGGAGGTAGCCTTGGTGCTCCGGGGGCATGGGCATCCTCTGAGTCCACGTGCCCTCTTTTGGCATGGCACTGCTTGTGTACTGAATATTATACTGAGGAGGAGGGATGCCCATGGCCATGCTGGAGGAGACCGGGTATCTGCTGGTGCTGGCAGGAGGCTTGGAGGAGGAGAGCAGGTCTGAGGACGATGCAGAGGAGCTGGGGTAGACCTGGAGAGTCTGTTCATTGAGCAGCTGACTGGCTGACTTGCTCCGGACTATGCTCTGGCCCTGAGATCCTGGCGCCGGGCCGGCTCCCGCCATCCAGCTCATAGCCGCTGCCTCGTATGACTCATCATCCCCTTCAAAGGAGTACAGCCTCATGCCCCCTGTTTCTATGTTGCTGACACTGTGGGACTTCATCACCTGTGGGGGAGGGCACCTTTTCTCTGGAGACAGCTCCTCGGTGCTGCGAGACAGAGACATGTCACTGCTGGCTGTCACGCCTGTCGAGGCCACATGGACGACAGATGGCTCCGCTCTCACTGCCTGGCTTTTGTTCCCCAGACTGTTGATGCAGTCACTGACCTGCTGGTTTCCATTCTGTAAATGCTCCAAGTTGTCATTAGTGAAAGTCTGCTTCCTGCCCAACTCCTCCTGGGTTACGGAACCATTCTTGGTTTTGTCTACCCCGTCCAGCTGAAGCATGTTGTCAGTCGGCAGCTTGGAAATGTTCATATTGATCTGGTCCCACTTGTTGTAGGTGTCTTCCATGCCGTTGTTGATTCCCTTCTCAATGAAGGCCAGTCTGGCTTCCATGGACAAGTCGTAGTCTCCCATTTTTTCTGGTGGCGTCTGCTGGGTTTTCAAGAGGGCCGGAAGGGACGTTTCAGAGCCGTTACCATTATGGAGGAGAGGGGTGGTGTCTTTAGGCTGGTTCATGTTCTCATCTTCATGCCTGAAACACAGGAAAAGACACCAGAATGTGTAAAAACAGTAGTCTGTCTTTTTACACGCCCCCTGCGTTTGTTTGTGTCTTTTGACAACTCATCATTAATTATTTGGTTCGTGCGTTAGCCTCAGGAAAGTCATCTAAGTGATGGGAGCAATATTACAACTCATTACAGAAGATTTCCACCGATGAAGACTAAAAATACAAAAATAATAACAAAGAAGATTCAGCTGACTGAAGAACAGTCAGTTAGAGATGTGTCTGAAGAGGAAGTGGGGAATCACGGTGAGTGAACTGCTTGATTCTGAAAGTTGTAACCTTAAATATACCTACCGACTTTTGGGGAGGAAAGGCATCTTGGCCTCTCTCTCAGGGGTGCACAGAGAGTTGTCCTGGCTGCTGTCAGTGGTCAGAGACACCGAGTCGGACATGCGTGATGGGGATGAACAGTTACTGTTGTTCTGGTTGCTGTTGGCCACAGTGTCATCCAACAGAGAATCTGCATCCTTCCCGTCATCTGTAGATCAGGAACACCAGTTATTGAAGCAGTCTGATTTTCCACTAGGAACCACTGTGAGTCAAAGGAAAGGGTTTTACCTCTCTTGTCCTTGCTCAAGGTCACTACTTTAGGCTGGTTGATGGAGATTTCAATAAGAGGGGGTCTCATCTCTGCTATTTTCATTTCCTCTTCTTCATCTGACAGCTCCTCAGAATCCTGGAAAACACAATCACTTTGTTCATTCTCTCAGTTTCTGATAAAGCTTCATCATTTGTTTGCTGCACTTTTTATTTGGAAAAATGGTCAAAACTGCCAATCATTCTGAGCTGTACATATTCACTTACCTCCAGTGTGTCCTCATGGTTCATCATGGAGCCCTCCGAAGACTTCAGTGGGACTTTGTGGGAGCTGTAGGACATGTCTGAAGTGTCTTTTGAATCTGGTGCGGAGGGATTTGGGGCATTTATATTGGCGGATACCTGGGGCTCTTTGTCTGATGCCACGCCATTGGGGCACGGGGCCTCTATCACCTGCCCAAAAAAAAATCCAGATGTTCTTGCTTGAAAAATGTTCCATTACATTAATGTAAAATAACAGTTTAGAGCCACTAAACTGAGATAAATATAATCAAATATCAATTTTCTCTATAGCTGACCTTAACTCCCACATCCTGCACACCAATGTGGTTCTTCTCCGCTGGTTTTGCATCCTTCCCAGACTCGTCACTTGACTCATCCTCCTTCAGCCTGTGAGCCACAGACTGGGCTGTCTTCACCATGTTCTTCAGCTCGTCTGGATACGGTGTAGGATAGCGCTTCAGGTTTCCCTCCTGAAAGAGCACGAGAAAGCCTCTTATTAAAATATTCTTGTTGCACAATCTGGTTTTCCAGATGACAGTAGATGGACGAGCAGTGAATACAATACAGACACGTTTCCCTCAGATAGAGCCATCAGTCAAACCAGCAGAGTAAAGATCTGGTACACCCTCTGACAGTATTTTAATTATGAGCGGTCATAAAGGACATTTTACATGAAAACAGTTCAATCAAAAAGACATGGATCCCAAACTATATCCTAAATGCCCTTAGAGGTTAATCACGTCAACCCAGTAGCTGTCGCTTTCCTGACTATTTGAAATGCAACAAACATGCAACACTAACCCTCGGTGGCGTTTCTCTCTCATCCTTGTCCTCGTCACACTCGAAGGCGACCTGAGCCCGGTGTTTGCGTTGCTCCTCCCACAGCGTTGGATTGAAGCTCTCCGAGTCAGAGTTGGGGATGTCTGAAGGAAACCAGGATGAGAATTATTTGTTACCTTTTTTAAAGTGATTCTTTGCAAGTCATCCCCATGCAGCGAAATTCAAGGAGGTCTGACTTTGACCAGTAGATGGTGCAAATATACCACAGCGCCTGCCAGTGAACTGAAGTCACTGAGGAGGAACTTGAACTTTGAGAAAAAGAGTGTGGTTCCAGTAAATCACACAAAAACGAAAGAAGTTAAAGAGCCTCGGTACATCATTTATCATTCCTGAGCCCGTGCTTCACACATGCATCTGGGAAAATTAAACAAATCTACATAAAATAAAGTCTAAAATTAAAAGAAAGGGCAGGTTTATTTTTCATCAATGCAGCAGATAATGCCATACCTGCCTTCACACATTTGCAGGCACTTAACTATTAAAAGGCTCATTGTATTAATGTAATGGCAGAACCTTTCTGAAACATTACAGTAACATCTTGTCTCTTGTGTCCGGTCCTGCCTTATGATGTCTCTTCTCCTGAATCTATAATTGTCTTTCAAACTTCTCACTGTGTCTGTGGTTTCCTGTGTTGAAATGCTATTTGCCTCTACATACAGAAAATACATGCAACCCAGTTGTGAGAAAGTTTTTATGTTCAGTTCCTCCACCGCCGTCGTCACCTGAAACATGATCTTATCAGGAACTCTGCTTAGCTTCAACTTCAACACACATTTCAGATGGTGAATGTGCAGTGGATGTGTACCTCTGTGTTTACTCTCTGTAACTTTATAAGTGCAGTCAGGTCATGACTTGGCCCAGTCTCTTGGAAGAGCACGAGGAAACATATCAAGTTTTCTTGGAAAAATTCCTAGTAAGTACCAATGAAAACTGACTGGCAGACAATAAACCTTTGAGGGGGCTGGGCTGTCGGACGGTGCCAGTCACCACTCTCCATCCCAAAACACTTACTCAGTTTACACAGAAATCTGACTATTTACACAGGTAGAATATTCCATTCATGTTCCCATGTAACAGGTATGTCAACACACGCACATCCTACTACGTGTTTACACACTGATCCAGGATATATGTGGCTGAGCAGAAGGTTACTGACACATCCGGATGTCAATAAAGTGATGCAATAAAGTTATAAACATGTTAACTTAATGAGACCAAATTAAGAAGACTATAGCAAATTTCTCAATTAGATAATTGCTTCTGAAGAGTATGACTTTATTCAGGTTGTCAGAACAATGCGGTGTCTGTTACATGCCAGTGTCTTACTGGGACTATTGGCTTGATGTATCACGTCCACATAAATCCGTCAACTGTTGATGTTGCTCAACCCCAAATGCAACACATGAAACTGAAAATCAAGCAGCTCATTCTCTTCCATTTCATTCGTGTCAGAATGCAGAGCTCCAAACACTAATTACTCCAAACCTAAGATGTGACATGGTCAGGTTAAGACGCCGGCTGCAATAGGAAACCAAACCACACTAACAGATGCTCGACAGGAGGCGAAGATTTCGTGTCAGATGACGAAGCCCTCATAAAATATGCATTCAGGGATCCCTGCAGGTCACCTTTAAGACAGCTGCCAAACAAATGGTAATTGAATTGGTGCTGCCTGATAATTTGGCATCAAGATACAATAAACTTCACTTAAAAGCTAATGACATTTCAAGCTTCCTATTTTCTTGTTTTGTGCACATCATCAGCCTCCCCAAACGTTGCCATTGTTTTGTCAATGACTGTTTTTGTCATACTCGTTAAGTAGTATAAGATGGTTGAGTGCATGGTAGTACTGATCATTAATGAGCCCCAATCTTAACACCCGGCTCTTCTACTAAGAACTGATTAGTGGAATTAGGTTAGAAGCATTTGCAGTTCAAGTGTGAGTGTGTCAGAAGAATGATGAAAGAATGTAAAAGAGCGAGTATGTTGTGTTGGGTGCAGAGTACTCACACTCCTCTGTCCTGGTCTGCTGGGGGAACATGTAGTTAGTCAGCACCGTTTTGTGCGTCTCGGGATCTTCCTCTTTCTGCAGAGGGATCAGGGGCTTCGACTGTGGGAGAGAAAATGCAGGTTTGAGTGTTTTATCTGCAATTAGTTGAGACTCTGAGCTACAAGAGAGTCCTGGTGTTCTCTGTGCTCCACATTAGGCTAGTAGAGATCCTTCACCTGGTACATCACAATGCCTCTTCCTGTCGTCCATTACCTGATGAAACAGCTCTAAGCACCATGTGTCCCCTAGGTCCTGTTACCAACAGTGGTTACCGCCCGACAGTATCCCAGTGTCTTAGGGCTGATTTGCCTTCCCCTGGGTTTCTCTTCTGCAATGCTGACACAACAGGTGCAACACTCCTGACTCTTACTGGCTAAAGATAATTTGTATAGCATCGTTCCTATTATTGAGTTTTAACAGTTTCACGTGCTATTATGACACATGCATCATCAATACTTGTTTTTTGTAAGATGGACATTGATGGAGCTCGTGCCTCAGCTGAACCCAGGAAAGTGCACACAGTCCTCATATGAACCCATATTTAAATTCACAAGATCTGGATCGGTATTTGGATCCCCACCAAATTGCAGAACTTCATAAACATCAGCCCCCTACGAGCGTCTGACTTCTTTCCATCGAGAGCTATTAATTATTCTCTGAAAGGAACATGTTGGCTTACTTTCAGAGAATTAGCTGCTTTTCTCTTTTTCTCTCTATCATTGTTAACTGCATCAATTTTAAATGTACAGACTCTGGACTGGATGGGTTCTTCACTGACACATACCACATCCCTCCACTAAGTTTCATGGACATTCGTCCAGTAGTTGTAATGTGTAATACTGTTAATTATTGAAAACTCCAACCCATTTAAAAAACAAACACATTTTCCCATTTACTTCACTTTCAGCCGTTTCCACATGCTCCCTCAGAGATATCACATCATTCACACACAAGTATGTTAGGAATGTTCCATCGGTGCCACTAATCACACCATGAGAAGGGATTATTTATAGATCAGTGTCATGTGTCTCAAGCTTCACACAGATTTATTTTATTCACGCTGATTAATGTAGAGAAATGTTTCAGAGCAGGGACGTCATGTTCAGACAGTGTACTTCATGTTCACGCTCGAAATGTTGGAGACCGTTAACAGGTTAGCAAATGCGGCGCTTTTATTTTGAAATCAGCAGGTATACACAGGTATTTGTGAGTGAGTAAGCCTGCCAAAGAAGGCGACTGACTCAGTTTCCATTGCCGGTAAAGAAGCCTGCATATCTTTTCTGCCCCAGGTGAGTCATGTTTGACGTCAGAAACTGAGGAAAACTCTCACCATGCTGTCTTGCCAGTCTTTTATCTTGCATGATACAAATGTACGCCAAAAAAAAGCCCATCAACACTAAAGTGCATGCTCATTAATGCATGCCATTATGTCCTGCTGGAAGAGGTGCAGCATCAGACTGACATACAGAAGTTGTGCCAGTCTGTGGAGCACCAGTCTTTCTCAACTGAGGGATAACAAACCGACAGACTGCAGAGAGCTTTTTAAATGATATAATAAATGAAAAAAAAATGATTGGATTTGATTCTGCATTCAATAGATAGCTGACTTGAGGCAAGGACGGAGGAGATGACTGCTTCTGAATGAAACTTTGACACAGCTGCATTTTTCTGTGACAATAATCCAGCCAGGATGAGAAAAAGCATGAATAATGGATTCGCACAGCACGGTGAGAATCAACAGACTGAATTTCAGAAATATTTATAAGCTGAAAAACATAAACAGAATGAAGCAATGCAGTATTCTTCAGCTTCGCTTTGCCTTTGGACACATACAAACTCACTGCAAGGTTCAAGAAGTGCAGTTCCTTTCCCATGTAGATCAACACTGCTATAACAAAGTGGGACAGCGAGCCACTTCCTCGCATACGAGTTGGCCAGACTTTAACATTTCCACCTCTGTGAAGTTTATCTTGTGCTCAGTCAAGGGACACATCAGCCCAGGCAGTTGTCCAAATTTCCAGTAATTGACTTGATCTCTTTACTTCTGCTTAACTAGCTGCTGATGCTTTAATTCACATACAATCTCCCTGTCATTAACATGTAACACTGTAGTCAGAACATCCATTAGTATTCTCCCTCACTTATAGAAGGAGAGTTAAGGGTATCTGCCTGACCTAGATTACCATTTGGCACGTTTAGATCAAATGTCCTTAAAGTAGTGTGCTGCATTTTTAACATGTTTTCCTGTGACATACTTGGCGTGGCAGACTAATTTATAGATCGCTTGACAAACCCAACAGGCAAGATCATTATCTGACAGCTCTGAACTCAGCTGCCGCTGCTGAAAACCCAATGCGCTTGATATCTATATGTTAAGTAACACATGTGACCTTACCTGGTTTTCAGACAGCCACATCGCAGTCATCTGGTTCAGTTTGGTGAAACTGTAAGGAAGATTCTTCAACCTGCAGGCACAAAGACATTAAATCTTCAGACATTAAATATCTATTTGATTCCTGCCTTTCCATTGCTCTCCTTGTGCAGACAGCCCTCACCAAAGTGACACTTCCTCCTTTCCTTCAGGTTAGGCAGGTTAAATTAAGTTTAAAACAATAACACACCAAGTAGATCTCAATCTCTCAGTCTCAGCCTGTGTCCAGATGCACCGGACGCATCCTGTCCCCAAAACACAACCAAAAGAGCCAGAGGAGCTCGGTATGCAGGGGTCTGTAATTGAGGCCAAATTTAATTTTTACTGAAAATATGTCAGTGCATTGGGGTCAAGGCCAAAGTTATTCAGTGTATTTGGCACAGAGCAACACAAGGATTGAAAAAAAACCCAATTAAAACCTCAGATCACGCCTCAGCTTCAAGATGCATTTACACTTGGGCCAGGCTTATGATCCTATGCTCTTCATGTTGTAATTAGCGGAATATATTTCTGTGTGTGTGTGTGTGTGTGTGTGAGAGAGAGTGCTCTCGCAGGAATGAAACCAAGACATTCTTTTTCACCAATTAAGCAAGGCTTCAAAAATTCCTTTCAAAAAGCCACTTTAAAATGCAGCCTGCACATACAGATGACTTATTATCTAGCAAATAATCTTCTCATTCGTTGTTTTTTTTTTTTTTTTTTTTTAAACAGATGACTTGGTAAGTTAAAAAAATGCTGGACAGGCCATGTATTGTTCTCTCTGTCCAAATGAAGAAAACTCAGATCAAATAACAATGACATGACAGAGAAAAGCAGATAATCTTTTTTTTGCCCGAAGGACTTTTAGAGGACAGTATTCCAAATACTTTTGCCCTTGCACTTGACCCTCATTATGCTTAAGTCCAGACTCACTTGTTGTTGCTTAGATTGATGACTTTGAGCCTCTGCATGTCTCCCATCTCCTCAGGCAAAGACTCCAGCTTGTTGGAATGTAGAAACAGCACAGTTGCGTTCTTCCAGTTGCCCATCTGTGACAGGAAGAAGCCAGGGTTTCCATGAGCTGTTACAGATGAGCAGGCCGGCATGGCGTGCAACCGAACACGTGTCAACAGACATGTATACACTCACTTCAGGAGGAAGCTGGGTCAAGAAGTTGTGATCCGCTGCAAACGTGCGAATGCAAACACACTGGCCGACAGAAGAAGGCAAGGCTTCGATCTCGTTGAAACTGCAGTCCAGCTCCTCCAGGGTGGTCAGCCTAATACAACAGGAAGCCACAGGAGAAAGACACAACTATAATGGTGGTGGGTGCAAGTGCTGTATATAGCGTTTATCTACTTTTCATTTCTGACAAGTGAGACGACTCATGTGCCTTTCTCAGGTCTTCCCTCAGGAAACTTCCGCTCATTCAGAATTCTGCAGATGGAATCCCAACAAAGACGAAGAAAGCTGACGAGATCACACAGCGCCTCCTGTCTCTTTACAGTCTGCTAGTGTGTCAGTTCAAAGTGCTCCTGGTTGTCTACAAATCTCTTAGTGGCTGAAGGACCAAAATATACCTTTTACCCTCCTGATTTCTCAGGTCATCAAGTGGAACTTTTGTTTTTGTTTGTAAACCTAACATAAAGAAGCAGTGAATTACTGCGTGTGCGCCACAGAAGATGAGTGTCACTTAGATGCTTGTAGACATCGCACCAACACTGATGCATCCTAAAAGTCTCACAGAAAATGAAAAGCAGCAGCATTTCAAAGTGAACCCACGGCGACACAGAAGGTGCAGCTGGGGTTTACTGTTGAATAAAAAATGCAGATGTGCTCCGGGGGATTCAGCCGAATGCAAACTCAGTCTAACCCGCAGGAGAGCTGCTGCGATAAAGCAGCATCAAACTCCAAAACACAGGATTCAAACCCCTACAGGGCAGTCACAAACAAAGCTGTGCACCCCACAGTGCACTGAATAAAATCAGCTATGTATAAATTGCTTAAGCTAAAATCCTTGCATGGGATTAAGATAAACCATAGGCTTTGTCACGTAATCTGTGTCAAAGTACACAAGGAGACACATTTTAACATTAGGGATAATTGATGATGTTTCGAAACAATGGACTAAAAATAAAAGATGGAATATTAATTGTCAGTTAATGTGCATGCATTTATTTCATGTGTGTGTGTGGGATTGGATTGATTTTGAAAAAACAAGGCAAACACATGACTGGATTAAACTGGAGCCTAATCTTTGTACTGGACCACAAAGACTCAGAGTAGATGGAGGGTCAGCGTGTCAACCTGGCTGCCTCCCACCGCAGCTGTTGACCGCGGGGTTCACCTGTCTGCTGCAGACGACATCAGTCTGAGAACAGCCATGGTGCATTTAATCTGTCAGCACAGCATGGGAGGGACATCAGGCCAAAGATTAACCTCAACTCCTCCTCAACCAGGGAAACCTCTGTTTCCATAAAAGCAATATGGCAGCCTCAGAGCCACGGCATTATTGTGATTCAGACTCCATAATCACGGTTATTATTAACTACTCAATATCATCAGAGGGGAACACGTTGTGCTTTAGAGAACGTCTGACAGACGTTTCATGAGATGGATGACGGGTGAGAGGAAATGGCACGATAATCCACAGATCCCTGGGTTTATTCTGCGGATGTAAAAGCTACAGCAGCAGCGCTCACCCTCCAACAGAGTCTGGTAGGTACATCAGCTGGTTCTCATCCACTTTCAGTGCAGTCAGTTTCTTCAACGAGCCTAGGGAACGAGGGAAAGAGAGAGAGAGAATGAGAGAGATGCATACCACAGCTCCGGGCAGTTATTGATTATCACTTGCTGTTGCACCACAAAGAGGAATATCAATCACGGCAATTCATTATATTAATTCAGATGTTTGTCCATACTGTAAATGAGTAGAGTAGCCAACCCTGACTTCTGAATCACTGTCCATCTGGACTCTGATTTTATTAGTCTGAACTTCATCTACACTGGCAAGGTTGCCAAGTGTGCTGGCAAGATTTATAGGTGACCCCTCTCACCCTGGATGTCACTTCTCCCATCTGGTTAAACACTCAGGGGGGGAATCAGGCCAGCACAAGACATGCAAATGGATATTTCTCTGGAGATGTGGCACATTAACAGCAGTCACATCACTGACCTTTCTGACTGTGGCACAAATCTCACGCTCTTAATGCATCTCTGAACTACTGGACAACATCCATATAAAAGTGTAATATGCTGTAAATAATGGAGTGAATTACATGACACATATCTACATAGTAACTACATATATCATATTTGGATCCTTTACATCCGCTGCTTTTGATTTGACACTAATGTCACTAAAGGTCTGCATAGCAATTCACATCCAGACTGGGATTCTCATCGTCCCAGGGATGAAACAAGGTAAATTCAAAAATCTTGATACAAATGAAATCTTTTAAGTCCTTTCTTTGACTCATTCTTTAACTCATCACTCAGTGCACTGTGGACAACAGCGCTTTAATGATAAGTATAGCAATGGTAATGGCATCCTCTGTGAAAGTTGCTAGACTTTCAGCATTGGTGTTTGGTTACTATTACACTAGTAATGGACCCTGTGATATCAAAATGCATGGGTATAAGCTGAAAGCTGGATAAGGGCTTCATTAAGGATTTTGCTGAAACACGGTGTGTGAGTGTGTGTGTGTTTGTTTTGTGATTTTTACCAATGGAGCCTGGCAGCTGGGTGAGGGCGTTGTTGGAGAGCAGGAGGTCCTGCAGACTCTCACAGCCGCAGATTTGCTCATCTACCATCTCCAGACTGTTCTTGGACACATCCAGGTAGACCAGCTGTTTTAACATCCCAAGCATCTGGACAGATAAACACACACGCACACATTTACACTGTATTTCCTCTTCAGTATCCTGAATGGACGTACAGCAAGGATCACATGGTGAAGGTGTTTTTGTTGCATACAATAAATCCTAAAAAGTTCTCGGCAGTCAGGTTAAGTGAGTATGTCTCAGGTAGGAATATCAGCAACATAATTATGGCATAACTGTGTTTTCAATTTTATAACCAGAAAATCAGAAAAAAGGGAAATTAGTTGCTGCGTTCAGTTTCTCTTGATATGCTTGACAGACGACATTACTTACAAAAGACCAGAGTGTGATTACAGCTGGTGCCACTGAACGGCTGGCAGCAGAGCTAATGCTTTAATTATGACCCAGTTACGAACAAGCAGGTCATTTGGATGAAAAATAAATCGCTTGTCACACATTTCGACAATCAAAGCATCATTATAAATCAATTACTTTCAAAGAAAAGAATAACCTAAAAGCTGAAGAACGTTTGCTAAATGCAAAAACCATCTAATCGCGTTGAGCCAGCACGACGGTCCTCCCTAAAGTGAAGCTCCTTCACTTCTGAGAGATGAAAGTCTGATGTAAACTGACAGTGGTTCGGTTTGATGAAAATTGAGACAGACACGGAGTCTGAAAAATCACAGGAGATAATCTCAAGATGATGTTTTGGGGCATGGTGGGGACTGAAAGCATGGAGATTGGAGAAATTGACTGTAAATTATACCCCAGGTAAAAACGTCAGTCTGTTCCCATCCATCCACAGTTCCTTGATTCCAGTCAGCTGCTCCAACACCTCAGGCTATGGATGCAAAGAGGAAAAAAAAAGGCTTAACTTGTATGTGTGTGTCCGTGTCAGAGAGAGAGAGTGTTCCTGCTGGGACAAGAACTTAATTCATTAACAAGCTAAAAATCGTGGGGCAGTTTTTAAATCTACGGAAATGATTGTATCAGACAAATGTGATCTTGAGAGAAAGCACACAGCTTCCATTTTAGGGGAAGGAAAGGGAAGAGATTAAGGAGGGGGGAGGTGAGGTCACCAGCAGAGAGGTAGAGAGGTGCCCTGGGCACTGACAGTGCAACTGACAGATACTCACCACTTCAGTGAACTCATTACTCCCCAGGTCGAGCCGCTCCAGCTGTGTGAGTTTCTGCATGCTTCTGCAGACACAGAGGACAGACAGGGAGTGAGGCACTAAAAACCAGGGGATACATAAAGTCACTCAGAATGACGACTTGGGTGGAAAACACTGTCCTGCATCCATCTGATAAAACAAAAGCACGGGCCAGGGTTACGAGCAAGGCGGGCCGTGTGTTTCAGACAGCGAGCCAAAACAAACCTTCCTTATTTTCACCTTTAAGGTTATCTGTCAATTTGCAGGTTAGATTTTTGGACTACACACAAGCTCGGCCTTTTGTTCCTTTCCCTGAGTAATTTTACGAGGACATAAATAGAGAGTTTAGAGCTCCGGCATGACAGAAATATGCTTTGAATTATGGAAACAGTGACGTATGCTGCTCGCCCTAAGCCATGCCCCAGAATTTTGTCTCCATATTCAGGTCAGTCTCACATTCTTGAATGCACCGTAAACAAGCAGATAAAAAGCAGGACTGTTCCGATGCGTTTTATTTTTAAATGGATGTGAATACAAACTGGAAGAGAACTTGTTTAAAAAGGCTTGAGTCAAATTCTGAGTGAATAAGTGTGATGCCGTCATAATCCACTGACACGAGATGCCTTCAAGGGCACTGATGACAAAAGCTGATATTAGAAGTCACAAGGCATGCACAAGAAGAAACACACACACACACAAAGGTGCAGGAATAAAACAATACTAATAAATATATATTAATATTACATTTACATTTACTGCAGCTTTAGGTGTCTGAACTGTATAATTCTGGCATGACATTGAATTCTAATCTGCAAACCAACTCAGCAAGATGAGAACAAACCATACATTTCCTTCGAGTGAATCACATGTTTAACAGTTACACACAAAACCAGAGGAAGAGACCATGACTGGAGGGGAAACAGAGATGTTCTTGTTCTGTTGGGGAACAGATATGATGTTACTCTCACAGCAGGGTTGAGGTGTGAGAATGAGACACAGAAGAGGGATGGAGAGCAAAGACACTGGCGTGTAGTCTGTTTTATTTTTAGGTACTTCTCATTAAATAAGAATGTCAGACATATGGTGCAAGTTATAAACATGGTTCAAGGCCCTATGGTGATTGTTTTTTTTAATGCTTGGTGCAATATGAACACATCCATCATGTTGATGTGCTTGAGCATTAGCCAGCTTTGTCACATTCTTACTTCAAAAGTTGGCGAGAGCTGCCTGGACCCCCATGTGAGCTGGGAGAGGTAAGAATGAGATTTGCTGGCTCTTCGAGAAAGTGAGTTCATCGGTAGAGGAAACAAAACTCTGGCTTGACCCCAAGTTATGAGCAACTCAATGGCCTTCTTTAAATTTCAGTCAAACGTTTGGTATATGCACACGGTTGGTGGGTGAGAGAGAGAAGAGACACTTTGTATGGCGACGCTGTGAAAAGCGGCCCTTTGTGCATGCACACATTTGTTTACATCTCTGAAATGCTTGTGTGTTGCCCTGGCAACGTTCCCAATCATTAGTCCAATTCTTTGTCAGGGCTCCAGCCTTTAACAGGTCTGGCATCTGTCACATAAACACAGCGAGAAGAGAGGATCTGCTGCACTGCACTTTGGACGCTGCCCGACCTGTCAGTAAGTCAATGAAAATAAGAAAAAGGAAAAGTGAGAGGGATAAAAAAAAAGGAAAGCCAGCCAACAGGGAAGAAGGATGGAAAAAGGCACATAAGCGATGCACTGAGAAAATGGGCAGGAAGCAAAATGGAATGATACCGAAAGTGAAGCATGACGGAAGGCAGAAAGAGAAAGTAGATCCCCCCCCCGTCAGTCACCTGGAGTGTTCTCAAATATCTGAGGGACGTTCAGTCACCCAGAGGCACTCGGCTCAAATGGTGAAATAACCCTCAGCACTGTCTCAGAAGAGGATTATAAAACCTGTCGCAGCAAGCAGCCAAGTGAAGGAGGGCTCTTATGTAAGACTGGAATTTAATACTACAGTTAGCGGTGTGGGGAGTGAATCTAGTGGAGGGTGGGGGGGCAGTATGGAGGACACAGCAGAGATGTTGCTGCAGTTGTGAGAGGAACGAGACTCGGAGAGAGGAAGGGGGGAATTCACGCTTCAGGAAACAGACATGACACTGGCACTGCTCCGATATTTTGCATATGCGGTATTTAAAAAAGAATATGTAAATAACACTTACTTTGGCAACATCTTTAACTGGTTCTCCCTCAGCTCCAAGATCTGTAGTTTTGTCAACCTGCAACCAAGTCAAAGTTTTTTTTTTTTAAATGACCAGTGACCAACACGTAATCTTTAAACAGTTGGGCTAACCCTAACAATTTGCCTGTCATCCTGCATTGTTTTAAGAACTGTGTTTCTTCACCTCACATCACATGTTTTGTGAACTCCAAATGCTCAACACAAACTAGAAACAAAAAAAGCAAGACAGTTGAGCACCGAAGATGTTTTCATGACACAACCGATCAAACTGACCTGCCAAAGCTGGCTGGCAAGAACTCCAAAAAGGCATCGTTCAGGTAGAGCTGCGTCAAACTCAGGAGCTGCGTGAAGCCATCTGGGAGCCTGACGACACCAATTGGACACGAATCACATCACTCACATTGCAAAGCTAGAGTCCTGACGCTGGGATAAGTGTGCGTCACATTACTACTAAATGCAGTAAATTGATGATACGAGGTCGTACTGCACTCACTTTGATATGGGATTCACACTGGCTTCTACGATAGCTAGGACTTTGCAGTTCTTGATGTTTTCTGGAAACTCCTGGATACCTAAAGAGAAATACAAGGGTTAGCTTAAGTGGTTTAAAAACACAACTACACAACGGGGATTAGACATCTGCGGTGACGTACGCCGAGCATTTTATTACTGCTGGCACAAAACAAATGACTCATGTCGGAACCAAAGGGACGAGGGATAATGCAAGCCATGTTGCTGGTGTTGCGCAGGAGCAGCTTTGCGAATGTTAAACACAGGTGGATGGTGAGTAAAAGCAGTATGGCTGTGCGCCTGAACTCTGAGCTCTGGCTACATTAAGAGTAGCTCTGCACCTTTCTTGTCTAAACAACTGCAGAGAAGTGCCTTTAAGGTGGCATAATAACAGACGGAGAGGAATAAGGGGGGAAAACGACCAATGAGTGATTGTGTGCAAGTCCTCGTGAAATGTCCACACTGCGAGCAGGAGGAAGAGAACGAGCCTCAAGGTTTATTTCCACCCACTTTGTTTTGTGTCCACAACACTTTGCACGGAGTGCTTTGCGAAGAAGGATAAGCTGCTTTTAATGTCAACACGGCACAGCTCTGTTTCATGAAAACCCTATAACATTTGTTTGATCGGGGCCGTCTCTGGACTCACTCATTTATATTAGAATTACCTTTTTAACCTTTCTCCTTTCGCTAGTATCCTCTACTTCATCTCTGCTTAGTTTTAAGATCAGAGAGCGAAGATCAAGCATCGCCTACATTAGCCTGCACAGTGAACGGTTCTAGACTTGTGGTGATCTAAACACAACCAGCACAAAACTCATTAATGCAGAGGTTTTAATGGTTTATCAGGTTTATCATCAACATGTAAGTGTCACAATTGTTGTCACTTCCCACTAAGAAACCACTGAGAAGACCTTTATGTGCATCGAGCAGTGCGTACAGATATATCAGCTAAACTGGTCCTCAACTACTTCTGCTACGATGCCTAATTACTAAGATAGAGTCTAGTGCCATGAGTTTGTGATCATTCTCTGCTTTTATCTCATACATCACGTTTGGTTTTGAGGTTTGGTGAGGTGGGGAAACAAAAAATGCTCGGAGGGCATATCTAAACACCTTCCTGGCAATTTTGCCAGTTTCCGTAAAGGCAACATGAGCGTCTAGGACAAGTTACACATTTGATCTTCACAGGTCGCTAACCCAGGGACCAGGGTCAGTTTTCAGGTCTCAGCAACATGATCTGGTGAGGAGTTTTCAATGACCTTAACCTTCAAGTCAAAATGACATTGAACCTGGTTGACATTTCTGAAGAAAAGGTGGCGCTGTTGCTTACTGTTTTTGCTGACATCAAGCTCCCTGAGATTGATGAGGTTTGCAATTGCTGCTGGCAACACTGTAAGGTCATTATCTGGCATGCTCAGTCGGTGTAGTAACTGGCAGTTAAACAGTTGCTGGAGGAAAAAGACAAGAGATACGTTTTTTTAAATCAATGAGTACAGCTGAACAAGAACAGTCACTGTTACATTAGAGAAACAACAGCATCGGACAATGGGTTCGCTTTCAAAATGAATGTGAATAAATTGTGCTAATAGAAAAATATTTGTAGACATACACAGTATAAAAACATCTAAAATGTATGTTCGCCTTACTTTAGGCAGTTCCTCGATCTGGTTGGCATCGAGATAGAGTTCCTGCAGGGTCTTCTCAAAGCCAAAGATCTCCTTAGGAACAGTCTCCAGGCTGCAGTGGGAGTAGTCCAGCGATGTTACTGCCTCCTCCTCACCCCGCAAGCAGCGGCACGGCACCAGACGAACAAACAAGCTCCGCTTGGACATCCTCAGTCACTAGTGAGGGAAAACAGACAGATAAGTAAAGGGAGTCGACTCAGTGCAGCATTAAGGGGAGTTAAGGAGGTAAGTGGTATATGTGGAGGGCTGCTTTGCCTTTATTCTCAGAGCAGAATACTAAACAATGACTCAAGAAATGTTGAAGTCACGGTTGATTTCGCTCTACTACACGGCACCATATACTGACCACATCAATGTATTTTACAGCCATGCAGAGAAAATTTGAGAGTTATGGTTCACAGCTTTAAGTGTGACGATCAGACAAATACATTAGAAAAGGGATCTGGTCAAAAACCATAGCCTGCCTACACTGAGAGTACATTCACACCCACACCCTCAGTTCCTTCTATAAAGGGGGAATTGGACTTATTTTCATACTTGTTCAATGTGATCATAACTCATGACAACAATTCACTTACCAACTCTATTACACATAATCTCTGACCTTCAGAAGCAGAAGTAGCAGCCCATTTATCAGATAGAGGGACTTTTTGGGTTTATATTCCGTCAGACTTTAAGTGTTTGATAAATTGTGTGACTGAGCTACTCTTTGTCCTCGTCAACATTTGCCCTCATTATAGTGTCCATCTACCAATTTCAGAAATCTGTCTGTATGTGGAAAGCACTCATTGCTGCGAAGCAGTGGCTACCGGGACTCACGTTATCATTCACACCAACAGCATGCTCAAGATAAAGGCAACTCACTCTTCAGTTTCTGAATTGAGCTTCACTTTACCTAAAAATGAACTCTGAGCTGACTGTTCAACTGATATGTGCAGTAGCAGAGACTTCATGGTTTTGTGGAATGCATCAAGCAGACTCTGCCACGGCCAAATACTACAGGCTACTTTTACAGCTGCAACCAGCATTAACACAGATGAAACAAACAGCCCATTACAAACAGGCAGGTTCAGAATGGGTACTGCACAGGGTTTCCCCAAATCGCCACAGTGGAGGAGGCCAATAAAACACAAAAATATGTGGGTGACAGGCGGGTGGTCTGTTTCTCTTGACGTGTCAACACTGTTAAGGAAGTACACTTCGTAAAATACAGGATTCCAAATCTAGCCATAAAGAGACTGTGGTGTGCAACGTTTCCAACAGTGTCATTAGATCCATCAGAGCTGTTCAGGCACTTCTGCTGAACATTTCGAAAGCAGCCACAGCTTACATCATACACACTCAATCCTATTATTTCCACCAATGCGCTCTCACATTTGCAAATAGGGAACAGATGAGCGCTGATAATGCGTCATCAATTGGACCTGAGCACATATGGCTAAATAAAAATACCAATAACAGACATGGGAATTGTTTGTCCCTTTTAAGATTTAATGAGAAAGAAAATGTTGTGCCAGTGGAGCCTGAGAAAAAAAATGCAGTTTTCTCTTTTATTCTAATAAGATGTTCTCGACTTTCGAAATCATGGGTAAACTTGAGCCTGATTTGGGTTGAAGTGGAGGGCAAAAATACAAAGGGAAGTAGGCCACGAATCAGCCGGCATTTTGGAAATCCTTGACTACTTTTATCAAAAAACCCCACAAAACTCTCTCCTCCACAAACACAATATTGTCTGCCATTTTCTGTATGGAAAGAGCTCCTGGTATGGATGAAAAGGAGCTGCTAAGGCCCTTTACTAGAAGATGAATATCTATATGTATCTGTATAGTTAGAGTCAGGTCAGTACAGCCAGCACTGTGGAATGTGATCTAGTCAACAGAGGCTTTGTTCTGTGGTCCATGAGGAGAATGTGACTTTTCCTCCCCCTTGTCTTAATCTAAGCGCTGCAACGGCACATAATCTCAGAGACTTTCACTCACTGCATACACCGCCCGTCTCGTGACGATGTAAAATTGTGATAGCCCTGACCCACCAGTCACATCCATGCATCTGCCCCTATGTGGAGATGTGCACGTACTTCAGCTGCAAGCTGCTACAAGGAACTACGCCAGTCGTGCTTTGTGAGCTTTCGTCAGCCCGACACAACTTAGCATATTGAATATCAGATGTACATATCTCTGCATGTGAGCACAGAGGGGCTTTCTCTAAACAATTCAAATCAGATGGAAATGTTTTTGGAGAAGCGTGACCTAAGTACAGATCATGACTAACTACAAAGTCCTACTAATCAAAAAAAAAAAGGAACAAATATTCATAATAGCAAAAATTTCATAATGGAACAATAAAGACTGAATTCTATCTGACTCACTAGATGCACAGTTGGGTATCCCTCCAACTAAAACTCATTAAAACTAGTACATGTATGAGCATACCCACACTCGCATGAAGTATGCACAACCTCCCACATACTCTTTGCAACAGCAGGAAACTCGTATATAAATACACTGACTAATCTGGTCTATCACTGAAAGGATGACAGAGGGCTTGGCTCCATTCACCCTGAGTAACTAACACCAAGTGTATGAATGACGTGCGCTGGAGTGGGAGGAGTGGGAGGACTGGAAGAGGAGGGAGCATGGCATGGGTGAACAGAGTATGGGATAGTTGTGAGGTATGCGAGCGAAAGCAATTTAGAAGCAATAGCAGATTAAGGGATCATGAGAAAAGCTGAAGGGAGAGACATATATAGTTTGAAAGAATAACAGGGCAGCAGAGGCAAACATGTTACAGCCAGTGGAAGAATTGAACCTCATAATTAAAGGATGGGTTTTTAATGATAACACAATGAACTTAAAGGAACAGGAAGTCTCATTCCTGGCTACATTACAACATCACATGACTAATCCCTCTATTTTAACAAGGGCTCATGTGTAACTACAGATACCGTCATATACCCAGAAGACGTCAGTGCTGTGTACCTGGCTATGTGGGTGTGTATTATTATCGTGATACTACGCCCTGTTTTATAGCTGAATTACTCCGAGACTGACTGAGTATTTTGCACACAATTGTTGTCCACTGACTCAAGATACCAACGTGCCAGCAATGTGCCTCATCATGTCACTTAAGGACATTTAGAGGGAGAGTCAATTTTAAAGTGGTATGCATTTGACAATCAGCATGACACGAGCAGAGAGCTGCTTTACAGCTTTGTGGCAGGCCAGAGGAAAAGCTAATGAACAGGCACATGTATAAACATTATTTTCCAAACTGTGCACAATCCATGCAAGGAGTTAATTCACTGCTTCACGACAGAGGCATTTCTACCAGATGAAAGAGGGCAGATAGATGAGAGGCATTGTGTAATTTAGGAGACAAAGAGAGTGAAATGGGCTGGATAACCATGGTCAAACAAGGCAGTCTATCTGTCTGGCTGAAGCCCCTCCAAGAGTAATCTGGAGGGCAGCACAGTAATGAGAGTCGCACTGCATACAACATAGATAGGCTTATCCACTGACCTACATGTTACTGGAATGATGACTGCCTCCACTCACCCAGCTTTAGTCCATCAACAGCTTTTGACTTTTTCCACTAAGGAAGTTCAAGACATGCAATAGAGATTTCCAGACATGCTAAGCTCCCGGATAAGATTTTCTTTTTTTGCCTACTTATTGAAGCGCCACATTTACTAATCAGGATGCTAGTAAGAGCTTGGCCTTATCGCAGGGGAATTGGAAAAGGCATTAAAAAAAAATCTGGTATACTTGAATGTAAAACGATGACTCTGCAGAATGGAAATGATCATTGGAGGTTCCTCTTTGCAGCAGTGAATGAAACAGGCCAGAGGGCTGGCCTGCCACTGATCCCCACTTTATTCTCCCAGTCAGGAAACCACCACTCCTTCACAACCCTCTCCCACTTCTCTATGTAAAGCCTCCTGGGTCTGCGCTGTTGTCATGGGGATGACGGTCAAGGAGAGAAGCAGTTCTCTGGCCCAGGAGTCATACAGCTGATCTGACTCAACAGCTTGTATGAGAGATAGGAGGAAGAGGAATTGTAAGGAAGGTTCCACACATGTGGTTAAAGGAACGAAAAGTGTGGGAGCTAAATTCTGCAAGAAAAAGATACTTCATGACTTCATTTTTCATACTTGAATGTTCTGAGTGTGTTGCCCTAGAGTCATTCAGTCCTTCCACTGTGGCCAACCACGACCCATTAGCCTAGTTTTAGTTTATCCAGGAGAATGTGGCTAACAAATGAGCAGTTTCTAATGTGTCTCTTTTACTAAAATCCCATGTTTAAACTTGCAGAGCTGGTGAAAGGCCATGACCCTGAAATAACCGAGTTTCAGTATGTGACATTTCTGTTTTTTGTATTGGGTTAAGGGAAAACGCAAGTGGCAGTAGCAGGCAGCTTGTGTTATTTATAGCTAGTAGCACTCATCTGGTTGATCTTGCAGAATGTGATTAGTGTGGGGTAGCTCTCACCTTATGATAGAGGCTTTTGATCGAGAATGCAGTGGACTGTTACAAGATGGCTGGGCTACAGCTAGAATTTGCACATTTTAGAATATGGCTATAAAAAAACAATGCAAAAAAACCCACATAATCGACAGAGCATGTGAAATACACATGCTCTGGTTCTGACTGTGAAGGAAGAGGAAAGGACAAGTCACTTCCTCAATCAAGGGTGGAGTGCAAGTGGTCTATACAGCATGCTAGAACGTAAACGTTAACCCCTGTCAAATGGGATCATATAGACCCAAGATGATGTGAGAGTCTTTCAACTTGATGAGAGCAGACTAAAGCTGCTTCAGAGCAGGGATTCACCATGAGTGACCTTGTAGCTCTTTTAACATGCAACTGACACAAAATTTCAATCTGAACCTGGGCGAAAAAGTGTTGTGATGTCAAGAGTGTTTGTGGCGAGAAGAGCCAATGATTGAGTCAGTGTTTTATCATGAAAATCGCATGACCGGGGGAGTAAAAACGTCACTTCCTGCCTCTGCTTGCTGCACCTGGCTGCTCCATCTCGTGCCTGAATAATGCAGAGACTTTGTTGCGGTTATAAACGCTGCGGAAAAAGAACATTGTGCATGTTCTGAGAGCAAACTCCAGGAAAACTCTGAGGCCAATCCTCTAGATATTACCCCAGGTCAAAACAACGACATTATCACAGAACACAACTTGCTGACACTAATCAGCATGTTTCCATTTGTTGTTTCAGATGACAACTCTAAAGTGCTATAAATGTACTTAGTGCTTGTTAACACATCCAACCGCGACATAATCAGGTCCTTGCTCAATTCAAACACACAATTAGAATTACCTTCAAAAAAACATGTTTTTTTTAATTTACAAGTAAGTATTTTAGAGAAATTATATATATATATATATATATATACGTATGTATATAAAAGATACATAAATGGGGGAAGCTCACCATTGAAGAGCGAGTCAGTCTCTCCTCTGGGTGTCTCATTAACGGCATTACATTAAACTGCAGCTGGCACAATAGGCGAACTGCTGCTCCTCAATAATGCAGAAGGATATCAAGCTAAGAGGACAGCAGCTCAGTAGCTGATTAAGACACAGATCTATTCCTCTGACTCTTTACACTGACTACTCCCTGGCACAATTTAGACATGTGTGCATGTGTACTTTCATCACCGCTGGCAGAAACAACACACTGGCCTTGATAACCCAACATGAAATTCGCAAACCCTAACCCTTAGCAGCATGAAACTATGGCTGGAATTGCAGCTGAAATGGGAGAAAAACAACCCTGTGTTATCCATCGGGGGTTTACAGCTTAGTGGAACCTGAAGTTCCAGTTTCACTCTCCCTCTGGTTTTGGTTCTCACCAGCGTTCTTTGGTCTCAGTGGTCTTGCGTGACTCTCGAAAACAAAACCATGATTGTTTTCTTTGAATTCATGGTGAAATGAAGGCAAGTAATCTGATCCATGACAAGGACAAAGTGCCTTTTACAGCATCTTCCCAATTTTCTACTCTGAGCAGACTGGTTGCCACAGACTCATCACAACAGCGATGGCTCATCAAGTACAGAATGCCATTTAGTGTCCACACAGAAGACATCTTTAGACAGACAAGCCACAATCTGTTTTAACCATTCCTACAATACTCAGTATTGACTATGGACGTGATTAATGTTGCAGTCCTCCAACACACAATGACGCACAACACACCCCCAATCTGCTTTAGTACACTTGGCTATTTGTTTAAATGGTAATGTTTGTGTTGGAACAAGCCCCATGGCTATATATTGTACTCATGGATGTACAAACAACCCTGCCACATACCAACATACGTACAACAAAGTATAACTGTATACTCCAGTCATATCAAGGGCACCCTTTGTTTATGCAGACACTGGAGACTTGGGTAGAATTTAAGCTTCCATTGCTCTGCATTAATTTATTACAATGTACAGATTTAGACTTTTCTGAAAATACCAGCAGCCCCTCATGGACTAACAGTGTGCAATGATTCGAGATTACAAATACACTCTGCCCAAAAAAAACAACAACATGGGACAACATGAAACACAACAAACCTCTTAAATGAAAAAGAAAATCTTCCCACTTTCCCAGTTCTAAATATTATGAAGAATCCCCTCCAAGACCACCAACCATGAGTTCCACATTACTGACATGTTTTAATATAAACATTGTTTAAAAAGACATCTTGGGATCTTTGTAGCATTCAATGCTAAAGTGAATATACACCATACAATCTATAACAGGTTCCTTTGTAGCTTTTGTTTGAACCAGCCATTGTCAGTATCTCTGATGTCTAACAAGCATGAATGTGTCCTCTTTCCTCATATATGGTCATGGTTTTATACATCAATAATTACCTTTACTACAATGGGAAAATATATTGTGATACCATAATATTTTGGGGTATTACCCACACGTGTAAAAGTTTGAGTTTTTTTTTCTGTCTGCACTCTCAGCCTGTCACATGGTGCAGGGGACTTCAAATGAAGTCATCAACTCCCTCGGAGATGACTATCATAATTACGCAAATTATTAATTCCCATGATATTTCTTTGGACATGGTTGGGCCTGAGGCGAACGGGTGCAGTAGTTTCATTCCATTTATTCAGGCCGTCACAACGCTGAGGTTATACAGATATCATGGGTACCCCGGAGAACGATGAGGGCTGAGACAGTCCACTTCCAAAGGTTATGTCCTCTCTCCCCTGTAACACGATGATTAATAAGCATGTTTATCTACTGACCTCTCATGCAAGCTGGTAGTCATAGGACTATCCTGCATATCACAAGGGCCACTAACGTCTAAATGAAAATAAAGAGAGAGCATCCACGGTTGTGCTCATTGACTTTTTTTGTTGTCACACAGTTTATATTATGATCGACTAAGCCATGTGCTACAAAGACTGGGCTCGTGAGAGCAGTCAGATTCTGAACAGCTTGACTGAAGGAAAGAGATTATTTTACTGGCAGCAGCAACAACAGTCCATTTTCAGATGGCTGCATTAGTAATTCACTTCACCCCAGTTCTTCACTAAATTATTTCTATAGCGGCTTTCAGAAACTGGAGTCCAGACATTTTCTGGAGGGACTGTGTGTTAGAGTGCAAAGGTTCCAGGTCAGTAGCTCCAGACATATTCCAGAACTTTTTCTGCCAGCTCCCCCAAGTCAAATGTCCAGAAAATTAATAGTGAGCTGGTGGGTGTGAGACACAAAACTGTTAAGAGTGAAGTGTGAAGTGAACACAAGATACCGGACGTGTAGAAGACACAGAGAAAGTGAAAATGAAAAAGGGCTGCTGGGGATCAAGGCTAACGTCTGTTTCAACTCGCTGTAAACAATTTTTAAGTCACGTCCTGTGACCTGATGTTCTCGTGGTTGTGATTGTTTCATGTCAGACTGTCTCCCCAGTGGCTTTCTTCCTATGTAAAAAGAAAATTCCAGAAAATTGGTTCCTGACATATTCTGGCAATATCTATGGGCATCCTCTGACTCTTAATTATATTAATCACTGAATTCAATCAACTGAACTACACCAGCATCCTTTAATGTATGTTGTTGGGTCTCTAAAAACCACTTCCTGGCTTCGTGCAGGCTGCTGACAATTCTGCTGAAACGCACGACAGCAGGGTATCCTGTGTGACAATCACCACAGCTGACACTTGACGTGAGCTGTTTCAATGGCAATACAAGGAAGTCTCATGAAATAAGCAAATCAAGGCAGATAGCTTCTTTTAAAGCAGGTGTTGTAAGGTGATGTTGATTCCAGTTAAATAGTATATACCTTGAAATATACCTTTAACTAGTAAAGCTAATGGAATGTAAATTAATTTGCTTTGTGAAACCAGGAAAACTTGTTTTTTGGCCATCCCTTTTAGCTTGACGTTCGTTTGTTCATGATTCAAGGTCTTTATGGTCCAAACTCACAGTGAAACCATGTGACGAGGTGTAACATGATGAACAGGTCTTTCATTTTCCTGAAAGGTATATCATCTATATTTGTACATTTGCCTAACTACCGGTGATTTTTAGACAGACGGTTCCCTTTACCCCAAAGCTATGTACAATGGATTTGCTAGAAAAAACTATCTTGCAGCAAAACCAAACTGAAACCTGTAACAGAAGAATTACTAGACAATGCTTGGGCAGGGGCAAAGTTCGAGAGAGCTCTGATGGTTATACATATAGTTTTAAAATAGTTGCAGAAAAATCTCTTCTGCCAGTAAGTTCTCACTTTAATATGAGATCAAGTTGAAAATGAGCCTGCAGGATTCACTGCTGCTTAAGACCACTGACACTGAGATAAGCATTTATTAACAATGTTGCTGTAAATAATGTGTTTATGGAGTCGAGTCTAATTTATAGTCATTATATTCTGGTTACTTACCTGTCCATATTCATTGTCTTATAATGATATAGATTCCTATATAAACCTCACGGTGGTTAAACAGCATTATTTGGCTGAACCAAGCCAATTACAAGTTTATGGTGCTCTTTAACAGCAAAGCAATCATCTTAATGCAGGGAGATATAACCCACTGCACAGCAGCTGCTGTCTTTTTATGCATAACAATGTGGCTGTCCTATTTATTAAGATGAGGCTGTCTAAACATAACTCAGTTCCAGTTACAACAACTACATACTGGCAGCATTGTTAGTATGGAGTTTTATATAAAACGTTTGAGTTAGTCAGACATGCAAAGTTGCAAGACTGACTAAGGTAAATTCAATTTCTATCCTATCCAAATTAGTCGTAATGTTATTCTACTAATGTACAGCATGTGACAGATGAAAACTGTTAAGTGTCTTGACTCAGTGTTTGTTCCATCTCAGTACCCTGTGGCACTTGAATATACAGTTTTTCTTATGCAGCCTAACAGTTTATTTTGAGCTCTGAGTTACAAGAGAAGCAGATGATTACTGTTTACACTGTAGTGAGTATGTGCTACAGACCAATGCTGCTTGTGTTGTTTCCAAGTCACAGAACTCAAGAGGAGCTGCAGGGCTAATAATCTAGGCTACTCCCACAGATGGCCAGCAATGGAAAAAGCAAAGGAATGGATAGTGAATTAGTAAGATGGATATAGCATTATTAAATCTCAACAACGCAAAGATATATATCCTGCTTTTAATTCGGTACTTGACGTCTGTATTTACTGTTTGTACAATATTACATGGACATTGTATTAGTCATTAAGAGGTTACTTAAAGAAACCCTCCTTGAGAGATCTAAATGATTGACGGATGATGCAGTGGAGAGCTGTACAAGACGAGGTATCACACACAGATGCTCGCCTGTAAGTCAGTACGACACAGAAAGAGAGAGGGAGCGAGATGCAGTTTGCTGAGTCTCAATAACCAGGTCAGACACATTCAGGTCTGAGCCTATATCAAGGCAGACAACTGCCACATTTCCCTTGTTTGCCCCCAGCAGAATATTGCTGTGCAGTATCAGATCATATCCGGTTTTATTATAACCAATATTCCCAAATCACCTTTTGCCTGATTGAGGGCTGAATGATGTCTACCTCGTCTCTTACCCATTATGATACACATCCTGGAATGTAAGAAACATAATTTTATATAATGCTTCATAGTTGAGTTCTTTGTGACATACATTCTTAAAGAATTATTCTTTCATCAATTTGCATTTTTTCATATTCCACATTAAAATGGAGATGAGGGAATGTGACACAGAGAAGGCCTCAAACCAACTAATCTGATACAGAACAGAAAGCCATATTTAAAAAAATTATGCCACAAGCCAGTTCCTAAAAACAACATCACTGAGCACCACTTCTATTTTTATTTTTTAACAATTTTATGGAGAGAGTTCTATAGAACAGAGCCACATTAGTACAGCCTGGACTCAAATGTTACAAGAGACTATAGCCTGTAATACACCCTGACACAAAAAAATATGAATATGGAGAAAACACGAGGAGCCTAAACTGGTAGATCACAAATAGAGACTCCACATATGATCCTATGACACCCTGAAACAACAGCCTATTTTTTCAATATATGGCAGCAAATTTAAAAAATACCTGATTGTCTATATATGGTAGCTTAAATTCTGAAAAGCAACAACCCACCAATGCTCAGGTGTGGTTGAATGCTGCTGTAACAGTTGCGTGTATTGATTACAGTGCTAGTATAATAGATAACATATTAAGTATAATAATGTAGCCCCATACTGTTCCAGTCAATAAATGCATTTCTGCTCACCGTATTATGGCGCAGACTAATGAAAACAGAAATCCCCATAATGGACAAAAAAATAATGGTTGAGGAAATGAGAGACTGGTATGTTGACCTTGGTTTGGATCCAAGCATCGAAGGTGGATAAATGCCAAGCCTGCAGCGGAGTGAGCGCTATGCACACAACATGGTTATGAGTTATCGGAAAAGCCGAGTAGTCAAACAAGTAAATGTGGAAATGCTGCGCTTAAGACAAGGCAAGAGTCCTTCAGCTTTGAAAGGCAAACCTGTTCCTGTCAGCCAAGCTAAGAGACAGCGCTGCCTGCAGTAGCAGTTTGTTAATAACATTACAGGCTGACGACCATCAGAAAGACATCTTTTTCACATTCGTAAGGGTTGTTCTGTCAGTGAACAGCGTCGAGGGGGTGGCTATTTCCTGACCTTTTTAGGATGAAATAGGATGCTGAATGAGCACAAAGCGAGTTTGGCAGGTGTATCATGTCTCTTGGCCTCCAGGAGAACAGGGTGGGGCCCTCCTGTTCTTTCTTGTTAGAGTTGGACTAATGTTCGTCATTACATCAGGGGAACACTATTCACGCAGACAAGGTTACTTCAAGAAATTAAAATATGAATCCAAAAAAACGAACCTCATAAAAGAGTCAGCCTATTACTGATGTATTTAATATGACATGTAAGGTAACTGCCAAAAATAAAACAGCCTATTAAATATCAAAAAGCAAAAACCTTCAACACAAATACAACCCAAACACACTCAATTTTAAGTTAGGGAAATAATAATAATAAATAAAATAACTTGCATACCTTGTCATTTAGGACTCAAGCACCTGGATGCCACTGGATGGCAGATGACGGATCAAACAGCAACAATTTGCTTATCTAATAAAACAAGACAAAACAGAGACACATTAAGCACCAAATATAAAATCAAGCACTAAAAAACAAATGTCAAAATGCAACAGCCCCTTTGGAAAAGTATAAATTTCTCTTACTGGAAGAATAACTATGGATATTACAAAAACTTGAAGCACTGTTCAATGTGTGGTTGGCCACACCAATACATGACCACAGTAATGGCAACCAAGTGACAATTTACAGCAGCGTGGTGAAGATGATCGTCAGAGAAATATGAAATTAAAGGATTTATCAGATGACTGTGTGTGAATATACACCAAACATTTGGTTATGTATTAAATATAAATATATGATACTGGCATCATTGTAATAAAGGAGCAAAATATTATTAAGTAATGTGCATACATTTATTTTATTCTACTATGAAATTATACAATCAACGTTTTACTCATATTCAGAATTAATTCCAGACCTGCCCATCGTGAAATATCTGTCTTCTCTTCCATTTATTGCTCAACTATGTTCCATTTTATATATTAATGTTCCCTTGTCTCCTTCCCTTTTGACTCTGGGGCTGTAATAAAATCTTATCTTAAACAGTCACTTTTAATATATATATTGTCACAGTGACCATTTGTCTAAATATTTGTAAGAGAAGACGTAACACTGCCAAAAGCTTAACAGACAAGATCAGATTGTTTAGTGGTAAGTCCTTGCTCTATGGTGCATGTTAATTAGCAGTCAAATGTGGGTCAAAGGACCCCTCCTCTCTCATCATGTATGCTTGTTAGGGGTTGGCTTTGTAACTGTGGAGACTAATGTTCAGTATGTTCCACAAAAATGTGATTTGTCAGCAGATATTTCAGTGAAGTACAGAGAGCTGTTCAATGGAGGGGGAATTCATTAAGCTGAGGAAATAAAAAAGCTCCTCCATTGAGCCAAGTTAGTGCTGCCAGAGGGGACACGCCAAACGTTGCAGTTTTCAGCATACCAACCAGAAATCTGAATGCAATCATCATCAGTTAAAAAAAAAACTAATGGAACTGACATACATAGAGTTCGTCAAAAAAACAACAAGCTGAACAAGACTCAGCCTTGACATGATGTGATCTTGCTTCTCAGGTCAGGGCAACAAAACAAGAGTGTTGTTCGTGCATGTCTGGAAAAGCATTAGCCTTGCCAGCTGATCTGAGACAAACTGAGCCAGCGAAAAGATAGGATCGTCCCTTCACTATCCTGAGTGAGGACAATAGAGCCATAGAGCAGGAACGAGGGGGAGAGAAAGAAGCAGCAAAAATGAGGAGGGGGGGAAAGAATTTTTTTGACTTATTCATAGAGTCTCCCAATCAGCTGCAAACACACTGCGCTGCACTGACACTCATTAGTTTCTGCTCCACTTCCTCTTTGGTGCCTTTATCCTCATCCCATCTATTTGGGATGCTGAATCTTGCCAAACAAAAGTTCTCTCCGTCACAAAGATGAATAAAGCAAGAGAGAAGTGTCAATTTTCAAACTGGGGGTGTTATCTATAGGGGGAGGGGGACACTGTAAACACACCAACAGCCTCTTCTCCCATGCAGAGAGCCCCATCAGTACCACCACTTTGGAAACCAGAAGTATCTGGTGGGAGGAAAACACCTGTACTCTGTCTAAAATTTGGCTTTCGCACAGAAAGATTATTGTGCATCCGCTCCATAATCAGTGGCTCTTCTAGGGTTCCTTGAGCAGAGGGGTCAGCGTGGCCCCGCCTCCAACCCTGCAGCGCCAGTCTTCTGAGTTCTGCCGGCACACTGGGAATTGCCTGCACCTCACGGGAGCATGTACCCTGTGTACGCTGTGCTACATGTGATTATGCTGTTTCCAATTTCAGACTGCAGACGTGTGTGCAAGAGAGGGAGCGAGAGGGACGGTGGAGCAATTACACGCTGCCCATCATGTCAGGAACCACTTCATTACAGATCTTTTATGTTATTATGCAAAGTATAAAAAAACAATTTGGTAGCATTACAAAACTGTGGCAGGCCACCACAGTTTGAGCATCATCATCATCATCATCAAATTACTGATACATTTTAATGTACTAGGCACCATTATGCTGTCATTGGAAATAAACCATCCTGTTGTGTAATGCATAACAAGCTTTTAAAAGGAAACGGGGCAAGGTTTTCACACGTCAATCAGAGATGGAGCCAAATAAAAGAATAGTTTATTTGTTTTCTTTGCTATGGTAATAATTGAGTTATCTTTCATTACTGGGCTAAATGAGTGGGTAATACTGGTCTTTCTGTTCCCTGGCCGGGCCAGTGTGTTCCTTTGCTCAGCCAATAGACTCTGCAGAACAGTGAAAACCAAACTCAATCTGGTTAGCTCACTGCAAATCAAGAGGGGAATTACTAGGACTGAGGTCGTTTAAAACAAGTGGTACACACACACATACAAAATGAGCGATTCCTAGCCTGTAACCTGTCCCATGACATTAGAGGCACGCTATGGTGCATTGGGGTCAGTGAACAAGTCGCTGATTACTGATTAGTGTCTGAATCACAACACACTGCAGCGATTGAAAACCAAACTCAGGGCCCTCAAACCCATCATATATTACCTGTGTGCACAGATTAATTTCATTTTAAGGTAAGAGGTGGTCACTAGTATGTGTCCAGATATGTGTACCGCATGTACAGCATATATGGTTAATGTGAGTAGATATAGTGTAGTCACTGAATATACACTGAATGTATATATATATATATATATATATATATTCTATGTGCATACAGAAGATTTGTGATCTATCCATCCCACCTGAATGTAATCACAGCTAGGTTAATACGAATACAGGATCTGAGACTGTTCCTGAGGGACGCAGTCATCACCCCAGACTACTGGGAAATCAATGCTAAGCAACCTGTCTCATGACACTGATTATCGACTGTTTTTGTCGACCCTGCTTTCTCCAGGCAAGCTTCACAACATGAACAAACTGTCCAACATATATGCAGCAGACAGATCCAGAAGTAATACTGTCAAATAATTTATGAGTAGCAGAAAAGAAAAAAAACAAATCACACATGAATCAAATTTAGAAAAAGTCAGGTGCCAAATAAGTGAAGATTCACAAAACTGCAGGTAATGGCATCTCTCTCTTTCCAATGGAGCATTGATAGTCTATGATACTCATACAATAATGGAGAAATGGATTTCAGCATGTTGACCTGTAGGGACTATACATGGACATTAACCAAGTATTTATAAAATTAGAATTTATTGCATTTTATTAGCAGTTCTCAGTCATATATTCAGGCCAAAAATAGTATTTTTATGCAGAAAAATGCTGTGTCTATCATTCTTTCAACATGCACATTTCTGAGGTTATTACTAAAGCTTTTCCTTCCTTGTGCTGGCCAGGGTTTGATTCCACTAACCCTGGACAGTATTAAAATATATTATATATATTTTCTTCAGCACAACTTTAGGACACTACAGATTATATAGTAGCTTCATATAAAATGCATGACTTTACATAAACGTTGTGCTGATTGCTTCATTCTGTGCATATAACGCATCTCTCTCGTCTTGTGTGGATAGACCCTGACGAGCATTCTGCACACAGTTAGAGTAAACAGCAGCTGGTTACAACAGATCAGCTCTACTTGTAGAACTCTTCTCTTTCCTCTTCTCCATTTCCATAAACAAAAGCCTTTCAAAATTATTCCATTACATAAGTTCCTCCAGAGAATTGTGATATTCTTTGTGCCAGTGCCAGCAATGCATTTCATTTTTGTTTTCCCCATACATTATGCAGGGGGAGAGTGAATGCTGTTCACAGCACGCTCCTCAGGGGTTTCTTATTTAGACGAAGACACAAAATGTGGAGGGGTTTTTTTTTTTGAAAATATCTGACTGGAAGACTGAAGGGACACACAGATGTTCTTCTAACTGGGTCACAAAATCAGATGAATCATGAGGGAGATCTGAACGTAGAGATGTAGGTATGTATTACTTGAATGTCATGTCATTGTTATGTACATTTCCACAAGTACTGCGTTTGTTGTGAAATATCCATCCACCATTGTATTTAACAGGCATTAAACACTGATATCTGTCAGAAATAAATGGACATATCTGTCATGCCAGCTTTAAGAGCCACTGGGCAACAGACCAAGAAAAATCTATACAAATCTATGAAGGCTGTCTTCGTCTTTCGACTGATTTATTATCATGGCCAACTTAACTGGTCCTCCAAATGTTGCTGTGATGCCACCATCTTTTCTTGTAGCATAAATCAAAATACCACACGGCACACGTAGTGAAAAAAATTGATAATGAATTTCAATTAAAGTGAAAATTTGTTTTGATTCATAAGACTAGGAATAGATTGTGAAATGACATAAGTACTTGAAGTACTCAAATTTGCCAGTGCTTTTGATGCATGGTGAATAAATCAGTGGGTCTGAATCCAGATATTAACTGGAACAGCACTCATTAGCGCACATCTGTCTGCCAAGGCACAATGTTCGCCTTATATTCAATTAAGCCTCACAAAGCCTCACACGCAGTGATGCAGATATCAGTTTCCTAAATGTGGCTTGTTTTGTCCCCTCAATGGATTCTGAAAATGCTGGAAAAGGACCCATCTCAAAGTTAAACAGAGTGTAAAAAAAAATAAAATCCAATATATAAAAATCCCTGCACCATCCTTTTCATGGAAATCAATCCATGTGTTTATTTGATCTTGCTTACACACATACAACCTAAACAAGTACACAGCCTGTTCAATAGAAGCCGATCTTCAGAAATCCTCAGAAAGCAAATGCACAGTCGTCAAATGTGGCTGTTCTGTAACACCTGTAAAAAAAAAAACCTGCTCACTGTGACCTCACCTCTTCATGGTACAACTGGTATTCCTCAGATTGTTGACTAATCCGGTGACTTTGCTTTTCCGTCACATGACGACAATTACCAATTCCAAACTTAAACCACCGCCTGCAATTAAATCATCCATTGTTGTGCACTCTGGTACGCACTTTCACCTCATGCCGGGGAGGAGAGCTAACACTTCTTGGCAGCCAGCTACTCATTCAACCACTGGCTTATGTTGTGATTAAGAAGACTCATAGAAGGACTCAACATGACGAAGACATGCACCCGAACCAGTCCGAGCACCTATGCAACTATTACAGCTCAAACGCTGAAACCGTGTAGAGCGGAGCGCTGCAGCAGCTGTTTGTTTACTCTGTGTTGACTCTGTCTGTTCTGGCCAAACTGGATCGATGTTACACACTCCAAACAGAGGTAACAGCGTTTGCCCTCCACCCAGTGTCTGCTAAGGCAAACATATACGATGACTCAATGGGAACATGGCAGGATACTTCAGATTACAACCATCCCCAGTAATGCGATGTCTGTTTCGAGGACCATTCCACTGGAGATTTAAACCGAGATTATTGAAATGAATTACTTGCTTGGACCTCCAACTCATGTAATAGATTTATTGAAATGAGATTGCAGCTCGTGAATTTATTTAGCTGCCTCTATTTGGATAATTAGAAATGTAGAAAGCTCTGAGGTTGTTCATCAGCCATTATACCTGTAGAGTTAAAGCCATTCTTACACAATACACTTGGGTCAAAGATCTGTGTAAACCAATAAAATAAAAAATCCGCCCTTATAAAACCAAGATGATGTCTGACAAAGAGTACAGATAAGGATGATCCCACTCTGTGACTCTTATTTACACAGGAATTACATCACCTTCAATAAGTGAAAATATTGTCACCTGAATGAAATGCTTAACAAAACAATGTTAGGCTGTTTAAAAGAAAAACAGTTTTAATCTGGGTGACCATGGCCTAATACTTAGGAGCTTTATTTGTCCAGATATACGGGCGGAAATTAACAATTGCAGCATTACGGACTTTGGATTGACAATCATGCAGCCAGAGTAACATTTTTGTTGAAGATAAGGAAATGTGGCTTTACTACGTCAGTTAAAAGCCTTTGTCGAGTCTTTTCTTTTTTTTTCTGTCTCAGAGTAGCACGACAAACTGCTGCTGTGTCTGCAACTCCACTGCTTTGAAACTAGGGTGAGAAAAAGAACAGTACAGTAAAGCTCCTTTGTTTGAGTGAACCTTATCTCTCATTCCAGATAAGGTCAGTTGTAAATGATCATATGTGAAACTTGATAAACCAAATGCTCCAACAACAGGATTTCCACATCACATTGGAAACATGAGACTGTTGCAAGTCTGTGATTTATTTAGTTCATTGTAAATTGTGGAGCAGCATTATTACAACACCATTTGCTTTTAACCAAATGAACAATCAAAACCATGCACTATTGCACAAGAATAATACAACAAGTGTCTGCATATAGTTTGAGGAAACTACCCCTAAATCTGGACACACTGAAGTGTAATGTTATGCATACCACCAGTCAACACTATCATGAATATCTGGCTAATAATCAACAAGCAGCTGGCTACCAACTCTTGGATTATGGAACTACAACAATGACAAGGGGCAGCTGACAGGGCCCAGTTTCTGTTTACATTATTATCACTATCACTGCAGAAAGAATTCCCTTTGAAGGCTGATCAGATCAAGTTTGTGTTTTATGACACGACAATGGCACTCATCAAATTCAAGTTAGGAGGTTTAAGGCAGCAAGAAGCAGGGACTGCAGGAAATTCACCTGCTAAAGTTCCATAGCATGCAAGTGCTCTCTCTCCATGGCAACACACAGCAGCTTCCTGGATTGGTCCAGATGGGTCAACTTTGTTTTGCATTGCAACCTGAGATCATCTACAGGGGGTGGGGGGTCTCAGTTGATCATCTGCATGGGTTTGTGGATTATAAACAATGCAGACAGCAGACATGGAGAAGCTCTGGACTGCAGGAATAATGCCGAGCTGTCAGCAGTGTGTCACTGGTATGATTCAGGGAGTTTACCCAAAACAGAACCAGAGCACGGAGCTGCTCCTGCTGCTCTCACCTGATGGTTGTTTGTGTCATTTCCTCTCGGGGCTGCTGCTCTTGACAACATTTCCCCACAGACTGACTGACTTACACTGGCGGGGGGGGGGGGGGGGGGGATAAGGGGTGGATAAACAGTGGCTGGACCTGTTTAAATGCCTCCAACATTTAAACCGAGATTAGCTCCCTCCGCATCTATCTCAGTCTTAACGGGATTAAATTACATTAAGTGAGAGGGGGCAGTAATCTGATTAGCGTGTGAGAAAATGAAAACGCCGATATGTTGCAGTGCGGACGCGGCTAATCCCTGCCCCCTGTCCGCGGAGGCGCTGCGAAGATGCTCCGGGCAAGACAAGATGAGACTGCCGCTGGTGTTGGAAACGACGGAGTGATCAGAACTACGTTCTGATGCCTTTTACTTGTGTATAGGAACCAGACTAACACTGGCCGGATGTGATCGGACCTCGACAAACCAATGGATCCTCGCTGGAAACATTTAACCACGCACAGCTGTTGATGTGCAAAACAGCTGCTTTAAACGCCTCACTGCCTTTTAAACCCAACACACTACACAATAATGACTCAAAGCAGTCACGGACCAGAGGAGTTTGTGTGATGGTGTACAGCCACTGTTTTAGTGACTGGACCGCACAGCATCAGAATGGGACCTGGACGCTACGCTTGCCGCTAGCATCGGTGTTAGCATGTGTGGGGCCCCACAGGCGACCCCCCCCCTCCAGCAAACTAGCACAAACAAAAGAGACTCACCTCGGTCAACGTGGAGTCGGTGTCTCCGTTGATGGTGTCCGGGATGTGAGCAAGGTGTTGGAATCAGAGAAAGACCCGAAGGAAGTGGACATCAGCGGGATTTGTGGTAACTTCACTGTGGCTCTTTTTTTGTGCTAGCGTTAGCAGCTAGCTAACGCTGCCCACTTAAAGAGGCACCGTCTCCTCAAGTTCTCCCGACGAGCCGGGGCTTCTTCTGTCCTCACTTTTAAAATAGCAGTGCTACTCAAATGAAAAAAATAATAAATAAAACAACAACAATAACACAGTGCGAAGAACAGCCCAAAACAAACCCCGCTCCTCGGCGTGTGCGACTTCAGCGACGCGGGGGCATTTAGGAGTAAAACAAAATCCAAAATGTCCACGACATTCAGCAAGGAAATACAAAAGGCAAAAACGACCTCCGACAGAGCCGAGCAGCTTCCTCTGAAGTGTGCCGCGCCCAGATGTTTTCGCTCATTATTTCCTCTGCCTCGGAAAGAAGAAACATCTGCAGCGATGGCGACAATAGAAAAGTAGAAACGCAGCTCGGTCGGTGCGGTGGTGCGGCGCTACATCCAGGCTGTTTTCAGAGGAACACGACGCGGCGGCTGCTGCTTCCTTCTCCCCGCGACCTCTGCGCCTGCACCAGGGGGCAGGCTGTCGGCCACTAGTCCAACTCCCACCGCCCCCTCCAGGGACGACGATGCTCTCTCACGGTCTCACCCGCACACTTTCACTAATTCCGGCCTGACCTCCTCACACACACCGACAGACATTTGTTTCCCAATGAAACGATGAAAATGTGGAGCAGGCGCAGAGATTCAAAAAAAAAAAAAAAAAAAAGAATGTTAGTCAAACCCATCCACATAAGGGTTTAATCATATTTTCTGTGAGTTCAAGTAAAGAAAGAAATTTAAAAATGTGTCTTTTTTTTAATTAAAATGGAGAACACCCATGAGCTAGTTATTATATTTTTATTCTTTTCTCTCATATAGAGTCATAAACCAGGGCTGTGCGATCCTGCGGCGCCCCCTAGTGGAATTTAGCGTTTAACATCCCTCCCCCGTGCAGGAGAATCATAAATATGGAGATCCTCGAAAGAACAAACCGTCAAAAATGAAAAATACAATTCTGGTGATTCCTTTTTCCTGAGTATTTGTCACCAGAGAGATCAGGAGACATAGAGATTTCATTGTATATTAGATGGGTGTGTGGAGGCTGTCTGCAGACTATGGGGATTATAACATCCAAAATATCTTGTTGAAGATTACAATGAGGTTGTGTTGTTGATGTGATTTGGTGAAAGCGATACAAAAATGACTTTGACTCATTTTTTCAAATTTTACTTGACAAAATGCTTTAAGACATAATGGCGTTGTTTCAGAACATGAAGAAAGAAAGGTCTCACAACTTCCCAGAGGCCAAGGTCACAATTTTACATTTTTTGTTGTTAAACCAACAGTTAACAACTCATAATAAAATACCTTATGTATAAAATTGATATGTCAAGCCATTTTCTAGTACCCTGGACATTTATACAATAATACATTTACCCTGTTCTCTTAAAAGACTACATCAATCTCCAGTGTTTATGTCTCCCGCGACCTAACGAGTCCTTTGCATTGAAAGAAAGCGTCCTGGCATGGTGCTCGCCCCAGGTAGGTTTTCAGCATGTCCATTCCATCCAGAGAGCCCCCGACCTCCAGGATCACCTTCCTGTACTCTTTCCCAACCTGTGTGAAGATGCACACATGTGCTCATAAAGCCATTTTACACAAAAACAAGATGAATGTTTACAATCAAACGTGATGATCGAGGACACCAACCTTTGGATTCATAATGCCTTCCTTTTTGAAGCGACTGAAGAAAATGTCCATGGAGTACACTTCACTCCACAGATAGCTGTAGTACTGCCCGTCATATCCTCCGGCCAAGTGGCTGAAACTGGCCGTCATGTTGGTGCCTGCATATTTTGGAGATTTGAGAAACCAGGAACATAAAATATTTGTCCTTTTTAATGTATTGAATGATATACTTGACATGAGGAATATGATGGTCTGCTGCTGACCTGGTGTGGCAGGAACCCCCAGGATCTCCTGGCAGTGCTTTGCGAACACCTCGGCTGTATCTGCACTGGGGCTGGTGTGCAGCGACTGGTCCACTTTACTGAGGACGACCTGACGCAGGTTCATCAGGCCTGAGGGGGAGAAACACTCTCGTCGGGAGTCGGCTTTTAAATTTGTTTCAAGCAGAGACGTGTGAGGTGTCGTACCGGTGTTGGCCACTCTGGAGGCGATCAGTTTGTCCAGCAGGTTGTCTGGAATGGCGCTGCCGTCCTTGTAGTGGCGAGACATCCTTCTCAGGGGCTCCTTCTCCCAAACCCAGTTCTCCAGCATCTGCGAGGGAACCTCCACAAAGTCCGTCTCCACCAGGGTTCCACTGAACTCCGAAAAAGTCGCCTGACACAAACACCAAGAGAAGTTAAGCCCCTCTAATTCTGATTTCAAACACAACCACGCACTGCTACACTGGAGCTGCTGATGTAAAGTCAGTGATCCACCTTGGAGCAGAGCTCGTGCATCACGTGACCAAACTCGTGGAAATAAGTCTCCACTTCATGGTGCTGGAGGAGGGAGGGGCGGCCCCGGCTGGGTTTGGTAAAGTTGGCCACCATAGCTGCAACCGGGAGCCTGCGTTTACCATCTGGTCCTCTGCAGCCAGGCTGGAGCCCAAAGCACGCTGCGTGGCCATACTTCCCCCCCCTGGTGGAAGGTAAGGTCGCAGACATGAACGATGATGACACTGCAAAGGTCAAGGGCTTTAGACACTGCCCGAATCTCATTATGACCTGATCTGAACATGTGCATGCAATGTGGTGATCATGTGTCCACTCAGCCTGAGGGGCGGATATATTCTCTACCTAGGGTGCAGGTCCATGTAGAACTGGCCGATCTCCTCCCCCGTCTCTGCGTCGTGCACTGAATGAAGCTTGACATTTTCGTGCCACACATGAGCATTTTCCACCTCGGTGAACCTGAGCCCCAGCAGCTCCTGGTAAATACCAAAGAGTCCCGCCGTCACCACGTCCAGCGGGAAATACTCAATCAGTTTGTCCTTGTTCACCGCGAACTTGCCCTGTTCCACCTGGTTCATGTAGTAGGGCATGTCCCAGGCATTGATCTGTCCGTCAAACTCCAGGCCCTTCATCAGGCACTCCCTCTTTTTTAGGGCGAGAATATATTTCCTCTCCTTGATGCCGATGGGCTTCAGTGTCTCATAGAATGTATCTGTAGAGAAGGGAATAAAAAAAAAAACCATCGGTTCAACCGATCACAGAAAAATACCTTACTTTTTAGCAAATAGGAGAAACCACAGTATCACCCCCTCAGCCACAGAAAACTGGGAACACATGGAGGTCAGAAAACTGTTTTATATTTTAAGTATTATTATTTACATATGTGCTCATTGTAGGCTAATCAAAGTGCAAGTTTCAGTTGATATACTAGTAAAATGTATATATTAATAAACACACAATAATCAATAAATTAGATTTCCTCCCAGTTCTTGGACACTGGACCTTGCTTCTCTGTTTATATAATCTGGGTGAGGTGTTTTTGAGCATCATCAAACTGTTATAACACCCACCATTTGTCTAGACATGTCACACAAATCTTTTACTGCACCATTATACTATTAAAACTGTATATATATACATATATATATATATATATATGTATGAACCACCTCTGCTTTCAGCAGCTATAAATTACTGTGTGTTACACCACATATAAGTGGCATGTTGGGCAACACACATAGGGTCATGTTTCTCTGTCTACTCTTTCATCCATCAGTCCAGTTTATTTCCTTCTGCAAACCAGTGGCGTTGTGGGTGGCGTAAGACTTCAGTATTCCTGCGCACGTGGCCGAGAGGGTCAGACATACCTAGAAAGTCAGACACATTGCCTGCATTCTTGGCCATGTTCATTTCCAGCACGTAGTTAGCGTGGCTTCTGTAGCCGAGTAAGTCTGCGACCTTTGCCCTCAGCTGTATCAACTGCTCCAGGATTGCCGTGTTTACCTGGGGGAAAAAAAGTGCAGAATAAGATTTAGCGATCAGACAATTTAACCAGTTTTACAATATATAATAATCTCATTTGATTAATTTCAGTTAGGGTAGAGCTTCGGCAGTGGGTGACCTGGTGACAACAACAGCAATATCTATAATTGGGGGAATGTAAAACTTGCTCTGCACATTATTTGGTGGAAATAGAGCAGAGAAGAGTAATTGATATATCACTTTATAATGCAGCAGAATTTCTGGTTTTGTCCCCTTATCTTACAGCGACTCATCTGCACCAAATTGTTCCTGAATGCAAAATATATTCACCCCCACACTCTGACCTGGTAAAAAAGCAAGTCATGCATTCGAATTCTCAGGACGCAACTACAGCTCCCTTCTCCCTGACATAAATCAGGAGTCAATGAATGCAGTGAATTTAGAACACCGCAGCAAAACTTTTTTACTGGCTCTGGTTACCTCTTTACACCGGCTGTGGAAAGCTGTTTCCATCTTCCTCCTGGTCTCGGGGTTGTGACACCTCTTCATCAGGGGGAAGTAATGAGGATATTCAAGCGTCACCTTGTACTTCCCAGTGTCTGTCTTTTCCAGTCCGTTGAGGTAACTATCGGCGAGTCCACCTTGACAGCAGAGGACATAAATGTGAAACGCAGAACTAGCTCAGTCCCGTTCACACCAGCAGACATCAGATCGTCATCTTACCCAGCTCGCGCTCAGAGAAGACGAGGAAAGTGTCGTCTTCATTCAGATTCTGGTTAAACTCTATCGAGAGTTCACTGATGAGCTTGGACGTTCTTTTTATTTCCTTAAGGGAGAAAAGAAGCAAAGAAAAAGGAAATCCAAGTCAGAGAATGCAACATTTGATTATTATTATTCAGAAATAATAATTGCTCATGATTAAAAGTCAAAATCTAAGACTAGACCATCACTTCAGTGATATCTTATAATGCCTTGGAGATACTTTATCTGTCTTTTAATTCTTGAAACCTCTCGGCCTATTTTCATTTCATCAGAACAGCAAACCCAGTTGTAACCCCATGCATATAAACACACTCTCACATTACCTCTTGAATGTCTCTGGACAGGTGCAATCCTCTTCTCTTGCCCAATGTGACAAGTCTGTCTATGAACCTCTTCTCTTCAGGGGAAACGTCGTCTTGGAATTTTCTCTGTCAAAACATTCACTCAGAGCATTATAAATATTTCTGCTGCCTGTCCGCCGGCCCGGCCTGCGTGGAACTGACATATGTTGTTACTACTGCTGATTCGACCGGATTTAATTTCACTTCCAGGCTGAAGACGGAGCAGTGATGGGGCCAAAGTAGGAAACGCTACCATTGATATTAATCTACAATGACTCACAGCTCTATCACTTTTTGGGCTCTGGCTGACATTAAATGTGAAAATAATCTATTACAACTTGATAATGTGATAAATCAAATGTGTTAAACCTTCACAAATTAGACCTGGATAATATTAAGACCCTAATATTAACACCTGTGTGTGCTGAGTGGATGTGAAACGATCCGTACCTGCAAGGTAGTAATCCGCTGGAACACGTCCTCCCTCATACTCAACTCCACATCAAACTCTGACAGCAGTTTGTCGGCCTCGGTGCTCGCTGAGCGAACCTCTTTGGAAGGACAGACGTACTGAGGGAAGTCGAGAACGTGCCGTGACGCTGCGGGCACAGAGCAAATGGAGAGGACACAGTGAATGCTAACTGGGGTTTGAACACCACATTAAGACTGTTTGAAAATACCCTTTAATGAAGTCTAAACTTTTTCAGCCGTCACAATAAAACCTGAAGATCAAGAAGAACATGAGATATACATATGAGATAAAAATCTGAATGGCCCATAGCTGCTGCAAATCACCTCAGGGTGATGTGGGGACAGATAAAAAAAACAAATGTGTGATTATTGTCTGGAATGACCTCAGTGATTACAATGTCCCGACAAACTGAGATATGATTTGATTTTTTTTTTAATATAAAAGTTATTGCAGACATTTTGAACACCTACATGTTTTGACAGTTCATTTCAATTTTCTACATAACGTCTGTTCCCCTTCCTAAAAAGGTCGCCGCCTCATGGCCTGGGAGCTACAGGGTATTTACAGCGCCAAGAAGATACAGTATATGGGGTGGACTTAAAATAAACTACAGTGATGACTCGTCAATATGCAACCGTGAGGCTGAGACTGTTTCTGTGTTGGTTGGTTTTTTGAGTAAGAATTTGCAAAATGATACCCAAGAAACGATGTGGTTCAAGGAAGTCTGGTTTGGGGCAGATATCAGAAGAAAAAAAAAAAAAATCATTGAATTATAAACCCTGGGGTTAATAACCAGACGTATTAAGGGGGACTGTAGCATCGTTTGTCTTTTTGTTGGATTTGATGAGTACAATAAAATAATTCAGATTATTACTAGACAGACATTGTTAATACTTACATGCATAATCCAGTTTGGCCATAGCCAGGGCTTTCAGGGTGTTTTCAACAGTGACATGTTCTGCGCTCAGGGACCCGATGTCATCGCAGACCTTCTTCACTCTGTTAATCAGGCTGTCGGTCCTGGTCCTGATCTCTTCTGGGGACAGGTCCCACCTCAGCCCATGGTTCCCTGCCTGAGAGCAGTCTCTGGCAGACACCACGCTCACGTTATGGATGGTCATCCTCAGGAGACGGTTAGACAGGCTGTAAAAGACAACACGCACCGTAAATTCCACATTAACTGCAGAGGTATTTCATGCAGACATATGAAATGTCACATTAAACATGAGCAGTGGGTCCTAACAGGTGGCACGGAGGTATGCCAGTAAAACCCCTCTTCTCTTTCAGCCCCCCTCCCTCTTGAAACGTGCCTGGCATGTTTCCCTGCGACCTTTTTCCGCGCGTGCACACTCCGTTTGTCGGGTTTCACGACATTGCAATAACTGAGGTCATTCCAAACAAGGCCGTAAAAGCGCGCAGGTGGCGCAGGTGGCGGCGGTGGCATTACGCGTGGGTGACGAGCCAAAACATACAAGCAGATCAGCCACTCCACGAGTGTCACTTCAACATCAGGAGTGCATTTAAATAACACACGCACGCACGCAGCAATCACTCGTGAGTAGCAGAGTTATAATTCAGAATGAGCAGAGAGCGGCTCTTTGGAGCGCTGTGCGTAAAATGAAGCGCGTACCTGCAGCGCAGCGTCCGACGCACCGCGACTCTTAGCGCGCACATGCATGCGCTTTCATGCGTGTCCCCCCCCGCGCAACAAACACACTCTCCTGTCCCCTTACTGTCCTGTAGGTCAGTCCCACACAGGAAGCTGGAGTCTATCTGCCTCCACCCCTGTTAAGCATGTGGGTTAGCCTCTTGTTTCCGCTGTCAACGCGCAGGCGCAGAGGACGCACGGAGGGAGGAGGGGGAGGAGGAGGAGGAGGAGGAGGACACGATCCAGCCGACACACAGTCCACATGACGCGGTAGCAGCAGCAGAAAGCTGTATAAGAGCTCAGGTAGGTGGGCGGGGGTGGAGGAGGCTGAGTGGTGCTGATGTTGATATGTGGGGGGGGTCACACGCACGTTGATTAGCATCCTTTTGACAGAATGTTGCTTATGAATGTGCTGTATAAATGTGGGTTTGCAGGACGCTGCCCCCCTCCTCCTCTTCTCCCCATTTGTGGTCGCTCCCCTCGCGTTGTTTTGACAGAAGGGGCTGCGATTGTTTCTGCAGACAGCATCACCCACACGCCGTGCACAGGCGAGCCGAGCCGAGCCGAGCCGTGCCATCAGCACGGACGGGCTGCACCCAGCGAGCCTGGGAAAATAGTTGTATAATGGAGCCTTTGTGATGGATTCATTGGGCACTTCGCCTCCCATTGTGGTATTACATCACAGCTCCTGCACAAGTGCATGTGTGTCAACACACGTACATGGAGCTGGGGGAGGTTGTGTGTGTGTGTGTGTGTGTAAGTTGTGGCAGGTGAACATAACAACGCATGACTGCAGCACGTGATGGAAACATGTGGGGATGTTTGTGTCTGCTAATCCCCCCCCTCCTTAAACCCTCCTGTTAACACGGGACTGTCATGGACCCGCAGCCTCTCTCTCTTTGTTTGATTAGAAACAGGAAACCATGTTTGCTTTCGTCCGCCTTTACGTTACCCTGGAAACCAGCCAAATGCGCCACCAGCATCATTTATGTACTCACACGTTTCTGGATGCTAACACATGGACCCTCTGCAGGAAGGGACCAGAAGATAAAACCAAGTGCAGGGTCTGTCTGAAATGATGTCATCCATGATTGGTTCAAAATGAAAATGAATTCAATGACCAACAAGGAGTTGATTTAATCTGGGAATCACGTGGTTGATATCCAGCCCTGAATACTTCTTACAATCATAATAAAAATGACAATAAATAAATTGAACCAACCATTGAAACCTTATTGTAAACGAATAAGTAAATTAGTATTTCCATGAAAGGCAACACTTTGAAAACCTGCTTAATAAATTCACATGGTTCATGATGACACATTGCATAGTAATACATTAATATAGTTACTATAACCAACTGAAAATACAAAGTTGCTTCATCAGCTCCTGAATGAATATTGTTTAAAGAGGTACGCCACTTTTCATTTCTGCTTATTCAGTCATGAATGTTTATGGCACCGATAAATACTTTGAGGTATATAGTTTCCATTGTGGTGAATGAAGACTGTGTCTGTATCATGTTGTCTATAACGTGAACACACACACGTGCGGATGCTGATCTGTGTGCAGTCTCAGTGTCGGATGGCGTGTCAGTGCTGCAGTACGAGGCTGCGTGGGTCCCTCTCTGTTTCACTCCAAACTATTCCCTGTGCCCGGCAGTTCCCAGGTAAAAATGGCCGTGGAGAAGCGCTTGGCATTCTCTATTGTGCAGTTCCTACGAGATCAAACACATTGCGGAGCTCTGAATTCTGACGAGCAGGAGAGCCTGGAAGGTAGGTCGACTCGCTGCATCGCTGCTCAAATACATAGGACGCTGCTGGTCCTGTCCACTCCACAATGAGCTGAAGGTTTGCCCCCAGTTCACTGTCACAGCGTACAGAGAATTTTCTTGATCGAGGAGAATGATTAATGACTAGACGCTGTCATATGTCGCTGCTCCTCCAACACAGTTGCCATCCAGTGTTTGGAGACCACCTTTAAGATCAGCTCCAGTGACTGTCACCTCGCTGTGCCCCAGCCGCTGACAGAGATATTCCTCAACTCCCTGCTCAAGGTGGGCTCTGTTCGACCACGCTGTGCCACACAGTCTTCACTGTTTACGCAGTAAAACCTCAACAGTGCAATACATGAACAACTAAGCTCGGTGAGAAAATAAACACCAAGCGGCGCAGGATGAAGAAACAAGGCATGACTCACAAACATAACCGTGATGTAACTTTGAAACAGGAGAAAACGACAAGCAGCAGATTTCATTTTTAATATAATATGGTGACTACATATCTCAAACAAATATATATATATAGCACTAATTATTAAAAGCTAGTTTTCACATCAATGATTTGCACTGTTTTTTCTGTTTGTCCTCAGAACGACAACATCACCATCCCAGAGACGTCCCCGTCTCCAGAGAGCATCGAGCAGGCAGAGCAGCTGAAGAACGAAGGTAACATCGCGACTCGTTGAACACAATCTTTCCATCTCAGAGGGGCAGTCGCGCAAGAGCAGATCCCTGCACAACTAAAAGCACCTTAAAAGTGTCTCATTCAGAATCTTGTCCGTGTGGTTTGCCCATGATGTCCCTCAGCACTTATATCAGGCCCGGCAGTGCTGCAGTAAATTAATCAGGTGGTTCGCCTGATAGAAAATGAAAAGGAAACTCATTTGATAATTGATGAACTCACCGACTTCACACATTTTTCAAGCTGAAATTCAAAAAACATACGGTGGTTTTTGCACAAAAGGTAGTAAATGGTAGCATGGTAGTAGTATGGGTAGTGTGATATTTAAAGATTCTTCCATTCTGAAAGTGCACGTGCCTGCCCTCCGCAGGGAATAACCACATGAAAGAGGAGAACTACCGATGTGCGGTGGAGTGTTACACAAAGGCCATCGATCTGGACCTGAGGAACGCTGTGTACTACTGCAACAGGTACTTCGGGGTGTGAGCGGCACAGAAGTGAGGTAGCTGAGGACGGCAGGTTGATGGGGTGTAATACTTAACGGCCTGGATTACGCCCCGCGCAGGGCTGCAGCTCACAGCAAACTGGGCAACTACACCGAGGCCACTGGCGACTGCGAGAGAGCCATTGGAATCGATCCGACCTACAGTAAAGCTTATGGACGGATGGGGTGAGTTGTAATATCGTCACTTACTGCTAAAAGAGATCACTGAGTGTCGGTGCTCCAGATCAGACGGAGGTCTGTCTCTCCCCTCTTTGGCTGCAGGTTGGCTCTAACAGCCATGAGCAAGTATCCCGAGGCCATTACCTTCTTTAAGAAAGCGCTGGTCTTAGACCCGGAGAACGACACGTACAAATCCAACCTGAAGATCGCCGAGCAGAAGCAGAAAGAAGCAACCAGTCCAGTGAGTGACGACGCCAAAAAAAAATCCAACAGAAGGATTCAACTCCTCTTTCCTTCTTTTGTTTCTTCAAATGTTATCAGGCCCAGAAGCTCTGATGCTCACACACACCTACAACAACTAATTCATCTACAACCTCCTCCTTTGCTCAATATCCTCATTTTCTCCATTTTCAATTCAATTCCATGAGATATATATATAAAAAGTAACACAAGCTGTTTACCTGTTTACGTTGTTGCCTGACGTGATTATTTGTTTCTGTCCTCGGCAGGTAGCCGCTGGTTTGGGGTTCGACATGGCGAGTTTAATCAACAACCCTGCCTTCATTAGCATGGTGAGAGCAGGATTTATGACACCATCGCTGCACACAACGCTGGCTGGGGAACAGAGTAATAGACAGTTCCAGTTTCTCCTGGAGACAGGTGTCTGGTGATTTAAATTTGATGTTCTTCCTCCTAAAGAGTCGCCTGAGTGGGACTTTAAAGCTGAAGTGGAAGAGGAGTTTTGTTGCTTTATAGCGCCGATCTGACACGTTTAACTTTGCCTCTTTGAAACACTGAGAAAAGCCCTGACTACTATGCTGTGTTTTTTTTCACAGGCTGCGAGCGTGATGCAGAACCAGCAAGTGCAGCAGCTGTAGGTGTTCGAGTTTTAAGACACGCCCCTGCCTCGGTAATGTCCCTGTGACTCACTGTCCCTGTGTCTCTGTGTGGACAGTATGTCAGGGATGATGACGAACGCAGTCAGGGGTCCCGCAGCAGGAGTGGGCGGGCTGTCAGACATTTCCAGCCTGATCGAAGCGTAAGTTCACTCAACTCAAAAAATCATGAACATTTCAGACTCATCGCTCATCGCTGTGTGTGTGTGTGTGAGCTGCTGCTGTGGCAGAAAGCAGCTCAGCAGGTAAACTCTCATCTCTGTGCCAGGGGACAACAGTTCGCTCAGCAGATCCAGCAGCAGAACCCGGAGCTGATCGAGCAGCTGAGGAACCACATCCGGAGCCGCTCCTTCAGCGGCAGCGCGGAGGAGCACTCATGATCTATTCAGGTGATGGGTGTCAACCCCCCCCCCACCAAATATCCACTTCTTTTTGACATTGTCCTTAAATAGCCTCACATTGCTTTTTATTTTTCTCCAAGGAAGGGAAACCATACGGCGCGATTACAATCTCTACACCCATTTCTGAAGGCAGAGACGAGGATGGGGGTTGAAGGCACTTTACTGTAACTGAAGGCTCTGTGGAGCGGGCGGGGGGACAGGGCCTGGAGTCTGGACCATGGAGCGAAGCATCCCACTCATATTTAGGGCAAAAACATCTCATCCTTAAAAAAAAAAAAAAAAAAATTAAATAAAGAAGAAGAATTTGAGTAAGTACTTTCTTCAGAGCTTTTATGGCAGCAGGGGTCGTGTGTTACATGTGGTGAAATTCTCTGTCGGCGTCGAGGATGCTTCTGTGTGTAAGTCACGATCAGGGGGAGGGAGGAATGTACTTTTTCAGCATTGCAGGGAACATTTCACTGTTTCGTTCCGATACGCATAGAACATCAGGTTTACGGCTTCGTTTGTATATTGCACTTTGTTTTGATATTATTTTTGTAGACAGAACACGCTGGTATTTATTCAGTCCTGGATCACGTCAGACTCACGGCACTGCTTCTAAATGAGTAGGACTCGATTTTCCAGACAACAGTGTAATTGTATAGCAGTGTTATATACAGCCTGCGTTATGTTGTCATTGCACTTTAGAAAAAAAACGTTTCCCCCCTTTAAAGCCCCTCCCACTAGATTCTTCATTAACGTGTATCAGCTGATTCAGATCATTTTGCATGCACTCAAATCTGGTGTCTGAGGTCAGATGCTTCACGGAAACGTATAGCTATGCTAAGGCAGCACACTGTTTTGTCTAAAATATGTGAATAAATGTCTTGGAAATTGGAAGACTGCACACGCGTGCTTTCTTTTCTTCTGTCTGTGTCAATGTGAAATGACAGGCTTCACGTTACACAGAGTAAACAAGTCCTCAGATGTGCTGGTAATCCCGCCCTGTAATGAGAGGGTTTAAGAGCAGCCCACGCTCCTCAGCGCTCAGAAAAGACAAGCATGCCAAGTCAGCTCATATTTTACCACTGTCTGTGAAATGATGTTAAATTTCCATCGTTATTTGGCAACATCTAAATCTTGAGAGCAGAGACTTTACAGTCATTAGCTTGACATAGTTCCAGTCATGAAACTAAGACTTTCTGGATCCAAGAGACGTGGAACGTCAGAAGCTGGAAGATGGAGTTTCCATTTCACACAGGTGGATTCAGAAAGCAGATAAATTAATATTACTTCAGCCTCCATCAGGCAAGGTCACCGTCACCCTGACCTTTGACCATCCAAATCAAATTCAGATCATAATACACCGCTGCACGTGAACAAAAGTATTTCTGTTCGGGTAACCCAACACTTCACACGTCCAGCTGCTGGCTCTGGCCGGTGCAGGACCAGACAAAAGGTTTTAAAATGTTTTAAAAGCAAAAGGAATTTAAAGATGACGGAGATTTTATTAACATTTATGCACATTTACATATTCTTTTCAAACAAGTTGATGGTTAAATTAATATTATTCACAATTCATTTTAAAATTTAGCATCGTCCACTTAAATCGCAAAAAAGAGTGAAATACAGAATTTCACAGTTGGTCCACTCATTTCTAAAATGCAAAAAAAAAAGGATTTAAAACTTCTAGCACTCGTTGCTTGTATAGGGGCAGACCACACACACTTGTGCAATGTCGTCATATTCATACGTCCTTTTCAGAAATGTATCCGTTAGTCTGAGTCCAGAAATACTCTGAAACAAAGGGGAGGTGGGGGGGTGATGTTAATAAGCAGCAACAATTTTAGATTGCAGCATTATAACGACGACTCGTACCTGTAGGCCCTGCACGGACGAGAGGAGCGTGAGGGGCAGAGAGAGGAAGGCAGCGGGGCTGAGTTTCCCCAGCTGACGCCCCGACACGCCGCACCAGTGGATCGACCTGGTGTTGCACATTTCCAGCTCCAGGTCCATGGTTCTTTCACTACAACAGATTTCAGGGTTCTTTTATCATAGACTAGTCTCACTAATGTGAACAATGCTAAAAAGATATGAACCCCGTTCTAACGAGATGCAAAGAGTTTTTGGGGTGGGATTGTTACCTGCAGTTGGTGATTTTACAGATAATGTCAAAAGGCTCTTCGAGGTTGACAGTGTCGGGAATGGTCTCTAGAGAGAGCCTGATATCTCCATACCCTGGAGCCTGGGGGACGCACAAGGAGAGGAGCACCATGGAAACACGCTTTTAAAACAGTGGGATGATTTAAGCTGCACTTGCTGATCAAGACAGAAACCTGGTACCATTCTTTGGAGCTGACTGGTCTGTAACCTCCCTCTCTCCCCCAGGTTGGTCTTCCACACTATGTCCAGCTTGCCTATCACCGTCACACCCTTGATGACGCCCGCCTTCTCCGCATACTCCGGCTTTGGCTTCAAGCAGTAGAGGTACTGCCGAGTGTCCATGGGCTGCAGGTAGGACATTTTGCCGAACGTGGACTCCCTGGCAGGGGAAATGTCACAGACGGGCGCCCATGTTAAGGCTAAAATGATGAAGGTATTCTCGCCATTCTGCATCGGTGCGGTGCTTTTACCCCAGATCTCCAGACGAGACAACGTTGAGCTCTGTGACGTTGTACATCATGGACGGCTCTAGAGAGACCTTCTCCATGAACATGGGGGAGGTGGTGATGTTCTGGATCTGAGCCTCCAGGAACACTTCGTCTGTCTGCAGCAGAGACGACGGGTGTCAAGCCAAAGTTTGGCTGCTTTGCTCTCAAATAAGCAGAACCGCATCATCTCCAAGGTGAACTGAGCAACGCCTTAATCTGATGCATGAGGATTACACTGAGGAGTTAGGCTGTGGAAAGTCCTACTGCCTTAAAAGATGCGTTCACATTTCTTCCAAGACACTCTGAAAACAACAGTCACATTCTCATCTGGAGAGTTGATTGTGGCTGTTATTGTCCTCCTGGCTATAAAGAGACACTTGCAGTGCATTTTGAGTTTCAATGGAATATTACACTTTAGTACAAGATCAACTGTCCCTGTATTAAAACACACGTTTCTGTCCATTAAATTGCACTGGAACCGAATGCCACACATTCAGGAATATTGGCTAATTATTTCTGGAGAAAACAAAGAGGGATGTTAAAGAAGGTCCTTCTGCCAAATCCACGGCAAAATGAAATTCCCTGACCCCTGCACCTTTCCATCTAGAAACAAACAGACAGGAAACATGTACTCCTCCTGCATATGTACACAAGCAGCAACATGTACATCACTGCTCTCAGCTAAATTGTACAAGTAGTACAAGAATATGAATATATTTATTAATATTATTATCTGTCCCGTTGCAGTAAAAGCTAAACTGATGTTTTCTGGCCTGGTGCAGATTCAAAACAAACCACTGTTCCCATATTGTTTTTCTACGTGGACAGAAGGAATCATCACCGAGAACTTGACTCTCTGTTAGAAATATCTGAGATTGACTTGAAACAAATGTGAACGTGTCCTTAAAGCTACACTTAAGGTGGTGGGGCAGTTAACATCCGGAAAACGACATCACACATATACACATTGAGTAGGTCAACTGAATTCTATGACGTTTGCTCAGTGGACCTTTGAGGACCTTTGAGTTAGTACAAGTGCTGAGCGGCAGACAGTTCAGTAGTGGTTGCACGATGACTGATCTGAATGTGTGTGGACTCTGAACCAATACTAGTCAGAAAACCTCACGTGACTTGACATGGGGCTGTGTGTGATGTCATTGCTGTTTTAGTGTGGGCAACTAGCTGGTGCTGTAGTAGAGTGAGGCGTTTGCAGACGTCACATTTAAAGTGCAACCTCTACTATAGAGGGAGATGCAATGAGAGAGAAGCAGAGATTAGTTCATGCCTGCAATTCAGACCCAGGAGAGCTGACCATGAACCGCGTAGAATGAGGTTAATGTTAAACAGCGCCTCCGTTTCATGCAAAGCAGCTCCAACCAAAACCTGACACCTCCCATTTTATGACAAACACCATCATGGAATATATTCTGACTGCAATTAGCCTTGGAGAAACATCATTTGTGTCTGAAATATAATCATTATTATCTAAATGAAAAGAGAATTTGATCAAATCACAGAGGAAAGCTGATCATCCCCGTCGATGAGGATTAATTGTAAAAAAAATCAATCCCACCCACCACAATTTGACACCACAAACTTCAATTAGGAAGGCCGAGCCCTGTGTAGGATGAGTTTGCAGGAAAGCATTAGCGTCCAAAGAAAGGGCAAAAGGACGATAATGGAAAGCTCGTGTCAAGGACCAACAGGTTTGCATCAATCAGGACAATTTGTTTTGCTTTAGATGTCGAGCGGATTGTTCAACACAGACAAATCGCTTTCCATTTTTAACCACTTTGCTCCTTTCCGTTGGGCCCAGAAAGACACAACAAGTCTGTTAACGTTCAGCCATGAGAACAGAAGAGACAATTACCACAGAACTGAGGTCACTCTAATGGAGAAAATAAAATACAAGACACAATAAACAAATGAAGTTACATGCCAACGATGATGACAATGAATATTTGCAGACTAATATAAAAAGCTACTGGTATGAAAATGTGGGAAAAGCAAAAAAAAACAAAACAAAACATCTAAGCAGGAAAACCCTTCATCTGCAGATATCGATTTCAGATTTCTGTTGAATCCACTTTTTCTGAAGGTGGAAGGGTTTTCCATGAGACCCGTCGCATGCTAGCTCCTTCTATTAGCGTGTAGAATGTTTCCCATGAAATATGATCTGAGGCATGTTACACATGCCCCATAAGAACTTGTCATACAACAGAGCAGCGCGTTCTAGCTCTCTCTCTCAGCTGCTCGGGGAGTTTCAAAGCGGCCGACTTACCTCGGCGTTGTAGAACTTCGTCTTCACATCCAGCGGCTTCAAAACCTGATTGAAAATAGATTGGAGACTGAAGGTTGTTGTTTTCTCACAATGTGCCTCCATTCGCAGGGACAACAGGGAAGGAGTTTCATGCAAATGTATTTCAATCGCAATCTTCGGGCAAGGAGACGGAAATGAGAAGGATAAATGGTGCAGCATGCGACTTGTCCGCACACTGAACGAGACTGAAATAAACCGGCTGCACGGCACAGGCGGTGATGGCATTTGCTCTGTTGTAGACCTGTGACATTTCTCAGGCCTCCTCAAGCTTCCAGGCGAGTTTCCCACTGTCGTCTAATGAGAGCGCTCAAACGTTACTTACCTGGAATTTGAAGAACTTCCGAAAATAGAGCTTCTCCCCATATTGTGTCGTGTAACTGACTGCACAGACTAAGCTGGAAAGAGGAAATAAAGGATTAGAATGGCAACATACACATCTACATCTTAAGACACAGACTGGAAATAAATCTCCAAACAGTACAGTACAACTAAGAATCTCATCCAGGTAAAAACTACAGATTATTCAAGAGTGGACATGTTGACCAAAAGACAGGAAAGTTATTACAGTTCAAAGTTAAACTCACATGTGTGTTCCGATTTCTTTCACTTCGTGATGGATGACGTCGTCGATGCAGCACTCAGGTTTGAGCTCGCCGACGGCAGAGTTTGATGCAGAGAGGTTGAGCCTCTGTGAGCTGGTCTGCAGGTCGGCCTGTGAATGATCGCATGACAAAGCACGTTGCGTCGCGTGATGATGGCATGTAAAAGAAGTGTGAAGTGTAGAATGTGTGTTATTGTTACACTACCTTCACAAGAATGTCCTTCACAACTTGGCTGCTGTCATTGTGCACGCTGATGTAACTGGAGAAAGTCTCTCCGAGGAAAATGTTACTGTGCAATGCAAAGATGTGGTCAAGTCAAATCACCATTAAATCTAAAGTTTGCTTGATTCGCACTTTTTAATTACCCAAAGTTCTGCGGTAATGTGAGCATCTCTCCGAGCATTAGCGTCTCTGCTCCTTTGATGGTGGAGGGGTCCTCTCGCATAAGCTGTCCGAACAAATCTCCTGCAGAGGAGCCAAGGTTGAGCATGCGCCACGTTTGCAACGTGTCAGGGAATTTACATCAAAACAATTGAACACAGTCGGTTACGTCTGAGAAAACACCCACATCACAGATCAGAAGGAATCAAACCACCAGACAGTGTCGCTACAAGTGTCCTGTCTCTGGTTGCAGAACTCCAGTTCAGAGATTTAACACATATAAAAGAGGGATTTAATCTGTATAGTCTGTATTCCTACTAGAGCGGCTGAGGTCTATTGCCCAATATGTCTGCAGATTCTAAGGATATATTTATGTGATGTAAATTTGTTTCTTCACAGGGTAAGTGAAGTTTTACGAAAGTGTTTTCCAGAGCGCTGGGTGGATCAAAGGGAAGCAGGAATCACGTCAAAAGATCAGATTCCAAAGCAGATGCTTTTATTGGGTTCCAGTTTCTGTCCTCCACCTTGACACCACATGCTCTGACCATTTCCCCGAATACTATTAACTGTACTAATAATACTATGATGACATCATTAAGACTAGTTCATCTACATGATGCTGTTATATTAATTAAAACAATAACATCCTGGTTATTGAGTCTGTAATTGAGGCAAGAGATAAATATGACAAGGTCTTTATGATTCTAATGTTCAATTCAACCAATTTGTCTTCATGCACTTCAAGGTGTTGATCTCAACTGACATAAATAGCAATCCTACCTGGAAGTGACATTGTGAGTAATGTGGAGCACGAGCTCGGTTACTGATGCAGAGAGCATATCGCTCTGTGCTGTGCTCCACCAGAGGCAAATAGAAATACTCCATCTATAAGAATCTATAATGCAGACGGACACACGGACCAAAGCAGATGCTAATGAGTAATGAAATACACTTGTGCATGGTTTAAAAAGCTTGTTTAGACACTGTGTTTAACAGAAAATTTTATGAGCCTAAATAAATTTTTACAGCTTTCTCTGAAGACTCCTTCAATAACATTTAAAGGCAGGGTGGGACAGGAATAGGGCAGGGATTAACTTTAATGATCCTAAGAGGGTAAACTGGTTTGCCATCATAAACCAAAAAGATTCCAAAATGTCAACAGAAACATAAGAAAGGTCATGAACTTTGGAGGATGTTCACAGAACTGTGTCCAAAGTTTCTCCGGAGTTTATCTTTCACACACACGGCAGCGGGTGACTGTAGACTCAGATACCCTCACAGCAAAGTCTCAGGAGCGTAACGCTGCACCTCGTTATGACTCACCAGCTACTCAGTTTCTTTAGATGGTGCAACTCTGCAGATGTTGTGGTTTTATATTTCTATGATTTCATGGCTATTCCCAAAGCCTCACATCGCAGCCTCATTCCTTCCTGTTTGCTTTCGTGGTATCTCTCACCTGGCAGATCTCGATCCTCACACGTCACTGGAAGGTTTGTGAAGAGCGTTGGTTTTGTCAACCGCATCACTGTAAAGGAAATGAGTGCAAGTGATATGCAAGTGAGATAGTTGCCCTGATTTGTTTGCACACATTTGTACTACAGTATTATCACATCCTTCGTCAGTAACAGGAAGCAACCTCGTGTCAAGCACATGCAGATTTTGTTTGCAATGTTAAGTTGAGGACCCCCCCCCCATGAAAATATTAAGTATTTACGTATATATAAAAGGATCAATTAATCTATTAATTCCTGTTGCAGCTTTACTCTAAAGCAGTCTTGACGTGCAAAGCACAGTGTCATCAATTTTGGCACACTGAGAATCTTATGTCAAGTGGGTATAATATCTGTTTTAACAGCTATACACTTAATTATATTTCACTATACTATGTTGTATCTCTGGGCTAGGATTCCCAACAACTTGTTCAGTCAAGTAAATATAAATAAAAACAATAGAAATAACAAAAATGCCCGTCACTGGTTCACAGACAAATGCTTCCTGATCAGTTTCTACACATGGTCCCACATTCACAAGTTAGGTCCTGGTGACACTGTCAGGCTGTTTAAAGACGTGACACCCTGACACAGGCTCTATCATGTCAGCGGACATTATGATCCAGCTCCTGCATTCAGCTCGAAACCACAATAAGGAGAAGAGATAAATATATAACGACACAAGTGCCACAAACCGTCTGATTCGCACATTCTGAAATGTACACCTTTGACACTGTTAGCTCTGTTAGCAGCTAACAGCAAAACAACACATGTCAACAACCTGCTACAGTGCAACATTTACTCAGTTATTTAACCCCTGTGACAATTGCATACAATCTATACACTGTTGACATGACTCTAAAATACCTTTTAATGCGAGCAGGTGTTCCTGTTTAACCTGATTTACATCCATTTTTACAGGGGGGACTGTCCTATCGGGGAGAAGTTAGCCACAGATGCTAGCCGCTGACAGGAAGCAGCGTTTTCTTCTTCTGTTGATGCTGGGAAGCTCTCAATGCGCAACACTGCCCCTCACAGTCCAGATTTGGTATTACAATGAATCCTCTGTTTCATTCTCATATTTGCTGAGTTGAGTCGATACGAATATGTCAATCTCATCCCACTGTAAGAAGTGCATGTGGGGCCAGGGTATGATCACAACTGTCAACTAAATGAAAGTCCAATATATTTCGTAGTGACCCTCATTATTGTCCGTTTTTATCATTCGCACCCCCCAACCCCATGTTGCACTACACTGACATCTGGTGGTTTTTTGTTTGTATTACATTATTGTAAATTACTTTTTCTTTTATTTGTGACTCATTATACTTTAACACTTTAAAACACCCATGGATTGTTAATCAAGTTCAAGTAAAAATTTACCCTATTAATCAATTATGTGAGGTAATTGTTCTCTTCTGGATGCCAGTGACAGAAATGAACAGGTCTTACAGGGTTTTTAAAAGACACATCATCTCCAAAATACAAATGACTGAATGAATAGCCATGATTTATTGTTTCATCTGTAAACATGTATTTATTTCCATAAAGAAAAGGTTAATTAATATATTTCTACAAAGTGTTAAATTAACATAATGATACGAGGGATATATTTGGCAGTTCTAAAGAAGAGAGGGCATAAGAACGATCTCCTCAAAAACTTCTACAATTTTGCAAACTTTAGAGATTTTATTCTTTTAGAATAACATTATATTCATCACACTCATCATCACAAACTCCAACCAGACAAATCATCAGATGAATGAGAAGCTGTGTACGACTGGCTGAGTGGCTCTGTGGCTGCATCCATCAGTTCCCCGTGTTGTTGTCAACGTGCAGAAGCTGCAAATCAAATGACATTTCAATTATTATCCCATTTAGAAAAAAAACGGATCCCGAACGTTAATGATAAGTAAAATGATGATTGAACACTATTACATCACTTCCCCATATACTTACTCTAATACTTTCCCCGTCTGTTTCTGGCCTCTGCCATTTGTTTGTGGATAATATTCCAAAGACGACCAATCCAAAGGCCACGAGGAGGACGCCGAGGGAGTTTGCAAACTTTGCTTCCAGGGGCAGCGTGCTGTACGGCTCCGCACTGCTCTCATCGCTGAGGCAGATGGAGAAACACAGTTCCGGGGATAACTTCTGATACATGAACATTACTTTGTTCATTACATGTGAGATAACGTGTTTTACAGTTGAAGCGGTTTTCTGTACAAAAATCCAACAGCCAGGCTGTGAGATCCATGATAACATCACCATTAAATGTTTTAGTATTTGGCTTATGGTTTGTTTTAACGTTGATTTTACTGATTCATTTAAGGCTCTGTAGAGGCTATATCTTTGTCTTTTAATCCCCTACTTACACTTTACAGTTCTAAAACCTGGGCTGAAAACTAAGAGGGCAGAACATTTACAGAGGATTAACACTCTGAAAAGGATCGCCCGAGGAAGGACAGTCTTCTTTTTAATCTCAGCTAATAAATGAAGCTTTAAATAAATTTTTCGGAGATCATATTCCTGAATTTAAGGTTCCTTGTGATTTTTAAAGGTTTTATTTTGTGTTGTTTCGCTGTATAAAGGTACTGTAGACCAGTAAAATACAATGGAGTGTCCAACAGTGCACTTACAGTGAGAACAGCAGAGCCTCATTGATGCCAGTGATGCAGGCGATGAGACTGAGGACCAGGATCATTTTGCCCAGCCAGACGTGAACGGGTTTCAGGGATCCTCTGAACCACAGCGGAGAACAGGGCAACAAGAAACCAGCCAAGCCGAGGATCCACTGTCCATCAGCGCCGGGTGGAAAAAAAAAAAGACAAGAGGGATTCAATAACCCACACACACACACACACACACAGTCAAATGTGCAAATATCCGTCACATTACCTGAAATGCAAACAGTGCCACAGCCGCGATGCCCACCCAGCTGTGCAGAGAGTACAGGTGGGGGATGTTTGCGCTCATGTGGTTATCGAACACAGCATACAGGCCCAGCACCGACAGGAGGAGGACCACCAGCAGCAGCCCGGCGTGCATCAGCTTCCAGGTGAGCTTATTCTGCTTCCAGGTGAAGGGCAGACGATACACGACAACAGCTACACACACACACACACACAGAGAGAGAAAGGAGCAGGGCTTTTTATTATCTCTCTAACTGGCTTTGTTCTGCTTTTAATCCAATAAGATGAATGACTACAGATCTCAGCAAAGGACCAAACTGAGAAGTTGGATTCTAATTCCTGTTCATCCAATAGAAATAAAAAGTTCACCAATTACCTGAAACCTTGATCCAACAAAACACCTTCATGAAATTTATGAATGAAACCCAGATCAACTGGTGGTACCCATTTTCATCTCGAGAGTTAAATATTAGTCTAGTATAATGTCTTGGAATATAACAGGTAATAAGCTACTTTCCTCCTCCAGCGGTCTGGTTATTGTACTGCTAATCCCATAATGCAACAGAGAGTAGTATCTGTTGCCTGACTCTCCCCGCATACGGAAGACCACACCTCTTGATAGCGACGCAGGATTTCTGTTAAAAACTGACATGACTCCACAACATGAACAGGGTCACTCGCGAGTGATGCGATAATGAAACGTCACGTGTATGATTGGCCTTTAGAGCTGGTTCCTTGTTGTCGTATGGTCGGTTGAACACAGATGTTGCGCTAATAGTGGACACCTGCAGATATTTCGGAAGAATCTGAATTGAAGCGTCTGTGTTTAACTCGAGGAACAGCGAGGGAGGTCACACTTCGTCAAGCGAACACCAGTATGAGGCCTCTCGGTCTAATCCATTACAGCAGCACCATGAATCCTCTCAACAGACCATTTGACCTGAATTCCTAGCTTCTCCTCGGTGGCCTCTGAATCCTCACAGCTCGCTCAGTGACCTCACCGTTGCCGTACACGACCACCAGTCCCGACACCATGAGCACTGGGTGCCAGTTGAACTGCAGGTCGGAGTGATCCCAGGTGAAGCCCCCGCCCCAGTGCGAGCACCAGTAGCTCACACACAGCACGCAGAGCAGGCCCAGCGCCACACACAGTGTGAAGGTGGCGTAGAAGAACACAGACGACCTCATCCCTGTGGGTTGAAGGGCGAGAGTCATGTATTACATCATAGGCAGCAAAAATACCAGAGGTAAAAGAAGTTGTTCCTGATGTAAAAGCAATTGTAGAAAATGTAATTAAATCCATTCTAGGTGTTTTTATAAAAGTGAAGTGAAAACAGGGACAAACAAACAAACAAACAATGGTCATGTTTTAGTACATAAATACTTTGACATTTGTATCAATATTTTTTTACTCACCTAACGATTGCGTTTCTGCTTCAGGTGAACGCTTCCTCCTCTTCCTCCGTCTGTCGCGGGGACAGAGGCTGAGTCCTTCTGCTTTCTAGGTTACATCAACTCATATGATACAGCGTCCGGGGGGGAGAGTCCAGTTTAAAAGGATGGGACATGGGTGTAATTTCCCTGCTGGGTAAAATAATGCATCTAAGTGTCAGTCATTACAACAGTGCAGAACAATTAGATTATAGCTTTTGTAACTCACTTTGTCCTGGGTTCTGTTGGTGTGTCATGCGCTTTTCACGTTATTACGAAACACACTGAGTGTGTAATTCAAAATAAGTCATAGAAACAAAGTGCTGAAAGTAATTATATTGTATGTTGATTTTATTATTTTATAGTTTTTTTTCAAAGTGTATTAAAGGCTAATCAAAGACTGTGAACTCTAATAAGTAATAATAATAATAATAATAATAATAATAATAATAATATGAAGAGTGATCATACATTCTAATGTAGGAGTGTGTAATATTGAAGCTGACACAGAGAGGTGGAGCAAACATAAAGAAGCACGCACTCATCTTTTCAAGTCAACTGCTGGATGGTTTGCGTTCGGTCGTGTGTGAACGTCTTCACGACACTCAGGTGTGACAACGCGCTTCAGCACAGAACCACGCGGGCGCTGGAAACCTCTCGCCATGTCATCTCATTTCACGCACGTTTAACACACATGCCTCCAGAAAGAATGAAGGCTCCACAGCGAAGTGGCTTCAACTGACATGTGAACAGAAGCAGATGATGATCACAGAGGGCCAGTCACACACACACACACACACACACTCACACGGAGAGAGAGACAGAGTCTGTTATCTTATTTTACTTTGTAATAATGACACATGACGGCTGGAGGAGCGTGGAGCTGAGTGGCAATTTTATTGGTCTGTTAAATGCTGTGAAACTTCCATCACCCCTTACTACAGACACTGGTTCAGTGGTTGACCGGCCTCCATCTTGTGTGTGTGTGTGTGTGTGTGTGTGTTACAACAGCTACACTTCATACAGTAGCACAGTCACCGCAGTGCTCAGAGCCATGTTGAGTATGACGTGCTTGGAACAAATGTCCTCATTGTCATCTTCCTCCACGAACACGGACACGAAGTGGCGACCCTCCCAGGGCACCCCCCGAGTCTCACGGGCCAGCACGCGGACGCAGGCCACGCCTTTCCTGAAGCTGAACTTCTTGTCCTGGGGAAGAGGGGACGGGATCTTATCTCCACCCCCGGACTCGGAAGAGACGAAGCCATTCATCTCCAGGGCCTCCTCCGTGATAAAGACCCGCACGTTCCTGCTGCTGTAGTTGCTCATTTGCAGTTCACTGTGGACGTTTCCCATTTTGTTGTCTCCGATGGGAGGGGCTGCAGGGGGGCTTGCTGGAGGCTGTAATCTAAAAATAAACGGCGATACTCTGCATAACCCAGATTGAAGTATGTGCAAAGATTATATTTTGATATACGAAATAAACATATGCGCCTCTTTAGAACATATCTGGACTATTTTTTTCTTTGTTGCACATGAGCCTCAAGAGTACAGCAACAGACTAGAAGAAGATATTAATCAAGATCTTATAATTACAACAAATATAACTTATACACACCTTTAAAATGTGTTTGACATAGAGTAGATACTTCTCAAACATTCCCTGCTTGTTCTTATTATTTTTACTTTCAATGCATATTCAGTTCCAGCTCTATTCTCAATAATAAAACAGCCCTTACTCACCGTGTGAATGTATTCCTCTCACCTGGCGACACAAGGCCACACAAACTTCATCAAGCGACAGAGACGCACTGTGACTCGCTTTCTCGTGTGAGGGCTGAAGGTCTGGTAATATGCAAAAACCCGATCGATAAGAGCGAACCATGCGCGCGGCTCATTTCATCATTTCATGTTTCAGAGGCCGTAAAAATTAAACTGTTGAAACTACTGAACGATTGATGTGTAGACGCACCCAAAACAATTGAATCCTCCAATGTTTACTGTGCTTCTTAAGGCATATTTCTGCGGTTGTGTAGTAACTTTATGTTTAAGTTCAACTATGTGCAAAGTGAGTTTTAAAACTACGGTTTCCCTTTCTGTCTTTGCCTTCAGCTGAAGGTGGCACACAACCAGGCGTACGGCGTCCAGGCAAACAGAGACATGGCTCTGAGACGCGAGGAAGAGCCACTTGTTCACAAACACAACAGGAACACGGACGTTTCTCTGAGGATGTGCACAGGTCAGACGCGCCAGGACGCGAGCAAGGGCAGGAAACGGGACGAGGAGGAAGTAAAGCAAGAGACACAAAGAAAGAAGTTCCGAAATAAGGCAGAAGGAAGCTGAGCTGAGCTGGACACCACAGTGAATTAGGACTGCAGAGGATTGACATCTCGGTCCACAGTCGAATTATTATAAGGTGAGAGAGTGAGACAGAGCGGAGCCTCACCCCCCCTGCGTGGTTTTACATATCCAAAGAGGACATGTAATAAAGATAAGGAGCCTTTGGGCTGATGAGGCCCTCTCACACAGCGAGGATGTGGCTGCTGCTGCTGATGTCCCTGCTCGTCTCTGACCTGTCTCTGAGCGCACGCGGGGACAAGGCGACCGATTATTACAGGAAACGTCTCCTCGCTGGACGCGTGACTTCCGAAGGACAAAGGGCCCAACCTGAGGGCCGCTGCGTGTGCGTCCCGAGGAGCCGCGCGCCGCTCAAACAAAGAGCTCTCCCTCTCCGCTCGGCGTCCGCAGCACATGACGGTCACAGGAGCAGTTTGACTCATCGCCATTTGACGGAGATAATTCATTGGAGCCATGTTCCAGCCCGGGTTTGTCTGTTTCTGTCTGTATTTGTGGGAAACGTTGAAATATTTCATCAGCTCATCCACCAGATGACTCTCTGTGCCTCCTCGCCGCAATCCACGTCCCTCACGAGCGCTTTCAGTCTCGCGCGGCTATTTCAGGGCCGCCGCCGCTCGTCTGTTTGCACGAGTTATCGGCTTGCCAGGTGGGATGGCTGCCGTTTGCGTAACGAGCGGGGTTATTTTCCTTCTAATTTCACACCGGTGATGATAATAAGAACATCTGACGCGACGCATATTTTTCCACCTGCTTGGAAGGAAAAATGGTTTTCAAGCTGTTCGCAGTCACGGCGAGACTCGCGCTCCTGCCAGGACCTGCCAGGCAGATTAGGAAAAAAAAAAAAAAAAGAAAAAAGAAAAGAACGCAGTGAAATATTTCTTCATGCTTAAACCGACTTGTCGAAATGGAGTCGAGTGCAACTGTTGTGGAATGTGAATGAATCCCCTGTTTGCACAGACAGCAATGCTCCGGGTCAACGGTGCATGTCGAGTGGGCTCAAAGCTACGCTAGCCTAGGCAAGGTAAGGCAAATGTGTTTGGATAGCACAATTCATACCCCAGGCAATTCAAAGTGCTTCACAGGAGAAGCATAAATAGAAAATACATTTAAAAGGGAAAATAAAAAGAGAAGCCAGTAAAATAATAGAATCTATAAATAATTTCGCATTTCGAGTGATTAGAAAGAGATGAATTTGCTCAGAGGAAAAGCTGAAGCATTAATAATACCACGATTACTGATTTTTAATGAACTATGACGAGCGTCTTTGGAGTTGTTGTCGGCGTGTCACATAAGGCACGTTTCTGACGTGGCTACAATAGTTAAATTTAATCGTGACTTGTGTATTTGCTCAGTAATTTTTCTTTAATGTTGTATCCTCTGCTCTTGCCCCCTCGTGTTGTTTCTCTGTTTCCTGAACAGGAGAGAATCCTTCCACCGATGGATATCATCAATAGCAGAGGCCCTCTGACTGGTGGCGGTGGTGGTATTTCCTTGGCTGTGATCAAAGCTCGGCCGAATAAAGGGCCAACGTGGCTCCTGTGTCGTCGCACAGCCGCCTCAGGACACAATTATATACAGGCTTCCTCAAAGGAGAGACCCAAGAGCTGGGCAGCAGCCGCCGCGTCTGAGGTTATCTGCTGCTATCACGAAGACGGCGAAACACGTCCAGCAATGAAAATCCCAAAAACGTCCGAACGCACGGCAGGACTCCAAAAAGAGGGCGCGCGGCGGGCGGCAGGCTTCAGAGCTCTCGGGCCCTTTGACAGAACGCGGCGTTTAAAAGCTTCGGTCAGTCAAGACGATGCTTTCCAAATGTCCTCCGTGCACTCTGGCAGCTCTCCACTGACAAACTCAGACACATCACAGGCAGATGTGCAGAGAGGTGCCGCCTGCATCGTGAAGAATTTCGACAAAAGTCTCCAGAAAATACTTTCTTTAAAAGCTGCCGCCAATGATGACGGATTCGCCGCTAAGAGGCAGCCCGATAAAGAGTCTGGAAACAGACTGCGGGATCAGCTCAGGGCCACTCAGGAGGATAATAAAGGAGGTTTCAATGGGAACATAATCACAGAACAAGCGGCGGAGCTCCGGCGCGCCGGGGTAAATAGGCAAAGTGAAGGATCGCACAGAAACGCGCCGGAAAATGAGAGCCGGGGTAGATTAGCATACGCTCCACAAACAGGCTCCACATATAAAATGCAGGATAACGATGCCGATCACAGGCGTGTGCTGACTGAGGCGGGACAGGACGCCTTCATCATGTTGCTCCCTCCAGATGCAGAGGCGCAGGCAGAAAGAAAGGTCACTCTGGAAGCCGACGCCGGATGGAAAACAGTCAAAATATCCATAAAGGAGGCGGCTGACCCCCCACCTGAGGAAAACGTAGAAACAGAGGGAGGCAACTCAAAGTGTGCATGCTTGGCAGAAGCTGTATTTGGCGTCTATGCAATAGATAGAAGAGAGAGAATAGATAGGAAACCAGCAGAGAAGGTGACAGCAGGCTCTGTCGAAACGGTCAAGGAAAGGACAGAGGAAGTTGTACCTCATGAAAAAATGAGCGTAAATTGTACAAAACAATCACGAGATGCACAGGAGGAGTCGGCGTCGCCGACACCTCCCTCGCATGGAACGATGGAAACAGATCGCACAGTGGCGACAGCAGCGATGATGAACGCGGAGATAGAGCAGACGACGGCAAGTCCAGAAGACTTCGATCCAAACAGCTCAAAGACAACCAGCAGAGTGCAGAGTACCGAGGAGACATCGACATCCGAGCCCAGTCCAGGGCCCAGATTTACCGAATATGAGACAACGAATACTGAATCCACCCAGAAGTTCTTCTCGGGCCTCAGGATGAGAGAAGGCACTCTGGCAGCTCGTGGAGCCAGAGAGGAGAAAATGACAAACGAGCCAGAAACAGGAAGGGGGGAAAATGATCCAGGAGGGACCTCGCATTCAAAAACCATCAAAATCTTCAAGCACACGACAAATCCTCCAGAGGTAAGTGAAGCTGTGGAGACGCAAGTTCACATGTCCTGTCGCTGGTCTCAGAACAGTTAGACTGTCACCATGCAAACCATTAATGAATGGAACAGTTTGTTTGGATATTACGTTTTCGAAGCTTTCTTGAAAACATTTTCAGAGTTTATGCGATGATGTGTGTCTTTTCTCGAGGTTGATGAGCAAACAGCAAACAAGAAATGACTTAATTGAATGATTTAATTGCCGAATCAGGAATGGCTCCTGGATGCTGGCCATGTAACTGGAGAACTTAATGACCTGACCCGATTTTAGAAAGATCCTGTGATCGAAAGCGCTCGCCAAGCAAGTTGACAGATTTACTGAATATTAAATAGTGAGACATGAAACCCGACTAAAGCTTTCCTCCACAGCCTACAGACAACATGCTGCCGCTCTGCAGAGGCTTAATCCATCGCACCAAGGCCGGGTGGAGACTCTGCATGGAGAGATTCACAGCAGCCGGATCTGAGACGACATCCTCAGGGGAGCCAGAGACGGAACGTGCACCTGTCAGAGACCCCGATGATAACCAGCTTAATGATGATGAATTCATTCATTTCTATTATTTTGACGGAGTACACAAAAGGGTTAAAAATACTTCCCGCCACCAACACAAGAGGAGAAAAAGAGGAATAAGGAGTCAACTCAGAGAATAGAGCGACTCCATCTGTGAAAGGAAAGAGTGAAGGTCTTCTGTTTCTAAACTAACTAAAAATACTTTGGATTTTCTCTGGTGTGCTATGAACACAGCAGCCAGTATCTGTACAAAACATTTATTTAAAATGTACATAAAAACAGCTTTTTGACATATTGGCATAATGTAAATCTGAAATCCATGACAAGCAAACAATAACTAAGGGTGAGGAAATGATCTTAAATTGCTGGACAGAAAGTTTGATTGAACAGCTCAGGGCTTTCAATGAAATATGTAAAAACCACAGAGTATATATGTAAAAAAAAAAAAAAAAAAAAAAAACAAAAAAAGAGACATACACTCACTCGAACATGCGCTGGAGCCTATTCACTGCTATGCTACTTCAAAAAGGCCGAGAGGAAAAATGGAGAAGTTAAAAAAAATGTGCTAAAAGTAAGAATGTTGGGTGAGAAAGCAGTGTGTGTGTGTGTGTGTTTTTGTGTAGGGTCCCTATAGAAATTGATGCAGGCTGTATTTTCATTGTCTGTCAATAGATGGCAGTGCCAGCACTGTAGAATCACTCTGAGCAACAATATATATAACTCTGTAACTCTTTATACACGAGAGACGGCAGAACAAATGGTCTGAGCGGTCACAACCTGAGCTGCACCCGCTCCGCTTCAACTTCATTCCTCACTGTCTTCATCTTGGATTATACAGCATGTGCATATGCTTTCAGTGAGGATCCAACGCTCTTCACACATTCTTATGTACACTGGACAGAATCGGGGGAAACACAATTTGGGCTTCGCTTGAATCCAGAAAAGTTTTCCTTCATCTTTCTTCCGAGTCTAAACGTTCCGTACCTGCACCTCGAGTCGGCGCCGACGTGCGTGGTCAGACTATCTGGTCAGACTTTAACTAACGGAGCTGGACTCAAACCAGGTGTTAATCTTTTACCCTTCAAATTCGTTCTACTTTTCAGCATCAAGTACGCTGATGTGCACGTGCAGTGAATGGAAAGTCATTCGCAAGGAAGTGGCACGCTCTATATCGACAAATCAACGAGAGACGGGGGTTCAAGCAAACTTTCGACCGCACCTCGAAGAACGTATAGTCAGTCATTTTTTGCCGTCCCCCTCGTAGCTTAACATCGTAACAACATAAACAGACAGTGTGCTTGTTTTTCAGGGTCGCTTTTGGCAATGGTATAAATAATAAAAGATAATTATTATTCAATACAATAAATATATCAATAAATAAAAACGACCCCTGAAGTTTTCTAACTTACTTGAAAATATCACGGAAACAATTTTTTTGAACCATCCGAAGTTGTTCTAAGCAGAAACAGCCCGTGTGAAATTCCTTCACCGACGTCACGCATGAGCAGTAACACTGAAGACGTAAAAGACCAGACGAGGATGGTTCCACGATGTGCCGCCGATCGTATGAGCATTTCTGAATCAGAGTGCTCGACGAATGAAATCATAATTCTGAAACAATGAAACCTAGCTATGTTTAGATTATCAGCACTGAGGAGGTAAATCTTATGATTAGCGAGACTGCATGTTAACTGTTGGCAGAATAAACGGACAAAATGCTTGTGGACACGACAAACAAACACAAATAGAAACATAGCATTGCTGTAGTTTCAAATCCTACATGTGCCAGAGGTCAGTGCATCAGTGAGGCACAGTATAAGTGACATAGGTAATGCCACATCTACAAACCAGTGTATATGCTCGTCTCCAGGCGGTGTGCTGTGATCTGGGTTGGGGGGCCAGAAGAGCGACACACACACACACAAACACCGGGAGACTTTCAGTATTTGGCTGCGTGTTGCTTTATAACAGTCTGGAAACGCGCAGCCGTTTGAAGTTGAAGCCTTCGTGTTTTTTTTCCCGCTCTTCTTGTGTTTGGGTCGCTGGGCTAGCTTTTGAAATTGACCACAAACCTCCTTCTTCCTTGTGTTCACTGGAACACATCAGTGTTTGGGAGATAGCTGACGTCCTCGGAGCGACCTTCCCCTTTTTGTGTTTTTTTCTTTTTCTTTTCAAAAACTACTGGCTTCTGAATACATGGCCCGGGCCGCCACAAAGAGGTAAGCCTGTTCGTGAGACACGGCGTCAAAGCGACAGCGTCTGTGTGCTTTTGATTTTGTCTTGTAATTAGTGTCTTCTTCACTTCCATGTCCCCTGCCGCGTCCGCCTTCAGGGCGTGTCGACGTGCTTATAGTAGCATTTCTGCAGCGCCTTAGAGGCGATGCTCTCCGCCGAGCGCCGCTGGTCCATGCTGAGCAGAGCGTCTAGCAGGTCGTTGATGTCGGCTTTTAGTCCCTGCCTCTGCATCCAGTTCTTCAGTAGATCATAAACTTTGTCGCCGGGGGGGCCGTTCTCCGCGATCCGAATGTGGTTGTCGCTGATGCCGATCGATCGGAAGAACTTGTTGTGGATCCGCACGTCCAGGAACTCGTCAAACAAGTCAAAGCTCTTCTTTAGGGATTTTTCTGACCCTTTAAAAACAGAGATGCATTGAGAAAGTTAATTGTGGGAACAATAAACAAGACAAATCTTATTCATACAGCAAAAATTATAAGAACAAGAAGTAAAATAAATAAATACACGTTTTAAACCAGTCAGTTGAATAAAAGGACATTAGCCAGAAGAATAAAAAAACTGTATAAATAAATGCAACTTTGCTAGAAGTAATATCATAGTATAAAATCTAATGGAGAAATAATGTGAAACTGATTCCATATGTAATGTATGTCTTACAGTGAATGAACCTATAGTGGAATGTAAACGTATAAAAAAAAAGCAGCAACAGTGCGGCCATTGTTTCTATACGAGTTTGGAAACAATCGGTACATTTCAGTACATTTCGCTTCCGGCGATGTGTAGAAAAAAAAAAAAAAAAAAAAAATCAAAGGATCAAACAGATCTGTTAAGCCATGTCTTGTTTAATTTAGCATGAGAAAAAAACAACGGCGAAAAACACTGCATGCTCCAAACCCCTGAAGGACATGGCCTGACCGTCATGAGATTAATAATCTATCAAGCAGCTAATGTGAGATCTTGAGGAGATACTGTGGACTGACATGAACTGCAATAAACTTTGTGGTTTTTCTGTGCACAGCGAGCTGCCTCTTTGGACAAATCGAGTGGCAAGAAAACAACAGCTTGATGAGACGAGCCCAGAACTACAAAATATAAGAAATGCCCCCACTCCCCCCACTCCCACCTCTACCAGCAGGAACCTCACCTAGTAGTGGCGCTAGTCGATGCCGCAGAGGATCGTCCTGTAACATGAGAGAAAAGCCAAATATAAATTGGGAGACGTGAAAATGAATTGGACTGATAGAGTAATGAACTGAATCTTTCTGGTGCTGCTTATCTCCTCCCCTCACCATGTCCGCAGGGGGCAGTCTGAAGGCAGTGGGGCTCTGGTGTGGAGTGTTGCCAGAGGAAGCTGCTGTGGGCAGGGCTGAAAGGCTGGTCTGAGACGAGCTGGTTGTGTTAGGGAGGCTGTCCCCTAGGCCACGGTCCTCGTCCTCCAGCGGAGGTGACTTGGTTATACCAACCTGGGTCTCCTGCAGCAGGGGACGGAACTCCGGACGGGACTCCTCACCCTCCAGACCGGCATTCTGATTATTCTGCCTCTCCTCTGCGGTGGCGCCGCTCTCGTCCTGTGTAGCAGAAGAAGGACGAACATGTAATATCAGGATTATGTCAACGAATCAATAAGCGGAGAAAATAGAAAATAACAGCAAATTGCTGCTGGCACACGAGAACAATGACAACATACACGTGTTGAACTTACAATAGGAATCTTGACAATTTCACTGGAATCACAATGCCTCTTTGTGCCTGTTTGAAAGGAGACACACAATTAGGGATACATCCTACTGCAGGAAAAGTTTATCGCTCAGATAAAGGTTCAAGAGTTCAACTCACATGGAATTTCACATGAATGATGCTTGATCACGAACCACCACACAGCCAGTCCGATAGAAAACATCAGGATGATGGCCAGGAAGATGTACATTAATAAAGGAACAACTGTAAAAAAAAATAAGAAAAAAGAACAATTATCAGCACAATTAAACTTTAGATACAACAATCTACAGTTTTTTGCAACATGGAATCTTGAGGTCACCTGTGTCGACTGTGGCAGAAGGGGTCGGAGTCGGGAGCACTGGGGAGGATTCGGTCGGCGACGGATCCCGTTTTCGACACACCGTGTTAGAAGTGGGGGTGCACTTCCTCACCTCCTCATCCCCTGGTTTACACCTGGAATTCAGTGCAACAAATTAAACAATTAAAACATACGAAAAGCAGCAGGACATGCTGTGGTACTGATTTCAATCCTGTTGGGGGACATGAGCTTAAAGCCTGAATGAGCGTTTATCACTTCATCAAACTCCCGGCTCCCTCTGTAGGTACAAGAGGTTGTTATCGTCTCTGTCACACATGCAACACGAACTCCCAGGGCCTGAAAACAAACTTTGCTGTGCAAAATCCGTTTCTTCCTGTACGTCACATCTTACAGAGAAGTGAATCAGACGTACTTGGCGCAGCGTTTGCAGACTTCACAGGCCTGTTCTGGCACGCAGAAGGTCCCCTGCTTGCACTGGCACTTGGTGTCCGTTGTTGTGGTGCACGACACAGTCTCGATCTCATCTGTGAATCAAGTTGAGAAAGTTGGGTAAGAAAGTTGCAACAGCAGGTACGTCGTAAATAAATATCACAAGGGCCAGGGATGTAAATCGAATCAAAAGGAATACACAGGGATATGGAGCCAAAAAAGCAAAAAAACACGCAGACGTGCTTTAAGGAGCAGGAACGCTGGCAGAGAGCCTACATTCAACCGCAACACACCAGCCCCTGCATTCCTACACAGTCAAATGTAAATCACTGTTCCTGTTATCACATCCAATTTTATATGAAGAGTACAAAAGCCAAACAAATTTACTGGCCAACCTTGAGTGAGTGAGGAGTGCACTGCCTCCTCTCACTTTGAGAAGCTAGTCTTTAATAATCCCATTCATTAAACCCAGGACCAGCAATGATGAAGAGAGAGCATGGTTGGCTTTCAGCTCATTTGGACGCTGTTTGCAATTAAGTGTTATCGTTGGAAGAAAAGAAGAAAAAAAAAATTATAATAATTTTGTCTTGCTGAATTTGTCCTCATTTTACCAGCATAATGAGGGACGGAGAGTCTGGCACAGTTCATTTATCAACTTGAGATTTCAAAGACAGACAATCCAAATGAATCACAAGCCAGCAGTCCACCTCCACAGGTCGACCTTTTAGAGGAACCCGAGGCTCCTGCTCGCCAATTAAGGGAGGATTTTAAGCATTCGGTCAACGTGAGCACTCTCCGTTGCAAAGTTTATAGAATTAAAAAACTTAGTCAGAAGTATTTCATGTATTGATTACTGATGAAAATCTATGACGGAATCAACCTGAATGGGATGCGTCATCTTTTCCAAAGCTGAGAATAGCTTTGCCAAAGATAAAGTTCACACTCACTAATCTGCCTGTTTCACTGTCATCAGGGAACGAATGGGGAGCGTGACCGCATTATGTTGATGAAATGGAAAAAAAAGGTTGAGTGTTATATGGAGAGACATTCTTTTTTGTATCTCTGTGTACATCTGTGGTTTCATTACATAAATCAACAACACACAGAAGTGAAATTAAGGTATTGTGCCCCTCCACAGTGACTGAAACTGTTCAAACTCCCATTGCTACAAGATTGGTTTTAATTGATTATTCGATGCATTAAAAGACAGCTGAGGCCAACATGTGATTTTGTTGAGCTACAGTGTAGACTCTATTATTGAGTTAAGCAAGGCAGTTAACCATTGTTTTCATCCCAACAGGAACAATGGGTTTGGCTGTGATCATATTCATGACATAATAATCATAATCATATAACTATTTTCCAACATAAAGCTATTTCCCATGGGGCTTGCCTAATTTTTTTTCCAAAAGACAGGGTGTAAACACTCTGGTGGGACAATTACATTTCTTGCGTAACTGTTGGACGTTAGATAAACACTCAGCCTGCAGCATGACCAGAGTCTCAGATATGTCAACCGGAATATTGGACCATAACAACTAACAGCTGATAAAAAGGGAAAATAGAAAATAGAAAATAGAAAAAAGTTTAAAAAAAAAAAAGCACCCCTGACAATGTCTTACAATGATACCATTTATTTCTAAGAAAAAAAAAGGTCCATGCAAAAGAAATGTTTGAGAAAAGAACTCGCACACAGAGGCAAATTAAAAGTAGTTAAACAAAGCCGACCTTGTGAATCGTTCTGTTAACTCAGTCATCTTAAAACCAAGTTGTTGTTTTTCTCCCCAGAGGAGCCATTTTACACAGTGCTGTCACCACTGCACTCTCTGCCCCCTTCGTGCTGCGCCCCAGACCCTCATTTCAATCCGAGATATGCCGTGTTGGACACACAGTGTGACTGGTGCCTGGGGAAAGTGCTATTGTAGGTCAGTTACATATTTATGCTCGGCGTTGACTGCAATGTAACACGCGGAAGAGAGCAACAAAGCCTGAAAGAGGATGTGAGTCAGGGTAAAAACAAACCTCCATTTAAGATAGCAGTTGGCGACAAGTCGATACTAAGCTTGCAGGAGGCAGCTGGTGTTTGAAGAAAACGCCATGCTTTCTTCATTCTGTTATTTCATCACATTGGCAGGTGATTTGCAGGAGTCTGAGAGTGGTGGGCAAAGTGAGACGGCAAAGCATCTGCTACGTCCAACTGAACATGGAGATATTTTCCTGTTTTCTTCCTCACTAATCCAAGCCATTTATAAATGTTCTGATTGAAAACCACATCACTGATACAAGTGAAATAAATACTTTCCACAACATTAACTCTGGAGAATGTCAGCACAATCAAGTCCAGACACACAGAACAGGATGAAGTGGACTGTCCACAGCTAATCCTAAGCTGTTAACTGGTGTTTGCTGCCTGTTGTTGTGATACATGTAATGACACAGGTGACCAGTGTTGTTGGCCATGCAGATCAATGCACAAAACATCAGCCCTTTAAGACCAAAGGGTTTGAGAGCTCTGTGTCTCGTCCATTCCATCCAGGTTCATTGCATCCATATTTTTCAGTTCTGTTTTGTGTTAGAAATGTCTTTAACTCTTGGAATTATCTGGATATGATCTTTCTGTATTCTCACACGTGCTTCCCTGTAGTTCTTATGAAGGAGCTGGAAGAAAAGTCTCTGCAGAATGTCTAAATCTACTGACTCAGACGTTTGTGTTCACATTCAGCCCCTGTGGATAATATCCAGAGTTGTCGGTGAATGTCTGAAAGCAGCTTCAGGCTAAGCTTTAAAGAGACCACAACCACGGCTGCACCCGACACCAGAGAAGAGTCATCCAATCAACAGTGGCCTCGCCAAAAACAGGAAGTTCACAGGTGTTACAGGTAACAGCACAGCTCATTTCAAATCTCACTTTCCTTGGTTACATTCCAGTTTATTTAGTTTTGAACCTATTTCTATGTTGAAAATGAGTTTAAACTAGAGCAAAAAACACACAAAGCTCCATTTTAAAGTCTAATGAATGAGCACAAAATACATCCTATGTAACACTAGTCTCTTTTCTGTAGCTGCAGCCTTTCATGGACACAAAGACGCCCAGTGTGGGAGACAATGGGACACAACCACACCCAGTTCACCCAGGTAGGGCAGACACCCACACAGGCAAGTCTCCCGAGACAGGTAACATGCTCACATTCAGTGCGTGTAACAAAACAACAAAGACACGCCCTACTACTCCCTGTAACATCAGAAAATGACATTAAATGTAAAAAGCAGGGAGTGCTGCAGACAATAAGGTGTTGACTTTCCAAAACAATGTAATATCTTTGACAAGCTGGATTACAGACAACTACTTTATGTAATATCTTAATAAGCCATTTCCTGGTTTGCCCTGGCTAACATAATAAATTCATGGAAGTTGCCATTCACAAAATAAATATGTCACACAAAATTGCAAATCTTAACTTGTTTAAGCTTGTAAGATGTGAATAGTTGGAGGGTTTTCACATTTCTGAAAAGGTTAAAGCTTCAGTGGGTAGAATTAAGTGACACCTAGTGGTAAAGTTGCATGTTTTGACTGAAAACCAGACCAGGTTGGAAAAAAAAAACAAACTAAATACTATAGCATATGAAAAACCAGAGTCAAGATGAAAGTTACCTAAACGGCAATGGGTGCACGGCAGACAGCGGTTCATGCCGTTGGAGTGCGCTGTGTAAGTCTGTCCGTGCTCGCAGGGAAGACACGTCCCTTGCTCTTGGTCCCTCTCACAGGCCTTCTGCACAAAGGATCCTGCAAAGAAGACATGAGCACACTGAGACAACAACTCAAGTGATTAATGTTTATACACATTTGTACAGCCACATCCTCACGTCACAAGTGTGATGCATTTCCTGCTGAAGCAGGATGTTGGGGCAGCACACACGACGTAGTGCCTCTGACTCTGGCCTGGAATCCAGTGGGGGGCGTTCACATTTCTTGATGACCGAAGGGCAAGGAACCAAATTACTGAGCAATGCGGCAATTTAACGTCCTTTGATTGTCATTCTTTGAATTTTTATACTGAGTTCATGCATGTTAGGAATAAAAAACACTTGATTCTCATGTGTTTTCAGGATTTATCTGATTTACAAATTGAAAACAACAGAACGGCTACATCTTAGCTCAGCTCAGTGAACGTTCAGTAAAATAGGGCAATGGTTCACACACCAGGCAGCAGGACCCCCTTGGGGGGTCATGAGACATCAATGGGGGGCTTGTGTGATGATTTCCAGAAATTGCATAAAGTTTGAAAAAATCTTAATGATGAATAGAAACAAACTAATGAAATTCAATTAAGTGGACAACGTAGTTTTTGATTTGTGTCACCCGAAACTATGGAATAAATGTAAACACAGGGTGTCCAGCTCGCATTAAATGTGTTCATGCACACACGCTTTGAGAAAGTAGCATGTGTTTTAGAAATGACACATTCGTTGATAACATTAGTTGATAACAACTGCTCAGTGTGTCTGTATGAAGTTTTATTTAATAGGAAAGAAACTGAAATACAAAACCTGAGTTGATTCAATAAAACACAGGATTTCTCAGTATTCAGACTGGCAAATTCAGTAATTGCATTAGCCTTGCAGCAGCATGGGATAATTGCATCTTGGCTAAATAAGTTAAGGCCTTTACCAAATTATTTGCATAATAAATAAAAAAAAAAAATTGGTCCTTTTAAAAACTGGACTTTAAAAATATCCTCAGGTTCGTATGCTCTATCTTTTCCCCTTCACTTGGTGCTTCGCTCTGATTTGATGAGTTGGAGATGGCACAGCTCCGAGACACCGCACATTCTTTCCAGACGAGGAAAGGAATATTTGAAAAACTGGTTTGTGATCCAGTTCAGGTTTTGCTTTAGTTAATGTCAGCCCTTTTATATGAGGAGACATGGATCAAAGCTTAAGGTTCGATGCCAGCACATGGTCGGGGGACTTGTATTGTTTATGTCTTATTTCTGAGTGTGTGTTTCCAATTGGCCAACAACACGCCAGTGTCGGCAGATGAATTATGGTCGTATTGTCTCAGTGTCAGTGCAAATGATTAAACAACATATAAATTCATAATATTACTTATGATAAAGTGCCAGTCTGTAGGTTTATGGGGTGGATTCGAAGGCAGACCATTATACAATCAAATATAAAATAAATCTATGTTTCACCTCCCCTAAAAAAAAAACCCTCTGCCAATCATAGACAATATATTAGCCCAACCCTCGTGTGTGTTTGTGCTCATCGGTCAGATCTCATTGCCACAATAACGCTAAACTTTACAGAAGCGTAGTGGAGGTCTGAATGCTGAAGGTGGGTTCATTCCTTGTGGGCTGAGTGCTCATGTAAAAATGCAAGAATCCGAGTGCTCATGGGTCGACTGCTGTGATCCCCTCACAGCTGTAAGATGACCGACTCCTCACCTGCATGGCAGTTAAGGCAGCAGAGACTCTGGTGGAGGTACTGCTCGTTCTCCACGCAGGTCCTGTGTTGTCGCAGTGTGAGGTTTCTGGATTCCTCGCCGGGCCACTGCGATGCCGGAACGTCCGCCGAGTGACACACCAGCCCAGCAATGAGGAGTGTGGCCACCATCACCTGAAGCATCAAGGGTCAGGGAGAAAGAGAGGAAGGTGGTCAAGAAGAGAAAGAAGAGAGTGGAGGGAGGGAAAGAAAAGACAAAAAACATTGTTTTATGTGCTTCCTCAATTTCCCCACTCATTAGATAAAGGACAGTAAAAGAGGAGAATCTATCTTCATAGGAAACCTTGTGTGAGCAATCTTGGGCTTAATTTGAACCATCTGATCTGAACATCTGCCGTGGGAAAGCAATTACCGGAGACATGCAGCTGGTCAGATGTGGAGGCAAAACAGTCCTGTGTGTGCACGATCCAGAGTGGCACACCAACTACCTGCAGTGCAACAGGCAGCCTAACACAATTATTCCATGAGCTAGTTTTACTTAAAGGAAAAGAGCCTTGCTTCCACCATTGTGGGTGCGCCAGAAAAGCTTTTTGATAAGGTATCTCAGCTAACAGCAGCACGGTGCCCATATCAAATGTGGTTCCAGAAATCCCATTCATGTGGCAGATAATAACAGGCCTGTGTAGGTGGGGTACTGAGAAGAATATGGTCGAACACTTTAGTGTGGCCCCCAGGTGCTGGTGTTTATTCACACGCTTTTCACCATGTCAATGTGAGAAGGCCCCATTCATTGGCAAACAACACACTTTAGTGCCTCTACTTCAAATGACCCACATTCTTAAACCCCGGCTCTTTGAATGCTCCGACATGCGACACCGCAACGAAGCGCCTCAAACGCAACAAGACACCTCCTGGGTAAACGAGAGGCCTAGATTTAGAGGTTTTGTCTCTGTCGCTCTCTCTCTCTGCCCCCTCTCCCCACCTCTAGCAGAAAGGAACAGGTTAGGGTGGAGCAGGCCAGGTTGAGAGGGAGAAAGAGATGCGAGGAGGGTCAATAAAAAAGTGAGACAATGCAGACAACGGTTTGAAGTTGGGACATTCTAGTGGGAATACAGAGTCTTAAAAAGACAGTGTGGGAGAATGAAGGGAAGAAAGGCTGGAGAGCACAGAGACAGACACCGAGAAAAGAGGGACAGGCTGGGGCCGAGACCAGCTCCTCATGCTAGACTCGGCTCTCTGGAGGGCCGCCATGCCTTGTTGCTCAAAGGAACTCCCCCCCGCTCGCTCGCTTGCTCTCTCACTCTCGCTCTCTGACTTTTCCCTTCCCTCTGCTCACGTCAGACTTTCCAAAGATGCTAAAAGGCAGACGTGGAGGGGCAGACAAGCAGCAGAGCAGTCACAATCACACCATTTAGATCTATCCAAACATTCTGGGGAGTGGGGAGGCAGAAGAGAGACGGAAAATGGGAGGGAGATAAAATGAGAGAGGATGGGAGAGGACGGGGGGAGGGATAACAGCTTGCATGACACAGGGTGAGTCTTTAGACTTGAATACACTATGTGTGTGACTACTGGTGGGGTGGGGGGTAGAGGGACAGGGAACTGGGGAAGGAGTAAGTGGAAGGCCGTGTGAAAAGGCAGAGGGAGAAAAATGCGTACATAAGCACATGTAGCAGTGGAAAGAAAAGATGGGGGGAGACGAGTGGGAAAGAATGAGCTGTTGCATTGAAGGTAATTCTACTCTTCTGCACAGCAGAAGAACATTCAATTACAACCAGGAGTAGCTAATAAATCACAACAGCTAATCAGAAGTCAAAACTCAAGTGAACGTGCAGAGACTGCAGAACGATGACATCTTTTCACCACTTCGTTTATTATGGGGCCCGTTATTCAAAAGGTGTATTCAATCAGTATCTGACCTGCCCTGGTATGCTCTGCAGTTCAAGGTTGATGCACAGACGACACAGACGTGTCTTATCAAAGGCAAATACAGCTGCTGTAACTGTAAATAGTTTTAAGTTAAGGTCGACTTGACAATTTTCTCGATGATTTACTATTTTGATCTATAAACTGTGAGAAAATGGTTATCCACCACAATACCAGCATGTCCTCACACTAAAGAAGCTGCAATTAAGTCCTGCTTGGATCTAATAAAACAAATTAAGGGTTTCATTTATAATCAGATTCATAGTCTTACTTTTTTTGATCAATCTTCATTAAAGATTACAAAGTGCGGACCTTGACCAAGGCCAAAATGTTTAATGATTACTTTCAAATCACCAGATCCAGGTTAAGTAAGCCTCCACTTTGTATAATGTAAGTATCTCATAATATATAGGATTTTTAAGACACATTTCAATCAATATAATAAAAACAAATAAAATGTGGAGCAACATGACCTGTTGGTTCCTCCGTGGAACTTCCTGGAGTAGAGTTGATTTTGCATATCCCCACAACCAACACTAATAACAATAATAATAATATTATTACTGTATATATAATAAATGCAGAGAAAAACATAACCCCCGCTGAGGAGGTTATTAATAGTTTCTGCTGCTGGGTAAAGAGCTTGTTTATGTCACAGAAGAGATTATATTCTCTGTGTCGTATAACAATCCAAAACAAGCGTCCAACTTTTATTGTGTAATAAACACGGTCAGCTTTGTCTGCCGGAATCCTGGTTTGTGGCATTTTTCAGAAACAGCCTGTTTGGATTCAGGGAAAACGAACAAGGCCTTCAACATGTGTTCACACTAATATCCTTGGGCTGCTAAACTACATGGGCACAAGTGCTCTGTATACATAAACGCTATGGGCAGCCACAATGTGGCTTAGTTTTACCTCTATAACTGAGCGCGGAGGAAGACTGACTGACCGTAACCTCAGTGTAGAAAGCCCTCCAAACCCACAATCCCTGGAAACGGTCCAAACCCCGGCTGAAGTGGTTCCACTTCACAGCCTTTCTCCATCCACTGTACAATGAGTGGGCCGGACTGCAGATCATTTGGAAGAACACTGTCCCATTGTCACGCTTTCAGTCTGCATGTATGATGGGTTAGTGCTGTGTGTGTGTGGATGTAAGTTAAACTAATAAAAGTCACAATAAAATAATGAGAGACCTCCTGTTTTTCTGACAACAGTAGCTTCCCTCCACTTCCTCTATAAACACCGCGTGTTTCTTCCAAACGGCTGAGCGGCCTTGGCACAAAATGCCGTGTACACTGAGAACGCATTTGTGACTAAATGACAGGACATCCTCTCAGTTGACCCAGGTTATCAGTGAGCCATGGATCACCCCATATTCCAGAGGAAATCACACTGACCTCCATTATTTTGAGGAATCAAAAAGAGGGCAGAGGCAGAAAATGCGATGAACTCACACAACACAAGACACAGACACGCATATGAACCGAGGGAGATTCTTCCTTTCATATTGGCCAGATGATTTCAATCATAGCCAACTGATAAGGACAGACACGATGCACCACATTACGCTCCCGTATCCGGAGTGGGACCTGATTCCCCGTATCATGCTTTTCTTATTAGCACATCTTTTTTTCCCCATCAAATGTTGTTGACTTGTGACAGTTACAATATTATACAGTCACACTCCCAGACAAGAAAAAAACAGCGAGAGAAGAGCTATTGAGAAATGAAGATTCAAAATATCAAAAGACCTCTCATGCCCAGTTTTGATGCATTAACATGTGACTTTTCTCAGCTCCCTCATGCAGACTACAAAACCAGTTAAAAAGCTGAAATTGCCAATTAGTTCTTTTCTTTAATTTCACCAGAAGTGCCCAGTAATCTAACAATTTTATTAGACGATTGGATTAAAGAAGGTCAGCGTCTGTAGTGTCTGAGTCAACAAACATGTAATCCAACGCTGATGAGAGACTATTACTATTTTCATGCTACAGTGAAGAATGTGGCTCTTTCCCCCGATGATATATCTTCACTGTAGCCCAGAACATGTTTCACCGCAGCTGCTGATTTGTAACGCATCATAACTTCACCATGAAACGTTCACTTCAGTTCAAATGCCAGCGACATGTGCCTTTGTCTGACCTCACCCCAAGTCACATCTTTATCAAATACCACGGCCTCCCGCAGCCACTAAAAAGAAGGCGAGAAACCCTCCACCTCTGAAGAAGAAACAGTACAGCGTCTGTATTTCAGCTGCCGCCACTGAGAAGTTCATTTAATGTCAAAAAAAAAAAAAAAAAAATCACAGATCCAGTTGTTTCTTGGTGTCAAACAACTTCCTGATATTTTCTCTCGCATTTTTTTCCCATTGCGACTAATTCTCTAATTGTCTTATCTTACTGAATAAATAATATCTAATGTCATGTGTTGTGCTGTAGGCACAAGGAGGGCTGCAAGACCCACAATCACTCGAGCCAGTCAAATGTTTTCAAAACCCCTAAAGACTCTGTTAAAAAGAATATCTGGAAACGAAAAGAAGCAAGTTATCGGATTTGAGAAGCTAAAACCAATAATGCATTTTTTAATGGATACAGACATTTCATAGTATCCATTGCAGATTAGTATGTAAATGCTACCATTTCATTGCCCGGCCCCAAATGATCATCTTAATGGGAGCAGATGTGTTTTTGTGGTGTTCAACTTATCCAATACAGTGATATAAATTAATTCCATGACTTCTGCTGTCTTTTAAGGCAAAAAAATAGCTTTGTAACTGCTTGATAATTTATGATTCACCATGAACTACTTTATCCTTCCCAATGGTCCAGTCTATGTAGCAAGGAGGTCTTCATCTGGCTCTTTAGCCTTAAAACGTTCAAACAATGAATAACAATATTTATGTGAGTTTTACAGCCCTATACCAAATGGAACAGACATAACTCAACAGTGCCCTCTGTAATTACTTAAACAGTCGAGAATAATGTCCAAGTCTTTTTTTTCCAAATGAAAATCCAATTAAGCCAACCGCTCCTATCTCCTGTTATACAAGATGACGGATCAAGAACAATTTGTCCTAGACGTCACTAAATTCAATATGCAATGGCAGTGTTCTGATTCCTCGGCGCTGACCTTCACAAGACAGAGAGGACAGTGAGCATGCTGTGAGCTCTGCTTTGCAGATAAATCCTGGCCTTCGCAGAGAGCACAGGGAGGTGCCCATGCGGCTCTTCCTTAGTGATAAATTACACTGACATTTTGTGTTAGATGATGAAGACAAGTACAACCCAGCTCATGTCAAGTGGGAGAAGGCTGACACTTGCTAGGAGCTGTAAATAAATCCAGAATTCAGCCAAGCTTGGGTACAATTCATCATTATAACGCTGGATGAAATGAAATGAAGAGAATGACACCCAGTGCCAGCTTGAGACAGTCAGACGAGAAAGCAGAAACAGTGTGAATCCCGTGCTGGTTACAAACACACGTACAATAGAGTACACAATCACACATAGAGCGTATGTGTGGGAGCGTGTGAAAAGCGGCGGCCCCCTCCTCTCAGGGAGCACAGGAAGCTCGAGACAATACAGAGGCTTCATGCAGGGTTCAGCTCCAAACTGTTCCCTCCACAGCCGGCCTCAGAGCAGGCCCAGCACCCGATTAGACCCACAACATATCCGCCGGGCTGGATATTTATAACTCGAGGAAGCAGCCGCTCCACGACACAAATTCTTGAGTTTCCTCGGGAGGTATGCTTCACCGATTAGACGAGCGTGACGGTGAGTCACAAGCAAGTTAGGTAACATTCACCTTCATACCAGAGCAAAAAAGAGGAACAATAACAACAAATGGTGGTGACGACAGTTCTCATAGATTTCCTAGCAGTCGCTACAACAACCACAAGTTGGTGTAATGACTGATTCCCTGACGTCGGCCTGTTGTTTTGATAAGTGAAAGACAGAGGCCTGCTCAGTGTGTGGAGGCTTGAAGAGTTGTAAGCAGGTGCAGAATGACGCACACTATAGGGGTCTCTGTGGTTTCTAAGGGGTTGCTTGCTCACAACACAACTGTGACTCACATGGTTTGCTATTGAGGGATAAGCAAGGACATTGAATTTGAGCGCTAGCAACATTCACAGATTGAATTTTGAGATTTGCGTGCAGGGAGGCTTTTAACTTGGGCTTTTCAAATTCTGATTAGGCCCTTCACGGAGAGGCAGAGTGGCGACTCACAAGACAACTCCAGGAGGGAGAGAATGAAAAGAGCAAGAAAGGGTGACTAATAGATTCAAGTATGCGCAGGAATCCATCCGCTCACTCTAGAGACAATCACATTAGCTCCATTAAAGCTTGTCTTTGTGTGAAAGTGGAAAAAAAGAGTATGTGAAGCGCCTGCAGTTTACAGCCTTCTATAAACACATCACAAGAAAAAATGTGGAATATGTGACTGCTGAAGCAGGTCAACAAGGACCATCAATAGCTGGAATTTATGTCGGATTTATGTCTTTCTAAACAGATGTCCATTCTCTGGACAAAGGTTGAGTTTGTTTCTGAGCCTAAGCACTACTGTAATAATCTGGTCTTTTATCCAGCAGAGCAGGAAGCCAGAGGACGGAATGCTGATCCAAACCTTATGTCTTACACCTAGTGTCATGTTCATATTTCTGAGGTGCTACAAAGTGTCAGAGTATCTTATTTAATATTTTAAGATGCCTAGACTGGCTAAGTCTGGAAGAAGGTCAGCATTACCAATGAATGGCAGTCAGTGGAGTCCATACCTCAACGCCTGACACTCCCCCAATGAATCTGGATTTAAATCAAGATTTCATTGAAAATGTCCTAATGATGTTTAAGAAATGTTATAATAAGAAATGGGATTTTTTATGAAACAGTGCACTGATCTGAATCTGCACCAGCTTGTGATCACATAACAAGAGAAAAAGTAATAAATCGTCATAATTTAACCACTACACTGGTATTTTTTGCATGAATTCCTGAAGTGATTAATATCCTTATTGGTAAATTTGCTAATAGACTAATCGATTGCTGAAATCCCCACATTTGCTGCAGTGACACAGAGCATGACGGCATTCTAAAAACTAACTTTTTTCCCCCACGTAATAGCTTCCCCCTGATTTAGTCTTGTATTGCCAGACCTAATTCTACAGTCTCATGTCTGACAGTAAATTATGTCTGCATTTTGAAAGTTTCTAAAGTATCAAAGTCAAAATAGAAATGAGCACAAATGAAATAAAAAACAAAGCTGATTTGCAACATTTGGCAGACAACTCTGTGTCCAACTCTAATGTAACTTCATTAAAGGAAACAGCATACCTGTGACTCATCTGACCCATCACATGATTCCGGACACATGGCGGAGCCACGCATGGGTGATACAGTTTGCAAAGCTCTGATGACGTGAGTGAGTTTGATCTTATTTGTCCCAGCAGAGGAACAAATGCAGCAAGAAATACAAAATATGTGAACATTACATTGGAGTTAAATTCCCTTTGCTCACATGCCTAACAATACAAAGGAGTAGCACCTCATTCAAATCACAGCCAGGACCAAACTGTGAGCGAGCTCTAGGGCTAGTTGTTTGTCAGGTGATGTCTGAGTTGCAGTAAATCCTGACTTATCTCTGGACCATTCACGTGAGCGCTGACTTGCCTCCAATGGTATGCATTACGTGAGAACACATCACCTGAGCAGGTGGCACTCCCTGAATGAGTCAGCAGGCCTTTGATAACCGCAGAGGTATTTACCTTGACTACGACTAAAGCAGGTTAGGCAATAACCTTCACCAGCAAAAAAAAAGACTCTTCAGCCACAATTTCCTGTAGAAACTTGAAATTCTAACCATTTTTTCCACGATTAAAAAAACTCAAATACATCTAGCTTTTGTCTAAAATGCTAATAGATTCACTCGGGCCATTGGCTCTGCAGTGGACAGAAGCTTTTCTCTGCTCATTGATGGACATTGATGGAAACATGACACCTTGGTGAACAAGCTCATTTCCTCTTGTTTATCTTTATGGTCTAGAAACAGATAATTCCCCTTTTCTGCATAATGTTGCTAATATTGTTGAACTTTCAAGAATTAAGTGCGCTACTGTACTGTACTTTGTTTTTGTTATATCAACGCGCGACAGTGCATTTTCTTTTTTCTCCGATTTATGAAAAAAGCCACACTGGTGTAAGCAAGCTTTTAGTCTTAGGCGCATTCGTGAGAAGAAAAAAAAAACCATTTCCACTAATAGTCGGAAAGGAGTCAGTGACCTTTATTTTGTGGGTGAACCGTGTTTTAACACTGGTATTCTCTTCATCCTGTGGAGGAGGAAAGGCCCATGCAAATACCAAAAAGGCAAACAACCACCTGGTGTCTGAGTGAGTGAGTTGCACTGTATTGCATCACTCAGTGTCCATGTACTGCAGCTTCCCTAAGCCACAGGCTCGCTGTAAACCGTTCACATGGTCAGAGCAGCCGTTACGGTATCAGGGAAAACTAGAGTGGCCCATTTGTTGACAACCACTGTCACTGTGTCCCCAGCGACACAGCTTGGCCTTGGCTTGTCCCAGATGTCAGTTCTGCCCTCGTCTGTGTTGTCCACAGAGAGGGGGGGGGGGCATATTTCCTGTGTGAACCCACACCCAGACCCGCAGTAAACTGCAATCACAGATAATAATCTAGTGTACATTTGCATGGGCATGACAATTCTAAGAAGTAAACTGATGCCACTAATATCAGTCTATCTGTGTACTCTAGACAGGAAGTTTAGTGGACGGCCAGGCACGTACACTCAAGGCAATTTGAAGGGGGTGGGGGGGTGGGGGGGCTGGGGATTAGAGAGAGGGGCAAAGGAGGGTGGCGGGTGGTGAGTATTGGGGGGGGGTGAAGTTTTCCTGGTAGTCCCTTAGCAACAGGGCCTGCTGGCGAGGCCTCCAGAATGTACTGTGGTTTACAGAGGAGATAAAAACTGACTTTGCCACCCGGAGAAGTAAATCTGATTTCAGTAAGGGAACACTGCATGACTTAAAACACGGCTCCGACGCAGAAAACAAACACTAATGCTCCAGGGTACACCGGCAGAGGTTGCCTCTACTTCAACTGCAGCATTTAAGATGAGCAAAGCTACAGTAGTGTGACGTTATGAGACATGTTACAGATTACAAACACCGTAGCTCTCATCAGCTTCAGAAAAAAAAGTTTCCTTTGTTGCATCATTAAGAACCCTGATTCTTCTTCTGCATCTTTTCCTGAACTATGTCAACCAGTAAACGGAAGTGTTTCAGGGGATGTGAGACTCAATCATAAGTTTGTTTTATTACACCAGAAGACTATTAATAACGAGTCACACTTTGAGGTCTTACAGTGAGCTTACAGTGTTCCTGGTGTCAGGCTTTAGTGCTGCGCAGCTGGAAAAAACAACAGCGGAGGAATGAAAAGACGTCTCTGTGAAGGCTCCAGAGTGGAATAATCTTGCATGGAAAAACTTTTGCGAGACGGTGGCTTTCATTGACTAACTGGCAAGTTGATTTCTTGGCGTTACAGGGGTCAAACTGATTATGGTCTCAGACATGTCGCAAAACCCCGTGGTTCTCACACTGTGAGCACAGTGGGATTTAAGAACTTTTCAGAGCTGAAGTGCTCTCCACATGCAGGCCCAGGCTGCGCCGCACTATTAATAGTGCCTATAAGGGCCCCGGCTACATCCGCTGTGACAGACTGAGAGCCATCATACGCTCAATGTCTGCACATTACGACCACATGATGTCCAACACAGATGGTGGCATTAATGGGGGGGGGGGGGCTGAGTGGGGGGGGGGGCTGAGTGAATGATACAGCACATGTACTGTAGCACAAGAGCAGAGGCAGGAGCCAGTGAGCTTCAGGTGAGGGCTGCTTCTGGACTGAAATAAACAACTTGAGTCAACAACAACACCAACAACAAACACAGTGTTGTCTTCCTGTGTGTGTGTGTGTGCGTGTGTGTGGGGAGGGGGTAGGTCATCCACTGGGGACAATGAGCAGGCTTGTTTCATCTTATACTCTAAAGCTCACAGGCCTAGTCGTGATTTCAGGTCCCTTGTCACAGCACAGCCAAAGGGTGTGTGTGCGTGCATGTGTGTGGTTAAGATATTAAACATACTGTAAGGCCATTATAGACATGTGTCTTTTTAAGGAGAAAATCATGGCATTTAAGCGTGAAGACATGTGTAAAGGTACAGTTTAGGATCAGGCAAATACTAAGCAGGGTTAAATTCAGGGTTACTTGAATAAAAGGTGATTAAAGTTTGGATTAAGGATGGGTTTGGTATTAGTTAGTCAAGTTTAGCCTAGAGCTAGGCAGGTTATGGTTGAGGTTAGGCAAACAGTAACTCTGGCAAGGTTGGAAGCGGTCTCCGTGATTTCAGGAAATCACTGTAAGTCAATGTAATGTCCTATGAAGTCACGGAGAGTGTGTCCATGTTTCATTAGCAGGACAGCGCTGCGGGACTTGAGAATCGCTAATAACTTCGCGGTGCCGCAGCGGCGCACGGAGCGCACACGTCGAGCCGAGCCGCCTGGTTCCCGGCATATTTTGACCATTAATGGAGATTCAATAAGTGACACGCGCTCACATACATTCAACACAGTCGAGCAAGACACCGTCGTGTTTAATTACCGAAAGTTTCCCGAGCACCGGATCGAAGTTCATCTTGGAGGCTTCGAGAGGGAGTCTCTATCCCGCAGAGCTCGCGTGAAAAAGCCACCGGAGCCTGAACGCGTCAGGAAAAACAAAAGTGCTACAGCGAAGAAGACGAAGAAGAAAGCAGCCGCACGAATCCCGCTTTAAAACTGTCCTTCATCCGGCCTCTTCCATGAGTTTGCGTCCTCTCACTCCAAACTTTCACTGAGCTTTCCCGGGAGAGGACAGAGACAGTCCGAGGCACAAGTGGGCGTGCCTGCGCGTCCACTGACGTCAGGCCATCCAGCCAATCAACGGGCTCGTTTTCAGAACACTTAACAAGCAGCGATGGACTGCGCTGAAGTTTAATGTTTCAAATATTTCATTCAAAACATGGTTTAGATTTAAATCTTTTACTAAACTAGAGTCATCTGATAACCTTTAAAAAACTTTTTTCATTTGCATTTGCAGCATTGAAGCAATTACTCACATATCAGTGAAATCAAAGTACAAAAGTGTACTACTCTAGTAAAACCAAATACTTTAATTTACTTAAAGTAAAGTAAATATGAAAACAATTAAATGAACTTAATTGTTTTTGAAAATCATGAATATTTTTTGAAAGATGGCTAAATTTTGTGGATTGCTGTCCACAGTGGTAAATTAAATATCTTACTTGATGAGCCTCAGTTTTCCTTTCCTCTTTGCTCAATCATCACATTGTCAAACTCAAAAACATTGTATTGTTATAAAATATATGGGGGAGCTGATTCCATTTCAGAATCACAACAAAATCATGTTAATAATGTTAACCAAACAAAATGGAAAGTCAAATCTAGATTTACTCAGTACAAAGTTCGACAATGGCGACAGTGCACCTATAAACTGGATGCCAGCTGTCATATCAAACCAACACATTAGAACAGAACTAGCTTCAAAAACCAGCTTCACTGTATTACTTTAGCGCCACTGTAGTCTAAATGAATGAAGCCTCACACAAACCAGTGAAAAGCACTCTAATGCATGTGTAATAGTAACCTCATACAATGAGGCAATGTTAATGTGAAGGATGTCCTATATCCGAAGGTCTGTTCAGGGCTCTCAATTCAGGCCTATTATTTAAATATAACTGGTATTTTTACACTCATTCTTTCATTGCTGTAGTTTTAGGATTCAACCTTGCTTTGATCCCTACTTACTCTTGGGTTACTCACTCTCACATTAACCAGACTATGTAATGTGTAACTAAGTAGTAGGTTGACGTGCCAGTGAAAGAATGATCCAGAGGAGCCTTTTGACATAAACACCTGACAACACACACCCTGAGGTTTACACTCATCTTTGCTGTTATTCTCTCACTTGATTATGACCCGTCAGTTGTTTTCCACAAACTATTTTTTTCACTTTAAGGCCTCAGCTGTGTATAAAGGGAAGCCAACTCCTCTTTAACAACTATTTGCACAAAGTAACATCAAACAAACATCCTCTCAAATGTGGTTCCTGCTGACAAAATCTTATCTTAAGTGGCTCTGTGGTCTGTCTGTCTGGGGAGGGAAAGGCGGAAGATATTTGGGCGAGACTCCAACAAGACCATGCCGGGGTAATTTACAAAATAAACAAATAAATAAACATATATGGCAAAACATCCAGCATAAATAAATCCCAGGCCTTCCACTCAGATTGGCTGACATCAAGACTCAATTAGCATCAGTGCTGTCTTGCACATGTTTCACTTCTCATTCACTGAAGACTGGGATATGAAACATTACCATGATTAACCACATATCTTGTGACCAAAGGCATGATAGTGATATTACAGCGGGGTATGCGGGGTGAGGTTGCATTATAATTTATGTGTCAGTTAGAGCCAAATTGCCTCAACGCTCAACACTGATGAAAACTGTGTGATCTGATCAAATTGGAGAGGCCAGTTATTAAACAGCGTCTGAAAATAAGAGGCGACCTCTGTTGCCTGGCGAAACCTCTAAGAAAACAAACCCTGACAGTTCTCTTGCACTGTTTGCTCTCAGTCCACTGCCGATTGGAGCGAGGCCATCAAACTGGGTAGGAGAGGTAGAGACAGAGAAGTTCTGAGGGTGTTTTAAGAGCTAATAAGTGAGACGTAGTAAGTGCTGGGAAAATAAAATGCATCAGACTTAACACCCATCATTTGAATTCTCCGGTTTCACAGCAGATGCCTTCCATCCCCTCCTGCCAAAGCCAAACATGTTTCAATTAAAACTATCTAGGAAATCTCTATCTGTATGTTCCACTTGGAACACATCCTGTGCTCCTCCTCCTGAGGTCGCTGACTACGTGCTGGAAAACAGGAAGTGGACGATTGAGTTATTTGCAGGCCCATCCTGAACAAGTCTGTATTTATGGCCATTGGGTTGATTAGTTCAAACAGAAAACGTTTAGAAAAACAAATATCGCAGGAATAATGCAATTTATCATTTGCACTTTTTGGGGTTGGAACATTTGGGTTTTACAGTGAAGGAAGTTTGCTGCGGGAGGATTTACATATCCTGTGTGGGAGCAGTGTGATGGCCTGTGAGCATGTTTGTATATTTGTATATAAAGGCGAGTGCGTGCAGCAGATGGCGGCATGTTTTTTTTGTTTTTCACAGACGTGAGCTGTGGAGGAAAAGGGAAAAAAATAAAAGGAAGGGAAACCTTCCTGAGCGTCAGACACTCATCTTGTGATGCCTGCTGCATATTGTTTCACTTGCTGTTTAGGAAGAGTGGAAAAAAAAAAACAAGGAACTCAGAAAGTGTTCAAAATTAGCCATTACACTATATTTCTCGTTAGTTGGATACACCAAAAAGTCCCCCAATCTTGTGTTATTTCACTGCAGCCTCACTGTTGTGTACTTCCTGAAATTGATTTTGATTCAATTTTGTGATAGAATTAAAAGAAAAACGCACACCACAGACTTTCTGCCTGTATTCAGGAAACAGGACAGAACATTGTTCAAGGAATGGATTCACATTCCAACAGCTGGGACGTGACAAGACGGGGGTCTTGAAGCTCCCCCGCCCCCCTGACCTCTTCATTTCATCTGTGGGGACATTAAACTTTGTTTGGCGCTCTACTCAAAGATAAATAATTTATCTGTCCTTCCAACAACTGCCATATCGATTGAATAAACATAATTGCTAACATTTGCTAATGGGATTAAATATGACCATGACCCCTCTGGACACCAGTTTCTGTGAGAACATACAATAATAACAAGAAGCACAGCGTCATCGCAGCCTGTTTACAGCCCGAGGAGAAAGGCCACAGTGCAAACGTTGTGCTGAGATGAGAGTTCACAGCCCAACACAGTAGTTGATGATTTTGTTTATGTTTCTTCCATCTGTGAGGAGGACCGACATTCACCCAGCGTTGCTCCCCCTCCTCCTCCCTCCTCACTCTCAGGCATACAGAGTGGAGGGAAAACAACAAATTTAGGGAATTTAAATGCAACACTAATCGATATTCTTTATCTTAACAAAGGCTGACAGAGTTGCTTGTAGTAAAAAATGCATAGAAAACTAAATGGGCACTCAATAGAGCACATACTTCTGCTTCGTCCTAAGAGTCCCCTTGGGAAACCCTAATCTAAATTCACTGGATGCACTTTTTTAAAACTCAAGATAGAAAACCATGTAGAGTACAAAATCTTACACCAGCTTCCCATTCACTGTAAATGACAAAAGCCAACGGCCACGTAAGCAGGTCCATGTGCTTTGGGCTAAATGTGAACATCAACATGATAGCAGGCTCCCTCTAATGATCAATGGCTGAAAATAGCAAGAGGAAAACTCAACAAAATACAGTTCAGCTAAAACAACCGCGTCAGAGTTCTGCTTTGTTCAAGTAAGAATTAGTTGAATGAGTCTGTTGACAAGTCTTCTACATCGACTGTAAAACAGTGCAATGCACTTTCAAAATAAAAGACAATAGGCCTCTTGAATAGCACCTTTGACAATGACTTCTTAACAACAATGGTTTCTTGAAGCTGACAAACGCAGACTGATAGTCTGGCTATTCCTGGCAAAACATGCTGGAAACACTGTGTCAAAAGTCTCATTGTCAAACCAGGTAATGCTTCCCTCCACACACAGTCGGAGGAACTGAAGGAGTTTGCTTGTGACTTGAAAGAATGGGTTAAACACGAGGCTGAGGAAAGCGAGCGAACGGCGTGATAAGGGCGCCTTGACTGGTTTGGTCTGGTTGAGGCCAGGCTGCATATTAACACGTTGGACTGCGATCTGGCGAGGAACGCTCGTCTTTGTTGAGACCTTTTGCAGTGATGTCATCAGTACTTTCCCTGGCACCACCTGGGCAGGAGGTATGGGAGGGGCCACGAGGGCTTTTAAGGCCGGCATAAACGTTGTAATGTGGCCTGATTAGTCACCTGACGCTTGTTTTTTTTAAAAAAGACTTCTTCACAAAAGACAGGCCTCAGTCAGCAGTGCTGAGCAGATTAGCTGCCCGGTGAACTATGTAAACACTGGCAAATCTGTGTGTTTGTGTGAGCAGCGCACAGGAATGTGAGTGGGTGTCGGTGTCTGTATGCCATTGTATACACTGTGTGATTTAAGAGAGAAGATGAATCATGAATAATGAATAAAAAAAAAAAAAAGATACACGCAAGTTAAAATGAGTAAAAGAAGAGACAGGGATTATTTATCTATGTGTGTGTGTGTGTGTGGATTTAAAGTGAGGGACAGTGTTGAAAAGAAGTTGAGAGGGAGGCAAAGTGTTCTGGGGAAAAAGACAGCGAGTGGGAATTAAAGGCCTCGTGGCAGAACCCACAGTGCTGATGGTAGCTGTCTGATCCACTGAGAGACAGTTGGCAGCACACTGTCTACCAGCTACAAATGTACAGTAATTCAAAGCATGCGACGTGACGCCTTTCCCCCCGCGAGCTGGGGCTGCAGTCCAAACCCCCTCGCCACTCACCCACCCACCCACCCACGCACACACGCATGCACTGGGGCAATATTCCCTGTAAAAGTAACGAATGCACTCAGCACTCCAATCCACGTGACCGCGATCATTCACAGTTCCATGGCAAATTTGAGCTGAAGCTAATCTCACAGCTAAATGGCACGGCGCCTCTCGCAAGAAGCAGATCTTCCAAACAACTGGGAGGAATTCAGCGCGCCGGTGTCAGGGGCTCAGCTCGGCCGCGTCCAAAGTTTATGAAAGGAGAAGGAGGTCAACACAGTTAGTGTTGTGCAATTATCGTAATGCACTTACAGTCGGTGGTGAGCAAATAGGATTTATGGCCTCAATCAATTAGCATTTGGCTGCCACATAACTGAGCTTCTGTTGCGGAACGCTCGCCACAGAGACGCATTTTGTTCTCAACATCGAGGAAGTTTTTTTTTTTTGGAAAATAAAATGAAATGCTAAGTTGCCACGGCGACAGCAAAGAAATATATTCAAGATTAAAAGTGGAACGATGGCGAGATGGGACAAAAGGGAGCCAGTAAACAGTTGGTGAAGGAAAACAAGATTCCAGCTTTTTGTAGGTTAGTTCTCATGAGCTTCACATGACTTGCGTTTAGCCCTTTTTTCACCACTCCTACCCTACCCCCCATTCCCCCCTTTCTCCCTCTGTGCTGAGCAGCCCCCCCCTCCTACCCAACCGTCCTCTCCTTTCCTCCTCCACTTCCCACTCCGCTCTGTCTCTCTCTCTCTCTCTCTCTCTCTCCCCCTCTCCCCGCCCTTCTCCTCTCCTCGCAGCACATAGACTTCCTGTGTGTCCTGGCCTGAATGGTATGTGCATGGAGTGGGTGTCTGGGAGGCCTTTCATCCGGCATGGAAAGAAAAGGAGAAGTCAAGAGCGAGGGTGAAAAAAAAAAAAAAACATGAGAGTGAGAGAAGAGAGTCATCTTTAATCCATTTGAGTCAGAGCAGTTGTCCAGAGGCGAGCGCAGGGTGGGGCGTGTGGGACTGGGTGAGAGGGCTCTGGTTGTGCCAGGGATGTGTGTGTGGCGTCTAAAGGGGAAGAGAGAGAGAGAGAGAGAGACACTGTAACCTGCCTGTTTGCCTTTCTGGGACATCCGGCCAGGCCTTGGCTTGCACGGATGGATGACCATACTAATCTAGAGCAGGTAGAATAGTTAAACGTTAACTGAACTATTCATGCTGCCACCTTGGGAAAGGGACTCTGCTTAAAGTTAGCGTGTTCTATTAGTCATTTGCTTTAATCAAACCTCACTTGTGTGGCACACTCCAGCAGAGCTGGAATCAGAGTCTTGCATTTGGCGTTGTCAGACGGGGTGTAGCTGGCTGCCGAGTGCCAGGCCTGCCTGGACCCAGCCCAAACCGTGGAGGGGCACACATGCAAGTCTGAGTGACTACCTCATGCCATGGAAACAGCCCACAGATGCACGAATGCCGACACACACACACACACACTATGTCTAGACATGGCTATAAGATAACCTCTACTGAGAGGAAAGAACACAGTGCCATCTGCTGTTTGAGATTTAATTGTTGGTAACGTCTGGAAAATATTAACCGGTTATTAATGAGGCGGGTGGATTTGATTATACATGTACATTTAAGGGATCGTCCACCAAAAAATGGAAATAAACGTACAATTTATTCACCACTATGCCGATGGAGGGGTGGGTGACGCGCATGAACACATTTGGAGTTTCAGGGGTAAATAGCGTTGCAGCAAAAATGAACAATAAGCACTTTTTTTTAAATGTGAAAAGAATACAGATAAATACAAAATAATTGCCTCCATTCTGCTCCTGTGGGGTCATCCAAGTGTCCAGAAGTCTACAACCCAGAAATAGCGATGCTAGTTGACGTAGCAAATGCCCTTGGGAACGAGTGTGTGTGGTTTTTCGGTGTCCATGAGAACATGAATGTCCCTTAGAGGAAGATATTAGAGGACATTTAGGTTAAAAAATAATGCTGATTAGGCCATTTCAAGTCGAAAAAATGAATGCTGGGGCTCAGAGAGACTTTGATGCCACCACAGCAGCAGCATGGAGGGTTCTTTCTTCCTTTTTTTGTTTCTGTTTGAAACATTGACACCAATTTCCTCTATTGTATTGGATTTGGCCACATCAGTGTTTACCCCTGAGTCTTTAAATGTGCTTTGTGGACTCAAAACATTTCACACACTCCTCCACCAGCACAGTGGTGAGTAGATAATTTCAAATTTTTCAAGCACAGTCACGGGATTGTTCCCAGCGCCGTCTCGGTTGTGCGCTTCAGGGTGTTTGTCGAGCTGAAGGTCGAACAGCGCCTCCAGGCTGAGGTCACACTCTTGAGCAGGTTTAATTCAAGGACCTCTCTGTATTTGGCTGCATTCATCCCACCCTCTCTCTATCTGCCCATGTGAAGCATCACAACAGCCACCACCAGGCTCCACTGTGGAACGGCATTCCTCAGGTCCTGGGCGCTGTCTGTTGTTCGCCAGATGCACTGTGTTTGCACTGATGCCTGAAGGGAAAGGTTTTTGCCTCTTTCAATAAGAGAATCCTTTCCCTCATGCTCTCAGAGTCATTTTAAATTCACGCATGTACTCATAACGTCTTGTTATGTTGGAAATGCTAGAAATCGTGCAACAGTGACATCATCTCTTCAATTTAAGGAAATTGTTTTTAAAACATTTTGAATAAGCTCAAATCCCATGTCTCACTTGTTGCCACCATAACCTCTTTTAAAAGCATTTTTCATTGAACACCAAAGCAATTTAAGAATGTATTGTTTTGTTTTTTTTTAAATTAATTTTGTTGATTAATTTATTTTAAGACAATCACTCATTCTATTGCCGTGGTGCTGCATTTCAACCGTTGTGTGGTATTTTGACTGGACTGCGTCTTTACTGCTGGCCTCACTCTCTACCTCAAAGAACCGCGACTGCATGGCTGCAGACTCCAGGTTTTCTTTGTGATAAATGCCTCTTATAATACACCAATTAAATTTTCAAAATGGAGATTTATGAAAGTCTGAGTTGATGCCGCAGGACGAGGAGAGGAGTTAATTCCGCACTTGGCCAGAAATAGTGAAAATCAATCCTGGTTACACCCACTCTGCAGAGCACTACGTCAAAAAGGATAAATATAATCTGGATGGAAAGTGTGACGTATAAACCACAGTGAAAGTGTAAATTATATGTTTTCACTGCATATTTATTTCAACACAATACAGTCTATGTACAGTTTCAAAATAGCAAACCTTTGAAAAAGAACTTGAGCTTATAAGAGAACGTCACCAGTGATAATTAGCATGGCTGCCATGTTTTACCGCCTTACACACAAACATTCATGTAACACCTCAATCAAATGTGGAGAACAGGGAATGTGTCCAGATGTTTCAAATCAAACCTACATAAACGTGTCACACTGTATACACAATTATTGAAAGAATAAAACAATTCTCAACATTCCCAGCTCTTTCTTTCTTTCTTTCTTTCTTTTTTTTTTTTTTGGAGTCACATGAGAGTGAGATTTAAAAGGCAAGTTTTTTTTACTTCCTGGAAAGAAAAACACAAAAAAATAAAACTAGTGACATTTTTCTACTTAGGTGAGCATTGTTTTCTATTTTTCCAAAGCAATTCAGATTTTCAGAAATTAGGATCAGGAAAAAAAAAAACTTTGTTACACAACACTGAACAATAGTACAGTAGTGTACTACAAATAGTAGCACTACTGTAGGCCAGATCTTCCCAAGGACATGTGATAGAGCTTCTGAAAAGTTAAAGACAACTGTTCTTCTCGCACTTGCACACTCACACACACACTAAGTAAAGAATGCAGACGGAAATGCAGAGCATCTTCAGGTGATGATCACATGAGATAATCTTTGCTGTAAGTACATAGCAACAGGTTTAAATGCTTCGGATTTTTGACGTCTTCAGTGTACACAACGTGGGCACCGTGTGTGGCGATGAACTCTTTATCATATTTGTTCATTTTTAAGAGCATATAATCAAGAAATGATCTGGTCAGACTTTCTGATGACACAAAACCCAGGAGAGGCACAATTAGTTTGAAAACTGTGGTATTTGTTATGTACAACAGAATAAATCAGTTCCTTTTAAAATGCCTCTGTATGTGTGTGGATGAGAGGGCACAGAACTGACAGGGCAGGGTAAAAGGCAAAAAAAACAAAACATGAAAAAGTGTTTAATGAATGCAAGAAAAAATATAGCAGTCAAAGAATGTATGCTTTCAACTGGACCCCTTTGAAACAGAAAACTGAGTCTTGGCACCGTCTCTCTTTTCTGTCCGAGCCTTGAGCCAAAAAGTCAATTTCAGGGCCTTAAAATAAAAAAATCGACATGAAATCGTCAAATCTAAGACGGGTTCCATGAGGTCTTTACGAGGCGACGTAAATCAAAACATCATAACTGTTTGTTTCATCTGCATAGCAAGGCGTTGTTCCTCCCCTGAATGGAAATCACAGCGAATGAGAGTACAGGGCCTAACATCGATCATATGAGCAGAGCAGCACGTTATGTATACCATGATGTGGAAAAAATGGCTGCCACCCACTGGCACGGAGGTGGTCTGGAGTTATGTGGTGCCATAAAGACTTGGCTACGCCCGCTCTCTTCAGGACCATATTTCCATCACGTCTCAGAGTCCACTTCTTTATATGTAATGCTAGTTTGGTTTCTCAGTGGACCATCAGCTCTCAAACATCTCCTGCAGCTCTCTGAGCCGCGTTGAGAAGCTCATCGGAGCTGTTGTCAGGGTGAATTTCCTTCTTGAGCTCTCTGTCGACCAGAATAACTTCTAAGTTGTCGGAAAGGGGTTTTGATATTTTCCCGTACCGCGTACGAAGGCGTGAACAGCAGCCGTCTGAACACCCGCTGCAAGGAGAGTCTTTGGCTTTACTTCTGATTAATTCAGTGTGCTAGCTTCCCTTCCCTGCTTCTCCCCCTGCCTGTCTCTTAAAGGTCTGTGCACACAGCTGGAATGAAGCGTTGTTCTCTGTTAGCGCTGTAGCTTTCAGCACGGAGCCACACAGACAGTTAGAAAATGTAAATTTCTAACAAAACAGACGTGGTCGGAATCACTGTCAGGGCATTTGTCATATCATGGAATGAGTCTCCTCGACTTCTGGGGTCCACTGATGTTACAGTTCCTTCGGATGATCAGGAACACATGGATTGCTCTTACTGCTAGAGCCTTGCAATGATTTGTCGATGAACTGATGTCTGACATGTGTTGTGCTTCCCGGTTGTATTTTACATGCTGATGCTCGGGCTCCTGCAGGAACACGGGCAGCCATCTGTTTGTGACGTAAAGTAATTTAAGTCAGCATGTGGCAATATGCATTTAATTCAATACGTTCCAGGTTTCAGTGCATCTCATCCTAAGCTCGTCAGAAGCGAGACCGAGCGCTCGGCGAAGAAGTTTTTTTTTCTGCTGCTATGTGTTCACCTGTGTCTGTCTATTGTTAGTGGGATAGGCAATCTGATCAGGGGCGGGTCCAGATTTAGTTTTTCCTTTCTTTCAAATTGGATAATGAGACATTTTCAACATTTAAATTTAATTTTCAGAGAATAATCCATGGATCTTGCTAAAACTAATAAAAACTGGAGCTAGAGAGGTCAAATGTGGCTCCATGGGGCATGGACAGTTGGTGGGAAGACTCTACTGAGACATTCTAGTCACACGCTTGTTTAATATGGATTAAGGTTAATCAGTTAGTTTACCTTCAGTGAGATTTGGACCAGGCAGGCCTCGCTGCTCCCTCAGCTGTCTTTATGCTAAGCTAAGATGTAGCTTCGCATTTCAAGCTGCTCAGTCATGTCCTCGTCTAACCCTGTAAGCACGAAAGCAAATAGCTTTTCCCCCCAAAATGTCAAAAATAAAGCTTTAATAATAAATCAGAGGAAGGAACGAAAGTAACATTGTTTCACATGAGCGACTCATTTAATCTAATTTCAAGGGTCGACACGAACAGACGCCCAGGCATGTCGGAGAGAAGCCTCTTCGACACGAGAAATGGCAAAATGAACCCGGTCAATCTAAAGCGTTTGAACTGTTTCATCTTTCCGCAGATTGGACTTTGCATGGGTCTCTGTTTCATCACTTGGCTGTAAACTGTTTGATTACAGGATCTTGGGCCTTTTAAGACTTGAATTCATTACGTAGATGAAAAGAGAGACTCAACACAGAGTTCAACACAAAGTCACTTTATTAATAGGGTGCAGGTGGAGCGAATGTGGGGATCCTCCTGTATTTCAGGATCTCTTCATCTCTCTCTCTCTCTCTCTCTCTCTCTCTCTCTCTTTCTCCCCCCCCTCTCCTCGGTCTTCTAACAGCCCCTGCTTGTGAGGTGACTTCAAACAATGTCCGAGTATTTGCGCCAAGCTGCGATCCAGAAATGGCAGCTCCAGTGAAGCCACAAAAAATTACAAGTCAAAAAAATAAAATTAAAAATAAAGGTAAACCAATAAATCCACTCATTAACTAAGAACCAGAACTTGATCTGCGCATGAACATGAACAGATCAGCGGGTCAAAGCCATCTTCAGTGGGGCCATTTGCGGAATTGTTATCTGTGTGATTCATGTCAATGTGGGGAACCTTTAAAAGTAATTTCTTATTTGCCAGTTTATTAGCTTGTGCACATCTGACCCTACAGTTTGGATACAATTCTCTCTCTCTCTCTCTCTCTCTCTCTCTCTCTTTTTTTTTTTTTTTTTAACCTAACTCTGGCAGCGCAGAAAAGAAAACGAAGCAAGAGGAGATCTATAAAATGAATGACAACATAACGACGTTACACTAAACATTTTGACGGCCCAGGAGACTGTTTGACGGCAGGTGTCAACACATCTGCTCCTGGGAAGGTCATAACACCAGACTGATTGGCAGTCTGCCTACAGCACGCTCCGTCCCACGTGGAGAGTTCACCTCGCACAGATACCCATAATCCTTGAATAGGGGTTATTGAACGAAGTGTCGAGGAGCTGACAGTTTTCAATCAAAGACGGGTGTGGGATGCTTCCATCCTCTCCAGAAAGTTTTTGTTGGTGCCTCTCGATAGCTCAAACGCTCCCCCCACCGCTGATCCACGTTTCCTGTGTGTCTGAATGTCCCTTTCATAACAGTCCAAATAAAACGGAGTTGCCCTGCTGTCCTCCTTCCTCCACCTCACCGCCGTGTGTTAGCTGACACACCCCTTCGCCAGTGTTCATGCAGTACGGGTTCATCGAGGTTCAACCTGCTGTAGACCTGCCCTACCCGAGTTTCGTGAATCCAGAGTCCCGCTCGTCTCTGCCGCAGCCGAGCGTTGCGGACGTGGGGGACTGGACCTTGCCAATTTCCTCCAGGGCGCTGGCCAGAGAGTCCAGATCCCCCGAGTCCTGGTGCTGAGCTTCCCAAAGACTCAGAATCACCGATGATGGACTCTCCTGACAAGCAAAGTAGCACAGGTTCCTACAGCACAGGGTAAAAAAAGGAATATTAGAGTAGAGGAGCTGCTGAGAACAAAAACACATCATGCAGTCATTCTCATTTTCTCCTCCAGACAAAAGAAGGGTTCACCTGCTCTATGTCTTATTCATGCACACTTCTCCATCACTCTCCCTGACTCTACTACTCAGCTGACTGCTGGCTGTCAGACTTTAGCATGACGTCAGTCAGCCAATCATATCCTGGCAGTCAAAGTCTAAATCTGTTCTCGTCTCTCTTGCTGCCAGCTGTCATCTCAGTGACCCCCCCCCCCCCCCCCCCCCCCCCCCCCCCCCCCCCCCCCCCCCCCCCCCCCACATTCATCTCATACGGATCCTCAACATTCTCTAGATCCCATCAACCACCAGTGTCTACACCTCGAGGTTTGAAAATGGCTGTTTCAGTCAGTTCATATGTAACCTTACCTTCATATACTTAATAAATGGCTACTTGTCTTAATAGAAATTTCAAATAAAGAATATTGTATCCACCGGATATATAAATGTTTGGCTTTCTTTGACTTTTCTAAATATCCGATGAATGAAAATGAAATGTTTCAAGATTGGCCCTGACTTCATGGACACTTCTGCCTCTGTGCACTGTGAGGTTTCAAACAACTTGCACACAAGAAATGTTTTTTCTTGCGTGCACACAGCTTGAGGTTCAATTTACCTTGAGCACAGACAAACACTGAACACACACGCTCTGCACAGTGAAAGGGCTTTGATTATATGCTTTACATCACGCATTACTCTGCAGAGGTTCTAATAAAGAGCCTGAGAAATAGTCATTTTTCGGAGCAAAAACTAATTAGATATGAATTTGTCTTGCTTCTCAGTGGAAATGTCTGCTATGCAAAAAAAAAAAAGGTCTTGCAATATGTTTGGGTTGTAACTAGAATTCACATAAAACAAGATTCATTCATTTTATATACTTGACCAAGGTAGACAAGAGAGCAAGTAAGTGAGTGAAAGTACAGAATAAATACTATAATAAAAGTAAATGATAAAACTCCAGAGAAATGTGTCTGGGCTGACTGAGTAATGGTCCGTGGTGATTTTCCTCTGCTGTTATATTAATCCTAACCAACAGAGTGCAGTGTTTCATTACAATGGGGATTTCCTTTGTTGCCCTGACTCACTCCTCCACAGTCTGCCCACACATTCAAAGACATAATTACACAAATCAGCTCAACTAAGTACTAAACACTTTTCCAGGTGTGTTTTCTATTAGGCCGAAAAAGATCTAAAACCCTCCCCCACTCCTCAGTCACCTCTGTTTGTCTTTTTTTAATCACAGTTTCTCTGTAAACTTTTCCCTCGTAAGGAAGAGGGAAGACGTACGGCTATGAGCTGCTGATTATTGACTTCCCCTCTCAAGCTCGAGCAGAGATCAGGCCATCACCAAACAACTGAAATCCTCCCGCTGCCTAAGCAAACACTGACCTGGCTCAACCTCTGCAGGGTTTAGTCAGAGACTGGAGCTCATGCAGATCTACCGCTAATGAGCAGCGCCAACATGAACGCGGCCTCTCGCCAGAGGCTGACCTGTCAGCGGTCTGAGACCCCTCCTTCAGATTGGTGCAAAAACACAGCATCTTTTCTGCCTGCAGTCTGTCCCTCCCTCCCTCCATCCCTCCCTCTGCATGTGTTTCTAGATCTATAATGAAATCAGCAACATGGCGGGTTACTGAAGGCTGCTTGCTGATGGAAGATTAAGTCCGACACGGCCCCGAAATTCGAGATTAAAAATAGTAGTCAGAGTGGAAACAGCGTTTACACAGCGGAGGGAGAATTTATTCTCTCCAGTCGTTTACTGATTCTGCATTAACACCTGAAGAAAACACACAAGCTCAATTATTGTGCAGTGCACACATGACTCAGCAGAAAACTTTAGAGTTTAGGCTCTTTCTGATTCTGGTGCTAAATCAGTTCTTTAAAAATAGTTATGGTGTGGAAAAAATATTTTTACAACAGAGTAAAACTTCATTTTAAAAAGTTTATATGTTGACTTGAGTGCGAAGCCCTAAATACATTTAGACGACATCATATAATAAATAAACACATTTACAATTATTTAACACTCAATACCAGTTTCAGATCTTAATGCAGTTTAATTGCCTGTTAACTGTCTCCTCACCACCGGGGGCAGCGATGCCCACACTACCGGCTCATTAGCTGGGTGTCACCACCTGTTGAGTGTGAATGAGGCACGTAACCTGATTATACAGCTCAGGCACCAGGATCTGAGTGTAGGCACCACCTGGTTGGAGCCTTGGTGCCCAACCCTGATGGCAACCGCAGAATGAGAAAGTGAGCAATAAGTGTGGAGGTCTCGGGGCGCCGTAACTCATACCTGTCTATATGGAGCTTCTGAGCCAGGAGCTGCCAGTCCTTCCCCTTGGCATTAGCGGTGTCAAAGGTGGCACTGATCCGCTGACGGATCGACGGGGGGATTTTAAAGGCCCTTGACCCTGTCTGGGAGGTGATGGTGCAGTCTGACTGAGTGAAGAAGGGAACCACTGCTTTCTCATTCTGGAAGCACGGACAGAAAGTAAGAACAAGGCGTCAGGGTGATACCGCTACTGCAGCTCAAATTCCCTGCACCTCAATATGAAGACAAGGACAAGGACTTATCAAGACAATTTGCAATGCATACATGAAAAGTTCCCTGAGAGGCTCATTAAGCAAGTCCTCGAATCAAATCAAAGAGTTATCCAGTCCAATAAAAGAGCCTATTAACAAGCCGCACGACTGCCCACGCGCTGTCTCCACGACGGCCGCGCACTCACCTCCACCACGGACGTGTAGACCTGGAGGATCTGCTCTTCACCTTTGACCTGTCGCACGCTGATCTTGCAGGAGAGCTGGGACGTGGAGTGGCTGTATCGCTCCAAAGAGAAGGCACACTGCAGGGGACGCTGGTTACTGGCCCACACCTGAGAAAAGGAGAACTCCTGCAGGGCGACGAAGGGAGGGACGGGGAGCGAGACGGGGTGGGGGTGGGGGGGGACAGGGAGAGCGATGAAAGCATTAGACAGAGGAGACAACAAAACTCATTAAATCCCCGCTAAAGACGTTCGTTATTTAAATCTTGCTTCGCCGCCCACTTTGCTGTGTACATGATTAATTAAGAGCGAATGAGTGGCCTCTTTAGCCAATCAATGATCTCGCCTAATCAAGCGGTTTTCTCGCCGTCAGACAGAGCACCAGCAGCCGTTAGAGCCCTTTGGGACAGAAACGTATCGTGTTCTGGAAGACTCATCCGTGCACAAATTTAATGAATTCCATGCTATTTTACTCACTGCTGCTCGGAAGCAGTTAGTTGCGTGGTTAATTTTTACACAGTCATTAGATCTATATTTATAACAGACCAGCATTATTCTCACTGGAATCAAATAATCAGAGGGTTATTTAGGTGAAAGGAAAAGATTTTCAAAAATTTTCTTTTTTTCCATATTCTGATAACTTGGTGCTTGGAAATCTGTTAGATCAAGAGCTGGAATGTGATTATGGAACTGGGGCAGAGACAACTACAGTTGCCCAGTTTGCACTCCATCTCCAGATTTCCACATGTGACAACTAACTGAGGAACTTAACAAAAAGTCGCCGAGCCTTGGAGCGAGCGGAATCTGAAAAGGGGCAATTTCGACATCCATTAACTAACTACTGCATGACCCGCGCTGTGCTGCCGAGAGCGGGTCAAAAACACTGTTTTACAGATGAATCATCCCCTCTCCTCGGCCATCAGAGGGGAGGACGGCGGCCTCCTTCCAGCGAGAGCGGCGTGTGCATGAAACCTATAGTCATCTTCCCTGCAGGACCCTCGCACGTCGGCTCTCCCTCTCCACGAGGAAGCCTTGTTGGTATTCTGGAGGAGCTACACTGGGTTAATTCTGCTAATGGGATGTCACTGGTGGGATAAACATCACAGGGCAGAACATGCAGCATGTAGACCCCTAGGAAGATAACTATAAGATGTGCATGTGTGTGCCTGCCTGGCAGTCATAATTAAATTTGTATGGGCGTGTGTGGGGGTGAGATAGCTAGTGTTAGTGATATCATGCTGTGCCCTTGCTGCCGTCCTCTGGCTTTGATAGGACCAAGTAAGTGACGGGAGGGAAACTGGTGGAGGAGACGGGAACAGACAGAGAAGATGAAGGTGCACTGCTGTGTGATCCCCGACCAAGCGGCGCTCGGTTCAAATGAGAACGGAGAGGCGCGCGTGCAGTAAACCCCCGCGTGCTGCTTTCCGTTGCTTAACTCAAATACTCGCAGCTAGGAGTCGCCTACCTGGCAGGTGGTGAAAGGTTTGATGCTCCAGAGTAACTGTGGGACGTCCTGGATGGAAACCTGGAGGCTGAAAGTGTTCCCCCTGAACAGCATCATTTTCGGCTCCTCCAGTAGTCGCCCGCCCCTGCTGCGCTCACCCACCACCACCTCCTGTTAAAGAGAGGTGTTGTTTTTTTTACCCAGGGAGGGTGTTAGGGAAGCAGAGAAAAAGGGGAAGATGTTCATTGTTATATGTACCCGACTGGAACTACAGCAAACAAGCAGTTCATGTACAACGACATGTTTCTATCGATTTGTCACTTACAAGCAAACACAGAGTGTGGAACAGGCTGTGAATGAAAATCCAAGAATATAAAAACATGTTCCCATAACTGGGGAAAACAGTAATATGTTATCAGTAAATGAGGCTTCAAGTATTGAACAGAAGCAAATTAAAATCACATATTTTTTTTCATTTTGCCTAAATCTTCCAACACCTAGAAGCATAGTTCACCAATCAAAAGATTTTTTTTTTTTCCTAGGGTTATAAATGTTCGACATCTGTGTACACCTTGGAAACCTCCATTGTGTTTTAAATCCTGTATAATTTAATAAATAAACAGAGGTGCTGTGCATCTTTAAGGCTTTCGAGAAACACACCCACAGATTGGGCCTGAAAATGTGAGCCACAGGTACACAGCCACACATGAAAACCGACGCACGAGCACCAAAGCGACACAGCTCCAGTCTCACAATAAGATGAGGAGAGCAAATATTGGTTCCTACACTGAGACAAGGCATAAACAAAGAAAATCTGGGCTCCATGACGTGGTTCTTGTCTCCCTGCCTTGTGAAGCGAATGCTCCAGATCTTTGGAGAAGAATAACACATGCATGTATGCATGTATGTATGTGTGCGATCGTGTTTAGATCCTCTGTATCTTGGGAATACAGGATGGAGGGCTGTGGGCGTGGGTCCTGCGTGAGTGGTGCTTATCAGTCACACAGCACACAGCCGAGGGAAATGCAAACTACGGGCTGGCTCCAACCTGATCGATTCCTGCTTCAAGCTCACAGGGGAAATTAATTGTCGTATGAAGCACAAACAAAAGCCAACAAAAAAAGAGAACAAATGAACAAATAACCATGTCTGACTGATGGAGAGCTGAAGTGAATTGGCTCTTGGCACCTCCATCCAATTTCTCTTTGTTCACTTGACAACTCTACATCTTGAATGAAGGCACAAGTGGAGCAGGACTGTGTTTTTTGTGGGAAAACTATCAGCACTACCACTTCTAAAAGTGTTTAATTAAGAGAGGAAACAAATTACTCTTGCAAAAAGTTTGTACTTTTTTGGCTCCAGAGCCATTGATCAAAATGATCTGTGTGTGATTGTGTGTGTGTGTGTGTGTGTGTGAGCCCAGCTAAATGCAGAAGGACAAACCATTCAGCGCGGAGATGAAGTGAAGCCGCGACCGAGACGCATCTGAATGTCTTCACATACTTGTCACATGGAAAGCAATGCCGAAAACACTTTTAATTAGCAGAGAGCAAATTAAATTACACAAAGAAAGGGCAGAGGAGCAACCTCGGAGCATCTGTTGTCTTTGTAATTAAAAGTCCCTCTTTGTCTCCGAGTCATCAAGCATCTCCCAATGGCAGCGTTAGCGAACAGGCATCTTCAGTGGAGCACGAAAAACACTCAGACTGCCGCTCTTCACAAGCAACGCTGACCGATCCCGATGTGTCACCAGAACTCCGTTGGAGATAGACACGTTTGAGCCTCATTAGTGGTTGTCGCTCTAAGTTTCCGCAGGGATCTGACTCCAGAGCTGCACCATCGACATTGATACAAATATAAATACCACTCAGTCACACAGAGCTTAATTATGATGGTTTATACAACTGCTCCTGGTCACTCTCTCCCCTCGGTGTGTCTATGTGGTTGGTCATATCTCAACCTCTGATACATGGGTTTCCATAGTTTCATATATACATTCATGGTTCAATTCAGTAACATTGCCATCAAGTCATTCCTGGTCCTATAACATTTCTCTCTACTGCGTGTTCCTACCTGAAAAGCATGGGGCGTGTCGTCCACACAGTATACCCTGAGGGTGAAGCCCAGAGAGTTGCTCGTATCCAGACTGCCAAAGACTGCAAACCTCAGCCGCTTGGCCACCTCCTGGTTCAGCGGCTCCCCCACCAGGGCGTAGCGGCCTGGATGCTCCAACAACACGTGGCACCTCTGGGCCTCCAGCAGACAGTAGCAGGAGGTGCTCTCCTCGTCCACAGACATCACTTCCTTTGGAGGGAGGGGGATATCCAGGGGAGACCAGAGTTACTTCTGCCGCATCACAACACATATTCTGAACTGGCAGGTCAACGGGGGAAGACTGGGCTGCTGATGAAAAGGAGTGAGGACTGCTGCTTCAACACAAATTATTATAGCTAAAAACCCATCTATAATAGCTACAATTACCAACAAGCAGGCACGTAACAAAAAAAAAGGAATGTCATGGATCCAGGATTTTAAAATTGAAATGAATTTTTTAGGGGTGCTATGAAAACTTAATGGTATCGTAGACATTTTCGGCAGAGTGGATCAGTGAGAGAGAGAGCTGAACGGAACAGACCTCGCAGAGCAGATGGGGATACAGTACTGCTGACAAAATGAATTTGCGGCGCGCGGCGGCCGATTGCTCGTCAGCTCGCGGCCCCCTAAATCACGTTTGAAACAAAACTGTGACCCACAGGTCCCCGCCGCATATGGCCCGGTTGAATGAATATAAAGCAACGCGGGGTAATTTAGTGGCCCGCGGCTTCGTAAACCTGCCCCATTAGTGCACCGGCGGACATGAAGGATCTCCACGACATAGCTCATCCCTGCCAGGCAGCCCGCGGAGAAATGATGGAGGCGAACTTGCGCAGTTACAAAAAGTGCAAGCTTTAATGGAAATGGCACCGAGAGGCAGACGGAGAGAAAGAGAAGGCAGACCTCCATCTTCCATTAAATCACTAATTCCAGAGATTAGAGTTTGAGTAAGCATCCCTCCTGAAATAAAGGGCTCATTATTTTACAGTGACAGAGACGGGTCACGCCAGTGCCATTTTCTTCTTCAACTGTCCGTCTGTATCTCTCTCTCTGTCTGTCCCCTCCGCTGGCTGCCTCTGCGATTCTCTCCTTTCCGATGGCCTATAGCTCCCATCAGCGGTGGCTCTTTTGATGGCTCCCCTTTGTGCAGCGCGTCTTCTGGCAAATTACATCTGTTCAAATGCCACAAAGACAGCGATGGCCAGGCTCGGGGAGAAAGAGAGAAAGAGAGAGAGACACTGGGCCCCCCCCCAAGGTCAGACACACATATTGACGCTGAGGTCAGTCTGCCTTGAAGTGATCCTCCACACCTTTGATGAGGTCACTTTAACATGAAAGGAGCTTCCGACATATGTGTACTCTGCCACGCTGGACAAGGAAATATGGATGGAGGGTGTTTGGGCTGAAGTGAGATACCTGAAGGAGTCCTCAGTGAGAGTGAAGAGGCTCTTAAAGGGCACAGCTGAGGGACTTTTCACAAGTGTTATTTTACCGACAGAGGTAGATGTGAAAAAAACAAAACAAAAACCTCACTGCAGTGACCAGAGATCTATGAAACATAGAGATACTTCTTTGTAACTGGTTTAATGGTCCCATACTGGAGAGAGAATACACATTTCCATGTGGTGTTGATTATAAAGCTGCTCCGAGTGCTGCTTCTATAAATAATCCAAACGTATCAAACGGCTGTGGACATTTTCCCAATGGGGAATGAAAACCTGTGCTAAAAATGACATCGGGCATTCAACAAGAACAGATGCTGCATTTAAGTTGAGTGCCATGTTTTAAATAGACTATGATGTCGATGATGTGTTAAATTGTTCATGTTTCAGATACCTGTTGGATATTATGCCGCAAAGATAATGACATACATTTACAAAGTGTATATTTGATTGTGTGTAATATGCTCAATATTTAGGAGCAGCTACATTTCAGGAGCCACACATTTCTGAAAATAACGTTGTAAAAGGAAAAACAATTTAACCTTTAATTATAACTAAACTGGAAAATAAATCCCGGTGACTAATGGCTGTCGTTTGCATTCGCTCTGACATTACTTCTGGATGTACGGCAGCGCGGGGCCGCTGAATTTTTATGCAGGATGATGAATCTGAGCTGGCAACCCTGAAATCGGCTCCGTGTTCGCATGACTACATTGCAGGATGAAAGTTTTCATCGAAATGAGTCGTCGCAGGTTATCAGATCATATTGATATTCCTCCTGCTGGGGGAAACTTGTGCATTTCCGCCGGCATGGGTGCATGGGCGTTACCACACAATTTGTACAGCAGCTGAAAGTTGAGGAGACATCGCTCACCTCCCACTTGTTGTCCTGCATTTGTCTCTTTAGCCGAACGGTCCAGTTGTCAGCGGCCACCTCCCCACAATGGGCTATGGTCATGGCGACGGGACAGGACAGGTCGAGGCCGGGTGGTCCATACGTGACTGCGGGGCTCAAGAAGATCTCGGGCCCGTCCTCGAACAGAGTACTGCACACGGAGGGAAATCACACATTAACCACCAAATACTACCACAACTGTCACGATAGCACTCACACGTCTCTTTCATTCCTCATTCAAACGACAGTAAGACCGCCACCACTAATTAATCGCTGCTTAATCAAACATTCAGATAGCAGAGTGTGACCCCTGCCTCTGAGCAAAGTAAACTCAAATCCTCGGACACTCATAATGAATCAAGCCCTGACTAGCTGACACACACACACAGATAGAGGAAGATTAAAGCACCAAGACTAATGGACAGTGGGGCCGGGGAGGACAGGCTTTAGCACACAGCGTGTAAGCTTTGTGGGTCGATGGAGCTTATGAAGCCTGCTCTGGCCGGCCCGGTGACAGATTAGCTGGGCCAAGCTGCTCTTGGCCAGGGGCCTAATTTTGGCGTGGAGCCATGAGGACCGAGAGCAATCGATGGGACCACCATCAGTCATGATTCTGGGCCGGCTGGACACCTCGCATGCGCGGGACAAGAGAAAACTGCTGTTGTCACCGGAGCAGCATGGGTATATCTCAGCATCACTGATACAGCTGCAGTGCAGAGCAACCCTGAGACACAGGCAGAGACGAATGTCCATGAGTGTGTGAAGTGTGCATGCACCCACGCGTATGTAGGAATATAAAGCAAACCAGAGACAGAATGAATTAGACAGTGCAGGTATAATTTCAATAGGACACATTTCTTATGTTGGCACTGTACCACTTTGACTACGCATATAAATAATTCAATAGCTGTGTCTAAATTCCATATGAATTTGAATTTGGAGTTTGCCACACTGGAAAAGAGACAAAACTTAATACACGCATCGTCAGCATGCAAAATAAAGATATTCAGAAAATACATAGACATCAGAGAGAAAGCACAGATTTGTTTGGCTAGTAACACAATACATCTTAAATTTTTTATTATTGCCAGATTTTTTAAAACTCTGATTTGGATCAGCACCAATTACACAACCTCATACCTGATATCTGAGAAACAAACAAATTAAAAAAAAATAAAAAAATAAAAAGTATGTTTTCTGTGGCATTCAATTGGGACAGGTTGTGATCATTTCAATCAAGGTCAAAAACATGTAAAGACTGGAGAAGTACTTTCTATTTATATGCTATTCTACATGCTCTGTCAGTTGTTTTATGAATAAGACACAGTTGGGGGTGTGTGGGTGGCGTCCCAGCGCAACACACTGTGTGGATGAGGCTGATTTGATGTGTGAGGCATTATCGGTCATTATGCTGCTTCCAATCAACGCTAAAAAATTAAAAGAGGTTAGGATCCGCTGTCTAGAATTGAAAATGCCATATCAGACAGCACTGTGCCCCTGCAGCTGCACTTTAGTGCTGATCAGCCCCGGGCTCAGAGGAAGCCAAGGTTACCTGCTGCTCAGACTATGCTAATTAGCCACATTGCCCATGAGCCAAGCTTAAAGATGGTTATTTAGCATCTCTGACTGTGGGGGTGAGAACAAAGAAACGTGACTCCAGGATGGCGATTAAAGAACTAATATCCCCGCCTCCCACCTGGGGAGACGGGGATATTAGTTAACCAAGTCCAATTTGTGCAGTGCAAAAACACGCTTCTTCCCCTTTTTCGCTTTCAAGCGTGACTGCCATGGATCCTTTTTGCTCAGACCACAATTAAAAAAATAGTGAAATCTCGTGAAGCCTCATCAGCGTTGGACAGTCTCTCTCTCACACTGTCACAGCTGCACTGAGGAAAACAGCGGCAAGGTTTATTTAACAGGGAAAATGTAATATTTTAAATTTAAGGACCCGCTCTCCATCTCACGAATAAACAAGCGGCGAACTACTGTTGTGTGACTGAGACATGCATCATCAGTAGATGGAATTTCAAAGTGCTGAAACACTGTCAAGCTGGATAGAATCCAAAAGAACACCGATCAAACGTTGTTGGTCTATACGGTTCTGCCTACCGAAGAAGTCGCACCAACGAAAACTGAACAGATCCCTTTCATTTAAAAAATAAATGATTCATTATCAGACTATCCATACTTTGTGTAGGTAGGAATAATGTGTGCTCACTTTTTTCCCACATTCCACTCAATATAATCAGCGAATGGCTTCAATGAAATACATACTATTGCATACACGCGTCAATTCCCAGGATCCCATTTGTTATGTAGCACCTGGGCTAGGTGCTACATAAATCAGTTCTGTTTATTAGTCAGTCATCTGTGGTGTAAGGGTCTCAGACAGAATTCCAACCAGACTCCATAATTATTCATGAATTAAATCCCCTAGTGGCCAGAAGAATTAAAATGGACTTGCAAGTAAATTCAAAGGGATGTTTAAAAGTATCTGACCAAGGTGGAGTTGGTCAACACGGGGTAAGCCAGCAGAAAATAACTGAATAAGTAATAGTGGGTGCCTCCTTGAAAAAAAAAACCCCAAAGTTGCCTGCTGAGCACCTTCACTCAACCTTGTGTGAGTCGCATCATTTCAGGCGAATTTGTTCCATGCTGCATCTCTGTCCTTGGACTACCCACTGTCCTCCCACTGAGCTGGGAGAGATCACACACAAAATAATCTCGTAAAGCCCGTAGGATGGACGAAAACCCTTGTGAACACCTGAAACTGAGCCAGAGCCGATCGATTCCTATTCTTTGCAAAGGAAAGCAACGTCTTATGTAGATGGCCGAGGTTTGAATGGGAAGAAAGGATCCAATTTCTCCTCTGGACTTGGCGGCTGTCAGAAGATAGGCTTTGACTGACAGCTCAGTGGTGCACGGCTCCTGCAGCTCCTTAAACGACAGCCGGAGAAGTAAACAGCATCAGGCTTATCAGAGCAAAGCAGGAGCCTGCAGAGCAGCGGCTTGGCTGAAATGAGGATACTCTGGGCAGGGGAGTGCACAACCGGCCGGCTAACTGAGCTGTGAACCTATGACCTGTAGCCTCACCCAGATGACCGTGGCACCTAATGGAGCTGACATGACAGATGAATTTCAGATGGCACCAAAATGTCCTTCTTGATTAGCCATGATGTCTTTTTTTTATAAAAAAAACACATTTTATTGGAGCTGGAAGAACAATGTGGATTCAGAAAATGTGAAGTTTGGGCCAAAAAGTGTGCTCTGAGTCAACATGAAACAAAACACAAAACTTCAGGTTCCCCTGAAAAGGCTTTGAGCTCCCCTGTGAGCCTGTAGGGGGAGCTCTGGAACAATTTCCTTGTCTCAGGAGGTCCCTGAAATTAATTTGAATTGTAAAATAATTGAAATTCCAGTGTTTATTGTGCATACCAGATTTAAATATGCCTTATTATCTTTAAATGACAAAACACCGTGTCCATCCAAGTGCTGCTAAATAGATATGTTTGGATGTACAGGGCCATTGTACTGGAGCTCCTGTGGTTTTCTCTGGAGACCGGCAGGCAGCGTTTGCAGCAGGGCTCCACACAAACATGCTGACACGCTGATACCGTCGGCCATGAATCACTAACATGTCCAAAAATTGATTTCTTGATGTGAGATAGCTTTGGAGGCGCTGCTGCAAAAGAAGTCGAGGTGTTGGACTCCTTTTCAAACACTTTTTTATCTATTCCATTTTCTCCTTGAGTAACAGCTCTGTGGAAATCTTGATTGCTAAGAATGGAGCAGATTCCTGGCAACAGTCACCCAGCAGACTGCACCATCCCATCAAACCAAAACCCAAATCAGAATCGCCCACCATCAGGAGGTGACAAAGCGCCCAGTCGCCCCCCCCCTCTCTACCCAGTCAGGATTCAGGGAGATATTGTCAGCTATGTCTTGTTAGATCCCTTTTTCTGTTATTTTTCAATAACCCCGTGCCTTTAAGCCATCGGTTGACCCGATGACGTACACGGGCCAGCTCTCCTATTTAAATAGGGTTACGTTCTCTGAGTCGGATGTTGTTGACTCTACCGACCCCTGGTGGCGAGAACTGGTAGAATGGGTGAAAAGGTGCTCTCGAAATACCACCTTACTTGACAGTCTACAAACACAGAAACCAGGCCACCAGAGTCATGGAGTGCATCCTCCTCGGCTGAAACGGCTGCTTAAGGCAATAACGCTATCTGTCTGCAGCTGCCGACGTGTTTGAGACACATGTCCTCCCCTGTGGTCTCTGCACGACGTGCAGGAGCCCCATGCTGGGGCGGGGATATGTCTGCATCTGTATTTGTGTACACGCACATGTAGCCAGCCGCATGTGCGCCATAAGAGAGGACCTGCGAGCGTGTTCGCCGTTCGGGAGAGGAGGAGGAGGAGGAGGAGGAGGATGTGGCAGGTACGGGGATGAGAGTGGGTTTGAAGATTCAGAGGGGGAGCAGCGTTAGATGCTGAACCACCTCCGTGAGCGTCTCTCACCTGCTGTCCTCCTGGTTGATGATCATGTACATTTCCCAGGTAGTGTCTTCTGCGATCCCCCCATGGGGCACCAGCAGACTGATGCCTGCAGAGAAGGAGGTATGCAAAGAGTGATCAACACACAGCAAGAGACGCACACACACACACACACCTGCTCGGCTGTCAGCTCGCTCTACAGAGGGTGACAACCAGCGAGGTGATGGCCCCAGAAAAAGGTGATGGAAGCAAGTCCCGAAGGCCTTGTGAATCAATGCTGCAGTCTCTTTGTCACAACACACAAACACACTGCGCATACATACACAGAATATTCTCCTGTATGATGAACAATTACTGTCAATCTACGCCGCAGTAGATAAAGCCCCTCGAGGGACAGGATGATGAATGTAGGCCACGGGAAGGCAGCAGCTGAATAATGTGGTCGACTGAGCATCACAGGTTTACTTTACATAACCTGCTAATGTGTTCTTCTTATTATACAGTGGGGGGTTATGCAATGTTAAAAAAAAAAACGGCGCCGCTTAAACGCTTCTATTTATGTATCACGTGGAGCTTCCACACACTTTCCGTGCTCTGCAGATTGGGTTTGTCAGGACCCATCGGCCGGTGCGAAAATGCCAATGCTGTCTAACTTCGGTAAATAATCATGTTACTCGGGCGATCAATGGCATTTTCAGATTTTCGCTGCGGAGCGAACCTGACAAGGTCAAACAACTTCAAAACGCAATAACAGATGCTCCGTGTCGTCTCTGCTGCCGTTTTTTTTTTTTTTAAAAAGCCTTTTCTTTTTCACGGTAGCGGTTTCAGCGCTGAACAAACGCTCAGCCGGCCCACCTGTGTTAGGAACCACCAGCCGGCCTCCGGTGTGGCCAAACACGGCCGTGGCTTTGTGGAGGGGCCTGCTGGGAGTCAGAGAGACGTGCGGCGTGAGGAGGTTCTTGCTTCTCCGGCCCAGCGTCGTGCCCACTGCAACTCCTCTGTAGTCTGGAGCCAGGCCCCGGGGAAATGTCTGAGGGTGGGACATGACGTGGTACTCTGCCCTCTCTGCCACCCCTGGAGGAGGAGTGAGACAGCTGTGACTCACAGTTACACAAACTCACTTTGTGAACTTGAGATTCTAAAAGACTCACAAACAAACAGAAGAGATGAGAAAAATACACGTTGAAGAAAGTATTTTCTTGTTAAACTTATAATACTGCCACTATCCACCTTAATGGCAGCACCATGGACTATACATAGACTATAGAATAAACTGTATACGCGCGGACGACACAACAGGTCACCCAAAGTGAAGCCTGACTGCTGCCTTCCCCAATAGAAGGAAATGCTATAGTTCGCCTCAGGTTTTTACAGAGCCTTGAAAAGGGACATGCAATAGTTGACACACAGTGCATGTCACAGAAAGTTTTGAGAGCTCTTGATGATTTATTTTTCAGTTTCTTTTTCTCAACATTGTCTTTCTAACATGATATCAAGGCTACTTTTTTTTTTTTTTTACACAACTGCTGATTTCCAATGCATTGGCAGGAAACACTAGACAGCTGACATTAAGCTGACAGCGACTTACTGGGCTGTCTCCACAAATGGAAGGTCACTATCGCAAAGTCTTTTTGTCTGACTCTGAATTCAACCAGCCATTGTTCCTAGCATTACCATAAATGGCTGCGTTGAAGCTGCTCTGCCACTGTTGTCGTTGCAAAGTCAACATGTTGCCATGTCACAGTGAAGAGCTTGACAGATGTGGCTTAGCGAACGGTCAATTTGCGATGCCCTCCAAGGTGACGACTGTTATTTTTCTTTGTATGAGCGCTTTCTTAGAGATTGCCTCGGGAGGAAAACAGGTTAAACCCCAAAAGGCTTATCCCTCTGACTGCAACTGCAGAGCTGCGCACATCTCCGTAAGTCCACAAGTAGCTGACAAGCGCAGAGACGGGCTTTTCCAAACAGTTCTATTTTCTGACCTTTGACTTTGAGATCCGGTAACGGGTCGAGGAGCGAGCGCTCGGCCATCAGCTCCTTGTCGATGGAGTCCTGGAAACACATGGGGCTGGTGTAGGTGCGCGACACTGACAGGTCCGGTTGCAAGGACGAATTAATCAGCAGGGGGTTCGCTGGGAATCACACCGAGGAACAGCATATTGTCAATTAGACAATCTTTAAGAACCAATTGCATTTCTGCATGGAGCTTCAACTAAATGGTCGCTAATGGCAACAATTAAGGATTTAAAGGGGAATTCATGACAATTAGCCTTCATCCATCTGCTCTAATTGCCTCACCATGACACAGATTACCTTACTGGTACTGCTATCTCAAAATAAGAGGAAGAATGGCTGATGACAATGAAGTAATATTCTTCAATTACATGCCACGCTGGTTTAAATTTGTTATTGAAATTCAGCTTGTATTTCTATACTTCGTATGATATGAATATTTATGGATTTTTCTTCAAATCCATACATCCAGCTCCAGGGGTGTGCGTGTAGCTATAGCTGGGAGATTTAGCTCGTTCCGTTTCCTCTATCTAGGAGAACAGGGACGCAGATTAAAGCTTCCTCCCCCTCCCGCTGTGTTATCAAAATGAATTTTATTACGCCCCGCTGGGAACTGTTGCTGTGGCGACCCGTAATGCCAGCCTTGTCACTAATATGCAGGGCACACCATTACACATTTCCCAGCTCTGATGTTTTGCTGTCTGGAGGAAAAAAATAAAAAAAAGACCTCCATTTGGGTTGGAAATTAAAAATGAAAATAAAAAATAAAAAAAAAGGCAAAAACAGAATTAAATTCCAGTTTTTCATTTTGGAATCATGAAAGAGTTGTTGTACGTACTGTTAAATAACACCCACAAAGTGACACACTGCCCTGAGGAGGTTGTTTGGGCCAGTTGTGCTTTACAACACTACTAAAGTAGGTCCCGGTAATAACAGATGAGTTCAATTGTGAATTTGCTTATAATGGAAACGGTCTTTGTTACCATGTTTCTTTTCAGAGCCTGTTTATTGCTTTGGGCAAACTAATGTTTGCAATAGAGCGATAAATACACAGTGTGCTTCCCAGAAGCCGTGTTCTACTGTATGTTATTGGACAGTTAGCACACTGCAACAAGCCCGGACGGCACGAATCTCCAGAAGGCAAACACATTGAAAAATTGAACCCAGTCCTAAAGCTTTTTAATAATTGATTTAGCTATATCACAATACGAAGAAACGTATGCATAATTCATATATATACATTTATACATACAAGTACAAAACCTGCATGTTTGAAGTTTACAGTGATATAAATATGACAGTACATTTACAGTATTTGAAAAAAGTGCAATAACACCAAAGCCACATGTTATATATTGTGGCACCCTATGAGCTGTTGGTAATCAAGTATTTAAATGTGTTTTTTTTCTATTTAATATGTAGAATATAGATTGTGGGTCAAACAAGACATCCGTGTGCGCCAGAGGCTACAATCTCATGACAGCACCCCACGCTCTACTATTAAAAAAAGTTAAAACATCAAATTCATAAACTTGCATTTCAGTTTTAAAGCAATTTCGAAAGATTTAAATATTCAACAGAAACAGTTGATCCTAATGCTGTGAAATCCTGCAGCTGTTTGTTGTTTTAATGGTGACCTACTGTTGTGTTGTGTTTATTGCTTTGGTGAATTTATGCCGTCAAACTCTTTTCTTTTGTTTTTGCAGCTGATGTGTTCTAATGCTATGACTTAAAATTAGCTAGCTCTGGTTTGGCTAAGCAGCTGTGCATTGTATAATAAGCCCTTCCCTTCAACCTTCACATCACACAAGTTAATAAATATGTCAATCATCTCAGTTAAGAAACTTGTTATTTCCTGGATTTGTATGGAAGAATCTCAGAGCTTTTTTTTCAAGACGCCAAATGAACCCATTTGTTCGAAGGTGAGTGCGGTGCTGCAGCCGAGGCTTTACTCATGCAAATTAGGTGGTGCAATTTTGGCCCCTCATTTTAAAAAGCTCTTGAACAAACCTCTTGCTGCAAAGTCAAGTGCAGATTTTTATATATATATGTATATGGCTCTAGATGGTGAAAGTGCAAAAACAGACCTCAAAAATCAGCACAATTTCACCTCTTTGATTTTAAACACTGTCATATTTTTAAAAAAACAAATGTAGATGAGATGTTCCAGGAGTCTGTGCTGAATCACAGGTGATATAACCGAAGCACCCGCGGCTATCGTCGCTATCCCATCGCGGCAGAAACGATAATTGCATTTCAACTCCACTTTCTAATTCACGAGGTGCAATTATGCCCGCGTTAAACAGCATGTGTTTCATAATCAATTAATGAAATCATCCAAAATGACAGCAGACGCCAGTAAATTAACACAACTTGTTTTTCTGCACGCCACACTGGTAAACTCTGCATATTCTCAATAAAAACAGAGGGAAATGGAAGATGTCCTTCCTCAGGATGTGTCCCCCCATCGGATTATTGGGAGCTGGCTTTATAAACGATTGATGTCTGATTTTTGAACCAAAGCCTCCATTATTATCTTTTTATTACTGGACAAAACTTCTTTTCTCTGAAGGATTGGAGGCAGAAGTCATCAAAACTCTGTTCTTTCAACTATTTTCTGTGATATCGTTATGTTTATAGAAATTTAAGAGCAATTTAAATTTCACACTTGGCGCTGCCCTTAAAGTCAATCTATTCATTCATTTTCTTTGGAAATAGGAACATTTATTTAGTATCGGGTAAAGTTGTGGTTCTAGTATAGTTTGGGATATTGTATGGGAAGTCTAATGTTCACAGTGAGGTGAGACATTTTCTGATTCGAAAGACTCACCTTGGCGCGAGGTCTTAAAGCTGAAGGACTGAAAGCCCCCGGTGAGGGCGGAGGAGTCGATGACGTCAACGCCGTACTCGCTCTGGCTTCTTCGATAAAGCGTGACAGCGACGATCAGCAGCACCACGGTCACCACGCCGGCTGCCAGGCCCGAATACAAGGCCACGTCGCTGCTGTTCTCCACACCTTGTGGAGAGAGAGAGAGAGAGACAAGCTCCAGTTTTCCAGGTCTGCTTAATAAGCATTTCCTCCCCAAAATAAAATCTGTGCTGCTGCGGTAAATCAGCTGAGTTCCATTTGAGAGAGTCTTTTATAGGAGTGGAGTCTATCTTTGTTTCAAAGTTTTGTATCTCCGTTTCAAACTTTTGTTTAGGGCCTTTTTTAGTTTCTGTACCGTATCTGCCCTGCCTCCTGATGCTCAGCTTCATTGTTCCATCCTCCAGCGTTGAAGCAACTAATGAGGAACCTCGGAAGGAAGGCGATATAATCAAGCCAGCACCTGACTGTCATTTCAAACACACTGGCTGGCTCCAGTGTTGGAGGCGTTCAGTGTTCCACTGGGATAATGTGACAAAACCAATTCATTAAATTAGCTCATTGGCGATGATTATGCACTATCTGGTCCCACCAGTGCTGCGGCGTCCGACTCCACGCAGGAAAAAGAATGAGTGGGAAATAAAGAGTCTGCTCGCTTGTTCTTGAAAGATAATGAGATCTGTGCTGAAGCAGGACATGCTGAGAAATCCTCTACGTAACCTGAAGATCAAATTAGGAGGAAGTGACAAAATATGCAAAGCGGCATTAGCAGCTACAGTAGAGGGTTAATTGAGGGCTTGGGAAGTTTTGGCCGCCTGGCTTGATTCTTTTCCAGTGTTTCTGACAAACCAAAAAAAAACACTGTAACTGTGTTACAGGACACGTAAAAAGGAAACGTGCGCCTGTGGCTTGGTCGGGAGAAAATTGATTTTTCACTGCACAAACTATGCAGGAGTAATCAACACATAAATGGCCCATTAGCCTACACAGCAATTATGCAAAAGAGATGGATATATAGCGGTGAACCACAGGCTGCTTGACTCGAAATGCTGAACTGGATATATCACACATAATGATATTAATAGAAACGTGACGTGCACTGGCACAGAGGTAAAACCGAGGTAATGACGGTGAAGATTGCTTTAACAATTCATGAACAGTTAAAAGTGCTTTTGCTTCAGTTACTCTTACAGAGCAACGTTTTGTTTTTTGAAGCTGTGACCTAGATGATATGATCGTCCTATGATGTAATACAGTGGTGTACGTGAAAAAAGGGACTTTTCCTGAATTTTAGTGGCACTCAAGCCAAAACATAGACAGGGTGTTTCACTTTAAAGACCATTAAAATCATGAATCAGGACGAACGGGGAGTGATACTGATACTGAAAACACTCATTAAGCATCGCAGGCTCCTGCCTCAATGTTTCAGGCAGTTAAGTGAGAGACGTCTACTCTCGGACACCGCAATCATAATCCGCTTGGAAATTGGATGCTATTAATAGACATGCATGTCCTATATTATCCTGCTAAAATACATTCCGGGAATTAACTGAACTACTACCTGTATTTTCCACTCATTATGCATGAGGGATTTTACCTGCGGGACATCTACAACGACAGCTATTCACAAGAAAAGAGTCAAGAAGAGAGTCATCTTCCAGGACGACGCCAGTCACAGCCAAGTATTGCTCTTAACACCATAGATACTTGCTTAGCATTCTTATCATTATAAGATTCAAATTATTAGAATTGTTGTCGTATTTAAATCCTTAGTCATGGGCTGTATAGCAACAATAATTGGGACGTCCTCACCTTGTGGCTTTACATCATGGAGTAACTTCCGATCTGCAAAGACAGAATCATCCAAATTTAACAGATTCTCCATGACCATTCTCATTAATACGTGCATATGCATATCATCATATAGTCTTTACATACTGTGGGCCATGCATGTGGAGGGGAATAAAGCAATGGAGATGAATGAGACTTCTGGTAATGAGTGTGATCATAATGGCTGTCATGATGGAGCCCACACTGCCAGAAACTATGACCAGTAAATCTATAATGAAGCAGCCCCTCGTGCACATTAATGATCGTTAACAACGTTCTTGCCATTCTAAAGCACGGACAGAGGCGGCGGTGATGTTACCCACTCTGTGTGCAGAGGCCGCCGGTGCAGTTGTCTGTAGCCAGCGCCACCCCGTCGCACAGCCGCCCTCCGTGTTTGGGCTCCGGTGCCGTGCACTCTCTGCTGCGCTGCCTCTCGCAGCTTGAGCTGCACGGTGACCACTCGCTCCACTCTCCCCAGCTGCCGTCAACTGAGGGATCACATAAAAACAAATGATGAGGAACATGGGGAATGCATTTGTGCACGATGTAAATGATGTACTGGTTTGCATGTGTGCATGTGGTTGCCTACAGGATTCACATATACTGATGACCTCCACGCTGCCAGATAGACGACTCTGCTGCCAGTGTTGCTATGCTTCCAGACATTTAATGTGACTCGTGTTTGCTTTTTAACATTTAGCCCCTCTTGCCTCAACCTCGCTCGTTTCTCCATTTCCCTTCTGGCTCATAATGTTCTGGCTACAGTCTCTGTTCTCAGTCCTTCACCTGGTTGGATGACCTTCCGGACCTGTCACCCCTAGCAACATTGCTCTTGCCTAAAGCTGCTGGCTCCCCAGCTCCAGCTCTCCCCCAAACTGCAGCCCTGCAATAAAAACCGTACCTGGGTTCACCGGCCCATCAGCCCCTCTCAGCATACTAATGCACTATTTCTGTTGAAGAGCTGGATAAATTCAACATATCAACGAATACGACAGGAAAACCAGATTGTCTAAAAAACACTATCAAAGGATTAGGCTCATTGGAACTTAATAGGAAACATCCTAAGCTCTGCAGTCCCAGGGTGAATTATAACAGACATGTTCCAACATAAACACTCCACTGACAAACCTTATATCAGTCCAAGTTGTTATTTATTTAAGATGTTCTAACTAGTCATTGTAATACCATCTGAATCAGCTTCTCCAAAAGTAAGATTTTTCTTATTGCAAAAGAATTGTGAAAATTTAACTTGTTAAGTGTTTGTGTGAGCGCATGTGTGTGTGTGTGTGTGTGTCAGTCATAGGCATACCTATGGGGATACATGTCAGTTTTGTTTATTAAAGATGATGATGATGATGATGCCTTTGATGTCTCTAAAGCAAAAACTGTGTATAAAGATAAATCCTGTTTGCGACTACAACACCTTAGCTATTTACCTTTGAACCAAACAAAGAGGAGCCTAACTCCAAGTTGCATTAGATGGCGATGATACAGCTCTGTGTTGCTCCATACTTCCAAGGAATTGTGAAACGCAATATATGACGACATATTGCAGGTCACATTTCTGAAGGGGGGCCCGGACACTGAAGAAATGAGCAACAACTCTTCAATACCATACGGATTGATAAGTTCCTTGGAGTGTTTGAACAGGGCTGCACTGCTGGAACAATCGGACGACCTTCCAACGTTTCTTTCTGAACACGTGGAAGAAATGTTCGATTTCAGCCACGATGACTCTGAAGACCCCAGAGACATGATCTATTGCTTTGAAGAGAAGTGGGGTATGTCTGAATTCAAGATAGATTGCACTATCAATTGCTACAAGTATACATTTGAGGTGAACTGAAAAGTTACTTCATAAGTTATAGCTACTTTTAATCCATGTATGAACTGAATTCATCATATACAGGAGTTAGTTTGGGATGATCACTGCTAACTTGTGTGGTTTAAAATGAGATAATGTCTCTAGTCTATGTATTGTTCGTGTCCAGGTTTTTAATGGGGATATATTACATTTAATAAATGTATTAATTTAATTATCACTTATGTTTGTTTTTTTTTATTGCAGAGAAAAATCATTTTAGGGAGAAGAAAGAGAAAAAGACTCCTCGAATTTCAGAGGACATACCAATGATGCACTGCACTCCCGCTGGACCATCACAGTTCCCCACCAAACAAACCACAAGTTGGAACAAGAATGATAAATATGCCCCTTACAGAGAAAACACTATCCCAACAAAGAAAATCATTGTTTCCTCAAGTCAAGCATCAAGTATTAAGGCTCCTGTGGCAAAGAGCAAAAAGAAGAAAACGCCCCAGACCTTTGAAGTGCCACAAAAAGCCCCGTACAAACCAAAAGGAGGGTACATTTATGATCCACAAGAGCAGCCTCTGAGGAGATTTGGGAAGGGACCTAGTATCGAAAAGCCTTTTGACAATGTTGGGCACTGGCTCGGTATCGACGAGAAGCCCAGGGACAGAAAAGCAGACATCATGCGAGCGAACGCAGACAATCAGCGTTCGCAGTATATGGTGAACTGGTCGTGCCCTTGCTATCAACTTGGATACAACATGTGTGTCAGCACATACAGGCTGAACAACAAAGTTGAATCTCAGAATCCTCGGTATTTGAGATCAAGGGTTGATCCCATTCTGGTGGCTGAGTGTGCAGTAGAGAGAAGGCCTGGGAGGTGCTATTGCGACCAGCACTCGGAAATGCAATGCATTGTGTGACAACCAGTCAAATTGGACTGAATGAGCAGCATGTCTGCCCATCACAGAAAAGACTCTCACCAAAAACAAATTTCGGTCACACCAAGGGCTCTGACGATTCGTCGAACAGCTCCACAGCTCATTTCATACCTCAGCAGTTGATTATATTCAACCATAGACATTTGGAGCAGTGAACAGAAGAACAAAGGACATGCAGGGCAAGACTTCACATGAACGATGTCAACGAGGTGAGTGGCCTCACAGGATTGTGATCGGAACGCCGTAGGTTTTCACCGGGGCCTCCGGTTCACCTCAATAAAATATTATAAATAAAAGACAATGGAAAGTAGAACTTCTGGTTGAATTTCTGCTGTTGCAGTTTCACTCTTGAATTTTTTATGTCTGTGTATGGACGCCTCAAAAGTAGGTCTTTGCTTATTTGAATGCAACCACTTGAAGTCAATTTACAGTTGGTTGCTTTCCATAAAGTAAACTATTAAGGCTTTTTCGGATGCTCCATATTAACCCAACAAACTTAAAAGCAGATGCACGAACAACAACATCAAGACTTGCGCCCTTGTGCTTACCTGGACACACTGTGTTACAGGGGCTTTTCTGAACAGACATGCCCTCGCAGAAGGCTCCCCCGTTGAGCGGAGCCGGGTTAGTGCACGTGCGGGAACGTTTTTGCACGCCGCGACCGCAGCGAACGTTACACGGGGACCAGTCTGTCCATGATGACCACCCTCCGTTCACTGCGTGCACCCGAGAATGAAGGGAAAGAGATGAATACTTAGCAATGTTGCACTACTTTTGGAAAACAGTGTCTTTCTTGTAATGAAAAACAGCACGAGGTTTCCTCATAGGATCAATTAATTTCTTCCTTCCATATACGTCTTCCTCTGATTTGCTTATTCTGGGTGATGATGGACGACTCAGCCCAGCTGCTGTCACAGGAATGCATGAAATACTAATATTCTAGTATTGTACATCTGTCTAGAGCTAAAGGGAAGAGTAAGCCTGTCAGAGACTTCATTACCATTATGGAAATCAATGATTGATGGGCCTCTGGAACAGACTGTCAGAAAGAATTAGAAATGTTCCTACAAAAGATAAATACCCTTCAAGAAAAAAAAAAAAAAAAACTCATAAACAAATAGGGTGAGAGGTCATCGGACCAATTATCAGAATACCCCAACTGAGAAGGTGTGAAAGGATGTAGTGCTACAATTTCACTTATTCTCCTTTGTCTCTGTAGACGTCTCTACAGGGCTATAAAAATGCACACTTGTGTCTGCTGGCACGTCACCACACAAAGCATTTCACACAAGGTGTTTAGTGCCGGCAGATAAAAGCCGGGGTGTTGTGACAGCCCACGTCACTGCCTCTCCATCATTAATAATTGAGTTCTTGTAAATATTGTGCCTGTGTCTCCTTGTCTTTACACATGAGGGATCACTTGCCCATTACCTGCTCATTAGACTCTTGAGTGAGAACAGGCCACACGCTGTGGTTGAGCAATGCTTTTTATATTAATGACTTTGGGGAATTTACTTGAGGGGCCACTTCGACAGCTAACGTCTGTAGTAAAAGCGGGTGTTTTGATGCAGGCATGAGAGAGCTCTTTGACACGTTTTTATCATCTGTACCATAAACCCAAAAACATTCATCGCTACTGGAATTTTGGACTGACAGACGCTACCCCTGGATGAATTCTTTGTGCAGTGTTTTACTTTCTTACCATAGACTATAACAGCGGCTGTGGCACTGCGTCTTTTGGCCACAATGTTGCTAGCCATGCAGGTATAGTTTCCCGAATCAGACAGGCGAGCATCTGAAATGATGAGATTATGGTCGCCTCTTGTATCGATAACACCGTCAGAATTTAGAGGCTCTTCATTCTTCAGCCATTCCACCTGAAAACAGAAAAAATAAGTTATAAGTTATGAAAGTAACTCAGATTTATATATGGACATTATCATACAGGAAGTAGAATGTATATATTCATTATTATTATTATTGTTTTTTGTTGTTGTTATTATGATTATGTGTATTTATTCATTTATTTACTACAGAAACTAAACCAAAGAAGAAAATAAAATGAAGTAATGGATGCCAGCCGCCAATCCAACCATCAACAACATTGGATTTATATGGCACTTTTCATGCATAAAAGCATTACAAAGTGCCTCACACAGGTTAAAAACAACAAAGACAGGATAAAAGGCAACATTATTTTTTAACGCACACAGGTTGTCATAAGACACTTTCAGGGACATTAGCTCAAATTGTCACTCATGCAGAAAAGGCAGAAAAAAGTTTCCTTTGACAAACTAAAAGTCACATTTTGCATACCAACTTGATTTGACTTCAATGAAATCCAAGCCTCAGCTCTGGTACCTCCAAGAAAGGGACAACGCAGTGGACAACAGTAATACAGCTTGATGTTGGTTGCCACCCACGAATAAACAAAACAGAAGGTGAGCAATATGTGACTAGCATCATGGTATCAGGCTGTATTGTTTCTATCCACATATCTAGAGTGATCCACATGTGTTATAAATACTGTGAGTTATTTATTACAGTAAGGAGGTTCATGGAAGCTTGGATGCTTTTGCTACTTTTGGTGGCAGGGAATGTACTGTACTAAACATCTGAGGATTATATATTTTTCCAACACAGTTACGTTGACTTTCCTAAAATGACCTAAAATTCCCCAACTCTGGGGAAAGGGAACATCCGAAGGGCACATGAATGCAACACTAGCAAACACCCCCCCTCCCTTGATATTAGTTGAGTGAACACAATAAAAGAATACACCAGCTGGCATTATGGGGGTAAGTGAAGGGACACATCTCACTGCAAGATTGGTGGGACAAGCACAACATGAGTGACATCCACTTGGAGGGAGTGATGCAGTGTGTAGGTCACATCCTCCACTGGTGCCAACTCAGTGGCTGTGTAGTGAGTGAAAGTAATAAGGAATTACAAAATAAAGGACGCTCTGTTGATGCTTCTCTACTCGCATGGCTGGACCTGTAAATTGCTATTAATGTGCCACTGGCTTGAGCTTTTCATTGAGAGAGACGAGCTGGGGCATGAGGGAGTGGGGTTTGATTTATGGCAGTGTATTTGAGGATTAAAAACTCCGCCCCACTGGGAGCTCCATATGTTTGTACTCCAGCGTGTGTGTGTGTGTGTGGCATGTCCATTTGCCATGGGAATGTAACAACAGCCAACAAACTCAGAGATTGCTTTGCTCTTTCGAACCACCCCGGATGAAAAAAAAAAAAAAAAAAAAATTGAAGTGGAGAATCAATAAATCAGGAGTCATGTTGTCAGAACCTTTTCTTTTTTTCTCCATTTGATGGCTCAAGAAGTCTTTCATCATGCGCCTTTAATTTGACTTTTTTTTCATCAGCGGCTCCACAGCTTTAAAGACAGACCGGCCAACCACGCTGGCTGTTCTATCAATCCTTTTCATTTAATTTCCCCTTTCACCATCTCACACCTTGGATGTCTAATCAACCCTTGTGTTGCCATCCATGATGAATTATAGGCTCCGGCGCTACTAACATTTATCTGATATGTTATGAGTACATTTTAGAGCGCAATACATTTTAACTCAAAACACAAACCCTGAGGCTGTGTCAGCCCTGCTGCCAATAGACTTGTTGACCGGTTTATTCAAAGATGGTTGAAGCCTTCTCACTGTGTCGCCGTGCTGCCCCTAGATGGGGAGTAATAATTCAATAATCATTTTGTACTTGGTGTCAGTAATATCCACCTGGGTTCTTTCAAATGGAGCGGAAGGGCCCCACACAAAGTTTACCCGCTCCATCAGACTGCGGCCCTGCCTTCTGTCTGTGAAGTAAGGCATTAACCTTGACGAGGAGGAGGTTCGCGCTTTATCACCCTCTCTACGCGTTCTGCAGCCTCCTCTGGGAAAAGAATGACAGAGGCGAGCTCAGTTTTAGTTTTACCAGGGTCATACATAGTCTATTATTTGTAATGATTTCACCTCACAGGAATCTCTCCCGTCACCAAGACACATAGCCTTTAGATGTTGTGCTGGTAATGAACCCAGAGTTGACTTTTTGAACCCGCTGACAAGTCGCAGTATAATAAAAGTGGCAAATTACATTAGGAGGAAGATTCATGCTGTAGCTCCAGCAGTCTCACTGCTGTACGACTATCATCACTCTAAATAAAAAGCCGGCTGTTCGCAGCGCACTGCCTGTTTTTATGCGAGGAAAGGTCACTTTAATTACTAAGTTATCTCAGAAGAACATGTTGTACAGTAAGCCTTATTAACAATTAGGCTCGTTTTCGTTAAGGAGGATATCAAACTGCAGTTATCCAAGGAAAAACCATTTGAAACTAAAAAAAAGATTTTTCTGCAGGTAATATAATTATAGTAATATTGTGTGAGGAATTCACTGAACTGGAAATTAACCCCTAAACCATTGTTCTCTGCAGGCACGACACATATTTTTAGAAAATTGAATTTAAAAGGTACCATGCTTTAACCATTATGTTGTTAAAATTAGGTATATTTCAATTTGAGAGGGGAGAATAGTTCAAGGTAAAAAAAAAAAAAAAATCAGAGTAAAACTACATTTTTTTGCCTTCAACAAAAAAACCAAAGATGGACTACACTCTCACATACATTTTTTTTTAGTTTCTATCAGAGTGTAGCCAGTCAAACAAATTGCTGGATAAATATGCAAACTAAACTAACTCAACTTAGATATCAGTAAAATTGTCTGTCCGTATTAAGGGTCAATGAAGTGATTACCTTGTAAGAGAGATACTGGACATGAAGACAGTGTGAACTAATATTTTTAATAAGTTCTTATTTAACTTGCTGTACAAAACTAATTAAAATGATGAACATCCTCCAACTCCAGCCTTTGCTTCAAGCCTCTCAGTAAATAGCACATTTGTTTTGATGCTGCAAAGCCCGGAGCTTCTATTTTAAAAAGTTGTGAACTTGGGTCGGAAGACTGTGTCAATTTCACGACAGACCTCTGAAATAGTCTTATAGTTTTCTATGTCATGTAATTCTGCACTGAGACCGTTTATAAAGAGCACTGACTCACTGGGTTTAATTTTAATATGAGGTCACGGATTGATGTGGGCCAAAGAACTGAGTTGGTGTTTGAATGATAGCGGAGAGACTAATGCTGTCACTGACACGACTCTGGGAAAGACTTTGCTTTATTTAACGTGTCTCGGATCAATCACAGTGTGGGATCCAATGTACACTAAGGTCGGTATCTGCTCTCATCGCCGGTACACAGACCCAGCACTATATCAGAGAGTTCATTTTCAGTTCATATGACTAAGATCAGTGTTATATAATTATCTCCTGTACCCACAGAGTTGGGAGGCATGTCTACAAATACACTGAAGCTGACAATCCGCAGAATTTATGAGAGAACTTCTACAATTAATTTAAAACAATCACAATGTTTTGTTTTTTTTAAATATTAATCTGTAATGGGAGATTTTAAAGCACTTATTATAAAAAATGCACTCAACAATTTAATATAAATCACAGGAGTCGTCGCCAACTTAGCAACTTGACACTTTTTTTAATGAGGAAGGGGGGGCCGGAGGTGAGCTGGGGCTTATCAGGGGCACAAACTTAGTGTTTTTCAGATCGGAGCAGCCCTACTTAAAAGACAACTATTTTCTAATCAATCCTTTTTAGTTGGTATTGATGATAAGTGAGTCTGAGTGCTGGAGTATCAGTGAGCGTGGCATCGATCCGCCCTTCACTGAGGATTATTCACTCACCCTCTTTGCAAAGCTGTTGCAGAGCTGTTTGCTGCGTGAATAAGAAAAGGCAGCCAGTGCTGGCTCTGCACCCCGGTTTGATGGATTCCTTTAGATATATCCTTTTCTTTTTTTAATTACTCTGAGTGTATTGTTTGATCTTTTTTTTTTTTTTTTTAAGTGTGTTCACCTACATTGTTGCACAAGCAGTTTGCGATCACATGCACGCCTGCAGATGAGGAGCTTTAGCACACGTTATAAACCAACATATCTGGCTTGTTTGGTCCGGATTAACTCAATCAAAAAAGGGATCTCTAATCAAACAAAAAGTTTTATTAATTCTAGTCACGTGTGTCATACAGAAGTATTTAGTCCAGCCCCTAAATTACAAAATAGTTATAATTACAATACCCAGATCAAATGAAAACGATATAACATAGACCTTGGTTTTTATGATGGACAAAGACATGAAGACAAACTTAGTAATCTCAGACATACACATGCTTTCAAACTGGGACTTGTGTATGTGAGGCTTAATGCTATTGGTTCTCTCATCAGGGAATAAAACACATGGATGTAAGGGGAATATCAACAAATGTTTGCTAAAAGCTAAAGTAACAGACATGAGAAGAAGGAAGTGTGTAATTCCATTAAAACATTGTGTTGCAGCGGTACAATATATATTAACTACCTTCGGTGGGTTAATTCCCACTTCTTACACTGAAGCAAATCAAAATAATCGTCTTGTACTGTGGTCGGGTTTTTCTGATTCATGATTTCGCTTTGATTAATCCCGCTCACCCCTCCCCCTGCCTCACTCTTTTGCCTCTTTTGCTGCAGGAAGCGCGTGTAAACCCTGAGTGCGATTAGCATACTGCGTTGGGCCAAGAGTCTGCCCTTTGGGGGAAAGCGATAGAGAGATGCACATGCTGATGAGAAGGCAGGGACGGGACAGACTCAAATGAGCCTGATAAGCCAGTGCCTGGGGAGGGCAGGAGACGGTTTTGCTTAATTGGCAAATTTGTTCCACTTAGATAGCAGCAACCAGTGGAGAACAACACCGCGGCTAACCCTGCTGGTCGGGCGTCCCGGGCGGCGCGGTCAAGTGTCAAGGTTGCGGTGTTTACCGTGAAACGGCGGCTCAAGAAAAGTCCGCGACCCCATGCTACGTCCCTGTGAACGTCCTCCCTTGTAACTTTGTGTTGTTTTGTAACGGTTCAATTTCTAGCCAGAGGAAGGAGAGCAAATAAAACGGAGTCATGATATACTGAAAGCGGCATCAAATGTTCAGCAGGGGAGCGGCGTGCCATGCAGCAGTTTCATCTTTCTGATGGCTTCAAGCTGTTTGAAGATGGTGAGATGAAAGAGCCGACAGGCCTGGTGGACTGTGTGTTTATTAGCGGAAAGGTATCTTAAACACACACAAACAGAGGATGTTCTTCTCAAGTCATCCCAGGCCTATACACTCAATTATTCTGAACGGAGTGGTAATGACCTACATTTACGATAATATTTAATTTAATAATAATTCAAAGCGAGGGCGACATGAAGACGATTATAAAGCATTGCGGTAGGTTTTGTTCCATCTGATTCAATTAAGGTCGAGTCTCGAGCCCCCTCATCGCCCCCTGCGCCTGTAGCCCCTCCGCCTTCCCTCAGCCATGTGTGGCCTTTTCTCAGTGCAACAATGACTTTCATGAAATCACATTAAACAAATGAGCCCTCCAAACCTGACAGCAGCATATTCTGGAGGCGGGGGCGGCTGAAACCCTTGTCGTGTCCTTGGTTTATCTGCACGCCGTCTCCGGAAATGTTATGTTTATCACTGAATAATTACATTTTAAGCACTTCAAATGACTTTGGACGAGAGGCCTGATGATTAATTGGACTGGGTAAAGAATACTGGGCCAGTTAATATGGCTAATGATTGCAAAAAAAAAAAAAAATCATTGAAGATATAGGAGGGCTTTTATTCTCGCCACCATTCAGCCACAGTTTTCACTTCACTTCACTGAGAGCAGGCGGAGTTCAATAGGCATTTGCTTGGATGATATTTGAAGTTGGCTGGACAATGGAAGGCTCAGGCTTTAATCCTGAAGCAGTGGCAGCCTGGGCCTCAACATGGAATTAGTCAATATCTTTTAGTTTCACTTGATATTTAAAACAGCCCTTTTGTTTCTGATAATATCAAGGAACACCAAACAGCCAGTTTACGGGACCGTGAAGCCAACTTTGGCCACTAGATAAGGACATCAGGAGGCCGACGCCTTTTCTTATCCAACAATCTTTGTGCGTGGCTTGGTTCCGCTCTGCATTCATTGCCTGGGCGAGCTTTGGCGACGGAACACTCGGGAAACGACAATGCCCGATCTTGATCCTGATAACTGTGTGTTTCCCCTTCGTCATTTGACTTAAAATCAGAGACAGGTGAAGCTGATATTCTGTTACCGTAAAATAAAATTAGGGACATCTCTCAAACTGACAACATAGATCACATGGGTACAGCTGTTTGAATGTTAAACTTTTCTATCTGCAAGAGCTCCCGTTTCCTCTCCGCTATGATAACAGATTCCTGTCTTGCCTACGTATTGAAACGGAGAGGGTAATATCAAAAGTTGTCTACAGTTGACTGCAAACCGGAGGTCATTATAATAACCTTCTGGTCAAAGTACATGCATTATTGAACGCTTCTCAGGGGGGCTGTGTGTGATAGTGTTGCTCTTGTTTTCCTGGGGCTGCCTTGTGATCCTGCAGATACTCAAATAGATGAAACGCCCAGAAAATGGCAACGCGTGCGAGACACTTTGAGAAGTGAATCCTCACACGCACATAACGCGGTGTCAGGCTCGTGCTCTGAGGGCGTCTGTGAACCGTTAAGTCCCTGTGATCCTTTTCTGCTGCTGGAGATCCTCAGGAGATTGATTTCTTTGTCGTAGCCACGTCTCTCCGCTTCCTGATGGCTCTCCTGTTGTTTTCTTCGCGCCGCAGTCATTATGAATTCATTATTACGGCCTCGCTCTTTCTCCTCCAGTGGTTTCTCATTTACGGCTTGTCGATTATTTTAGAGGCAAATGTTTTAAAGGAGAGGACATGTATGTTCGTGATGTCAAAACAATAACCTGCTCTCCCTGTTTATATAACGCGGAGACAACTGAGAAGATTCCAATGTACGACCCAATAAACTGCAGCAGGCTTAAGCTGTTTTACTCTGTGGTGTGGTTTACAATGTGCTCAGATTATTGCCGCTCTCACTACAGGGATAGATAATATGGCATTCTCTGATTTTCATTAACATCCTCCACAGCAGCCCAGTAAACTCCCGGGTGGCTTAGTTACAGCGAGATGCGGATAAAGTTCTTTCCCCCCCCCCCCCTCTCTCTCTCTCTCTCTCACTGTTCTCGCTTGCTCTGAGAACACGAGCAGAGCAGAGACATAAGTGGATTTCAAGCTGTAAAGTCGGCAGCGCAGTGTTTATGTCTTTACCCGCCGTGCAGAGTTGGAACTCGCTCCAATTTGCATGATGTCGACGGAACATTTTCCTGTCACACCAACCCCCCCCCCCAAAAAAAAAAAAAATAAAAAGAAGAAAAAAATTAACTGCCTTTCACAGAAATCACGAGTATTAATTTCAGCGAGGATCTGCGGCAAATCGCGGCACTATGGAAGACTCAAATAAATGTCATGACCAAAATAAACGTGCCTTGGAATACAAATAGAGTTCAAGACATCTCATTGCATCGTGACCTCAATTCCTTAAATTCCCTAAAACTGCAGCTGAGCCGAGCCTTCTCTCCCAGACACTGGAACCAGTGCTGGTTACAAAAAAAAAAAAAGGGTCTTTAACCTCTCAGCGATGCCTAAAGTCACGAAAAGAGAAAAGTGTCTCCAGCTCTGGACGGGGGGTATTTTTTCTTCCCCCCCGTGCAAGTCATACTAGAGGGAGCTGGACTGGCCCCTGCATTATTTACTATTACCATTCCCTTTGTTATCCCGAGTCACACTAATTAATTCATGAGGAGGAGTTGCCTATTTGATGACCACAATGCATGGGGGAGTGCAGTGGTACACCAATGCTCCATTTGTGTGAGCTGAATCATTCATCGTTCATCACGCGCACGCACGCTAATGGTCAAATTGGCCTGTGTGCTGTAAATTGCCCTCCAAACAAAAGAGTCATATTAACGCCAGTCACCACAACAACGGCACATTTCCCCAACAACCGGCGAGGTACACAAGTGTCAAAGTCAGTGGCTTTAATCTCGTGTAGCTCAATCTCAACTCACTGTAAGGTTAGAGACAGTCTGAGAAACTGTCCAGGGGAGACAGTGAAGACAACGGGAGCTGGTCTTCAGTGAGCGAAAATAGAGAATATTATAAAGTGTCCCAAAACGCTGAAGTTTTAACGCCAGCTCTCCAAACGCAGCCATTGCTTCATTTCATCTCCAATTTGCTGGCGAGGAGCCAGACTGGAGGAAAATCCCAGTAACTCAGTAGCTGCAGTCCAAGAATCTGACTTAAAGGATTTAAATTCAATATGTTTTTTCTCAACCGACCAGATTTGAAAATATATGATATATATATATATACAAATCCGTTTTTTACGCCAAATCAAATTCTATAACGTAGCAGACTTTACTTTTAAGGACCTGTCAGTCATCTTTAGGAGCAGCAGCGGTGTCCCGGTCCTGAGCTTTGACATTTGCTGGTCGCTGGTCGGGCGGCTGTTTTGTTTGAGCAATAACTCACGGACTGTGCCTTTAAGTCAATGCAAAGCTCCAGATACTTGGGCACACAGGCTTTGGTATTGACATATCTTCCTTCTGAGCCTCCACATGACACACAGGCACACCACATCAGAGCGCAGCACAACACACACACACACACACACACACACCACTCCATGGCGCTGTCCCGGAGAGCCTCATTTCATATTCATGGTAAAAATGAAAATGGTATGTCTTTTAGACACATGCACACACACACACACACACAGAGGACTCAGAGGAGAGAGGAGGAACGATAGCGAGAGTGAAATGAATACATTACATCATAATAAGCCATAGTGGTACATCCCTTTAGCGAACAACATCGAAAACAGCGATGCACGTGGATGCTTATCGGAGCCAGTGTGTGAGCGATCGCTGCAACTTTAACGGAATAAGCCCGAGACCCGAAATGAACGGTGCCTTCAGCTCATCAATTGCAGCTCTGCTTTGCGCTAGACCGGGGAGAAAAGCGCACGCCCGTCTTTGATTTGCGGTGGCTGGAGACAAGCAAAACATTGTGTCACGGAAAAAGGTAGTTGTTCTGTCTGGGAGGCAGACAGATGACTGCTCCTCCCCTGGCAACACAGGAGGAAATGTTACTTGTTTGAAGTGCGAGAAGCCCTCACCTCAGCCACGGGCACTCCCTCCGGGGGACGACAGTGCAACACAATCATGCCGTTCATAGGCACCTCCGTGCCTTGGGGGTCCTGCTCAAAGTTCTTCCTCAGGTCTGCAGAGGAGAATAAACAGGCGGCGTTAAAGGACGAGGAACACATGAGCCTGCACATTTGTTTCGCGCGTGACCTTTTCGCCGCACGCAAACATGCACGGACGTAAAGAGAGAAAATCCCATCACCGGTTTGAAGAGGAGTAACCTTTTCAGAGACAATAAGGTCAGCCTGCTATCAAAATGACATCGTGTTGCTTACAGGCGATGCGGACGGCTGCCTTGCGGCTCTTGGAGGTTCCCAGGTGACTCCAGGCGACGCACAGGCACCAGTAATCCTCGGGCCCGTGGAAGTCTTCCACCTGCTGGCGGGACACGTTGATCATCACCTCGCGGATCTTCAGCCCTGCAAAACCACAGGGTTGATGGCTCAGATTAGCCTCCGTTTAGATGCAGGGGTGATTAATCAAAGAGATGAAGAGTCGCAGGGACAGGATGATGAATCTGATTAGATTATCAGCCGTAAACAGATCTGCCGTGTGCCGGGAGGAGACACGGGGAGACGGCTCGGCAGAAAAACCACGGCACAAATTCAGCCACGTTTCAGGAGTTTCTAAATGGTTCGCACACATGCAGCTGACCGTGTCATGCTTAAGCATTCGGAGTCTTAGGCTATTATATAGTTTTTTTAATGCCTTCCAAATTGCTCCCATATACCGCAGACTTAGTGGCAGCCCTGTGAAAAATGTTCTTGATGGGGCTGATGTGACGTGTTAGTTTAAATGTAAAGCAGACATTTTAAGTGAAGCCCTTACATTCTCTCTCTGCATCGACCCATAATCCATTTATTGAGAGGTGACACTGAATGCCTTTCGACGGAGGTGGCAACCGAGAGCGAGGACACGCGAGCCACTTATTGTTTTAAGGAGGAGCGTGAGGACTCATTTCGCTTCTGGGAAAACGTTCGAGGAGGCTGTAATTTGAAAAGATTGCAAAACAGTGCAATTAAACGCTGCATCTGGAACACCGAAGCTTTCCCTGACAATCAAATCATCCGTCTCTGCAGCGCTATTTTGAGTTACCGTCAGGGAGGTCATTTGTGCATCTCTGTATATCGCCTGTGATGCGGACCCATAATGAGTCAGACGTGCGACGACCGTTTCCTGAGACATCTGATGTGAATTCAAAAGCGCGGCAGACACAAAAATATGACAGTCTTCGAACCATTAACACATAATAGGGTGGCTTTATTGGGTGTCTCGGAAATTGCAGCTTTCAAGTAGCTAAAGTGTCTCCTGCAGGAATGGAATCTGAATTTCAGACAGCAAACTTATACAGACTCAACTAGTTGAGTTCAGTCTCCCACGGTGTGCAGCATTTAACCTCTGGCTCTTGGTAGGTTTAGATATGTTCTTATATACGATACACACCAACTCAGAGTAGAATTATCACATTTCGCACATTTTTCTTTTATATTTAGAAACTCAGTTTATATTTTCATTTGTATTGTATTTAATTTTTTTGACTAGTGTGGGCGGCAGGGTCACAATGTCTTTTGTACGTATGACAATAAACACTTTGAATCTTGAATCGTTATCTGCGGTTCTGCAGTAGCCTGTGTGTGCAGGAGCAGACTGAGCTATTATTCGAGCAGTCTGTCACACTTCCTGTGGGCACGTGAATGTCAAGTGCCTCTAGTGCACAGCTCAAAACACTTTACCGAGCCGAGATTGTCATTTCTTTTGTTTTGTCGTCACCTCACTGTGTCTCTGTGTATGTGGGCCAGTTGGTTTCTAAGTGCTAGTGCTCCTGTGATTGAGCTCATGTGTTCTGTGACTGGCTTCTTCTTTTTATGAACACTTTTCTAAAACCTTCCTCATGCCTGGAATAAACATGTGTCTCTTAACACCTGACATCAAAATTCACAATAAATGACTTGATAAACAAAGTTTGCGAAACCGTAAATACATGCGTAAATAAGGGAGATGTTGATGAGTTATGGATAAATAATGGTAAAGTCTAGTTCAAGTGTAAGATGGGAGCGGCAGCCGATTTGGCCACACAGTGGTTATTGATTAAAAGCACCAGGGAACAGTCCTTTATCTCGTGACTCCAGAAATCTCCGTCGTGCGCGTAAGTGGCTCCTGTATCTCGACAACTGCCTGCAGCTGGCATGAGTATTGTTACGGGCCGGAGGAAGTCCAGCGTTGAATTAGGAGCGATCTGGACACGTGATAAGTTCAATTCAATAAACAGAGAACCGGTGTGGAAGGGCTGGCTGGGACTCATCAGCCTGAGAGTTGACAACAACTGATCCTCCAGCTCAGGGTTCGGCCAGCGGAGTCTCGCCTCGGTGAACTTTGAATAAACAGGCGAGCGCCTCTTTGCGCAGCCTCAGGTTTCTGCGGAGACTTTACTTCATTTGCAAGTTTCGGTGTGTGTGTGTACGTTTACAGCGCGGCTCGACAGTAATCAGCCCGTTCCCTCCATATTTAGCCTTTATGCATTTTTCATGAACGACTGCAGTCAGTGCACACGTCAGTGACGGATACGTTGCGTAGCCTGAGTGCTGCGGGAGCTGTAGCTGTGGCACTTGGAAGCTTTTTACGTGTGGCAGTAGGAAATGATCCGCCTTCACATTCGTCACTCAACGCAGCTTTGAGACAGCGGAGTGTGCGATAAAATGTGAAGCTGATTACAGACGGCGAAAAATAATGTGCCTTGTTTCCTGTGAGATCCCTTTTGCCGGAATGATGGACAACACATGTACAGTAAGGTAATTACCCAGGGGAAATCCATGGAAAGGCAAAAACAGCCAATCTATGATGTGCAGAACCTTATAGAAATGTTGCACAATTACCTGAAGGCAGTAAATTAATACAAATTGTCCTTTGTATTGTTTTTTTTTTTTTTTTTTTTTTCCTAAGCGTTAACAAGTTGTGCCTAACTGCGCATCTCACAGCAGCTGTTCGGAAATCAGTGTAAAGCTTAGCCTCTCGTGGCTTATTGCTTAATTACGCAGCCCTACACTTGTAGAGGAGTTGTCTCTCCACAGGCTTTTGCCATCACGCTGCACGCGGCAGACAGCAGCTTAGACATGGGCCGGGATTAAATGAAAACTAATAATGTGAAATAAAAGGGTTATCAAAGGAGGCGTAATGGAGGAATGCAGAACAGGCGCGTTTTCTGAAGACACTGTGATCCTCCACAGTGACTGGCTGATGCATTACACACACACACACAGGTAAATGTTCCATCTGATTATGATAAATACTATGCTGCGTCAGTTCTGGGCTCAGTGAAGTCGGGATTTAAATAAATGAAACTTCACAATATGGATATGAGCAACAGGTGAACTGACCCTCGTCCGACTGACAAGGTGCAAACTGACATGGCAACTGATTAAAAGATTCTGATGCTGCTGAATCTCATGGGGGCTGGAGGGGGGACTCATCGCCTCTGATTCCGTCGGAGGAGGGCGCGCTGACGTCGTGAGCTGCTGCTGTGTTTGGCATCTCTCAGTCTAAAATCTATCTATTAATATATGCAAAAATGAAAGCAATGCCAAGATCGAGTCATGGTTGGCTGCACGATTATGTTTACCCATTTGGCAGATGCGTTTATTCACAGTGACACCCTGTAGGATTATGTGATAGAAAATAATATGCTCTGATAGCATAGCTTGCAGCTCGGGCTTCAGTGATGGATGCACTGCCTCCTCTTCAGCCCATTAACATTATTTTAACCCAATTCAGCCTCGCTCCCCGAACGCTAACGAAACCAATTAAATTAAAATCATTCATTCCCAGAATTTCCTGACAAACATTCCCTCCCTCCACAGCTTCCCTCCCTGAACTTCGATTATTGCTTTAATAGTTGTTAAAGTGACTATAGCTCAGGTTGTCGTCCAGAATCCACAGGGAAAAAAATGTCACTCTCAAGGTGAGGCCTGCATTTTAAGTCCCCTTCAGCTCCAGCGGTGAAAAGGCGTGTGTAGTTTGTGAGCGATGCACCAGGGCTCACTCAGACATTTAACATATCTTAGGGGCGTGGCTTTGAAGGTAAAATTAAAGGCGGGGTTTTAGTAAGTCAGTTCTTACACCTTTTAATTGTTGGAATCCACCTCCGGTCCTGTTAGCCAGCAATAAATAGAGTTGTCTGACGCAAATGAACACAATCATTCAGTCCAAATGAAACGGCTGGTCGGGAGACGTTAACCGCACCGGAGCAGGGACCACGGTAGTTAATGAGCGAGTCACAGGAGAGGCGGCCTCTGGCAGTTGTCAGGCAGTTAGCGTTCCCGTGTTTCTGGGCAACCAGCTTTCATGAGAGGGGCTGATGGGAAGAGGTGAGATGCTTCATTAAATATATTTTAAAGTGATGCCTGCTCTTCCGAGGTTGTCCAGGATTACTAAGCCCGCTGTAACGAAATGACACGCGCACATAATAGTGTGAAGTGACCCTTCAGACTGACTCACGGGTGTAATTTTTAGACGGAGGCACACTGACAAAGTTTGTACCCGGAGCAAAATCAGCAAATTTCTTTTTATTGAGTCCACTTCAAGGACAGTTGGAAATCCTAATGTCCACTAGCTCAGTAACTTCTGGTGGACTTTTAAGGCTTAAAACAGGAAATGACCTTGTTTCTGATCCAATTAGAAAGTCTCCCATAGGCGTTCAACTGGGTTAAGGGCGTCTTTGAAAGCCATGACGAACAATAATATTATTTCTATATCATTTCCTACCCCATGAATGATGGCAACTATTAATTATTAATTGTCATTATTAATCTCTATTTATTTTGGGTATTTAGGATTCTTTAATTTGGACAATTCTGTGAGTATTCTGACATCAGCCTCAAGCAGCCTTGAAGATTAAGGACTGGGTTTGGCCTCTTACATCCTAGTTTCTTCCCCAATCTGAACTTCTCTTCCTCGTTAATGATGAGGAAAGAGAAACTAATGAATATAACAACAGCAGGCTGTTGCTGATGCAATGTTTTATGCTGAAAGAGGGTGGAGGAGGAGGAAGCCCCAGCGCTGCAGAGTCACTCAAAACTGCAGAACTGTTTTTCTGGCACACAGTGAGAATGTTTGAGAGCTCCAAAGAAAACAGCATAAGAAACAAAAAAGTGATGCACTCCATGTTTCAAAAGGGACATGGACAAATAATTTCAAAATGTAACTCAAGTGCAGTGCCTCACTCAACCCACTGGTAACACTGGGCTGGGGATTAAGGGGCGTGAGAGGCAGTTCTGGTTTCACAGTGTCACACTGGTGACTTTTTTCAGGACATTAAAAATGGAGACTGACACGGATTCATAAAAAAAACCTCTGCCATGTAGGGCTTTTCCCTCCAGGACTCCCTATCTACACAAGATGTCAAATAAATCAAGAGTGACACAGTGCTAACCAGAGGTATAAGTACTTAAGGACAAGTACTCTGTTACAGCACTCTGGGAGATTTCTACTGCATTTGAGCACAAATCTATGTACTTTCTACTCCTTAAATTCTATAAAGTGTATCCACTTCACGGGGCGCAGCACAAGAACCCTAAGATGTTGGCTGCCCTGCTGTGGTCGGCCCAGGTAGAGCGGCTGTCCGGGTAACGATCCTTTCTCAGGTTCACCCACAGAAACCCTGTCACGACTTCGACTTCTTCGAGATAGATCGTCAGGTTTGATCGCGTCGCTCCGCAGGGCCGTGACCGACTCCAGCAGGGACCTTGCTAAATTCAATAGTGGAGATGGGCGGTGAATACGGGGACTTTATCAAGGCCACGCAGTCCCCATCCATTTATCCATTTCCCAGTAAAGAATGATCCAGGTGCTCAAACAGGGCCTCGGTTCAGCTCAGTCTTTATTATACCGTCTAGAATTTGCCAGCAAAACTAGACTGTGTCCAGTGTTTTTTTTTGCACCCAGTGTCAGTTCTACGCAGGTTGTGAACAAAGGAGGACAACTGTCCTGTTTTATTTGTCTGCAACACTGCTTGGTTTTCAAAAGCAGCCACTGAAGTTAAAAATCCATTTTTACTTTTGTACTCTGACTAGATTTCAGAGCCTGTACTTTCTTAATTTTACCATACTTTTACTTGAGTAAAGAATCTGAGTACTTTTGCCACCTCTGCTGCTCACCAATCCAAACCAGTCCTTTACCGGGGGGGGGGGGGGGGGGGGGGGGGACAAAGGAGGACAACTGTCCTGTTTTATTTGTCTGCAACACTGCTTGGTTTTCAAAAGCAGCCACTGAAGTTAAAAATCCATTTTTACTTTTGTACTCTGACTAGATTTCAGAGCCTGTACTTTCTTAATTTTACCATACTTTTACTTGAGTAAAGAATCTGAGTACTTTTGCCACCTCTGCTGCTCACCAATCCAAACCAGTCCTTTACCCGTGTGTGTGTGTGTGTGTGTGTGTGCGTGTGTGTGTGTGTGGGGGGGGGGGGTGCTGAGTGAGGTGCCGAGGTAACGCTAGGCTACTGGAATAAGACCAGACCACAGTCTGTCTGGAACCCTTATTCACAGGGGCGTTAACTTCAATATAAAGCTCATAATGAAGATCCCTCCTTAATATCACACTCTGCGTGGTCCAATACGGTTTAAAGCTCTAGGAGGCCTTTCATGAGCCATGTTCACATTTTTACATTTTTTTATTCGACAGTAAAACCGGCCTTAATGTGATTCACCACACTACAGTCCTATTATTTAATTTACAGCTCAGAAGAACACATGCAGTATCTCTTTAACTGTCCTTACACACGCTTACTAAAATAGTGGTAGTAAATACGCTGCCACAGTGAGGGGTGGGCCGCGCTGTGTTTGAGTGAGGGCCGTGCTGTTTCTGCTGAAGGCCTGATAAACAAAGGGGGGACCTCAGAGAGAGAGAGAGAGAGAGAGAGAAAGACACTCAGGTTCCTTCACATTCAGCAGACATCACAGAGCTCAGTCCCGTGTCCAAATATCCTCAGATGACTGCAGTGACTGTGTGTAGGAGAAATTATCCAATAAGCATTCAGTCATGTTGATGACATGCAGCCTCTTCTCTGCATTCAGGAATACAAACATCCATTTAGCTCCTTCCACGGGCCCCTCTGTCTCTTCCCTTTGTGCTGCGCTCCCACTGCTTTCCCTTCAGGCCCGAGCCAGTGGCTGTTGACAAAACGCCACGAAGCCCCGGCAACAGACCTGAAGGTGGAGCAGTTTCCACTTTCCATTTCAATCATGCCCCTTAATCTGTCTCTAATGTAGCCTCCACAAAAGAGTCAGGAAGATATATAACAAAGCCGATGCCCACTTATCATCCCATGCTGTTCTCCTTTTCTCCGTCACTCCTTTTTTGGCCTGTCTGGCACCGCGCCGTGCGGTGTGATGTCTCCCAGCTCTGGTCTATTGTCCCACCTTGGCTGGGTTTACGTGAAGTCCCCGGGGGATGCAGGCAGCGCCAGCTACAAGTGGCTCCCGTTCAGCTCAGCGGAACTCGACTTCGTCCGGCTCAGAACCGGATCCATTTTGGGGATCCTCGTGTGGGGGTTGAGGTGGATGGATACAGCTTGAAGAGATTGTCTGTCTGATGTGGATCCAGCTTTAGGGGAATGTTTGTGTGATGTGACATTGCGGCATGCAGCTCAGCGTGTGGGGGCTGAGGGGCTGGCCGAGGGCCAGACACAGACGTACGCTGCTAGACAAGCGGAACATGCTCCCAGCAACATCTTCAGTCTGGTCCCAGCTGTGTGTGTCATACTTAATCCTGGAACCAAAGGGACACATTACCTCATGCATGAGAAAAATCTTGATAATTCAGCCATTAAAATGCTGTGAGTCCTTATTTCTGTCACTCCCCAGCCGCCTTGTTTATGTTTATCCAAAAAGTGCATGTCTGCTCGTTGGGAGCCAGTTCTGCATACACAAGTAGTTTTTCGCCGAGTGAGCCACTTCATTTGTTTCACTTCCATTTCTCTAACTCAGTTTGCGGCACAGGGAGTTTCAGGCATCTCCCTCCTTACCAGTTGCCACCTTTCATTCTTTTTGCTGGAGCTCCTGGTTGATGCTATCAGCAAGGATCATAATACAGAACACTGGAGTTGGTCTTTGACAGAGCATCAACAAGAATAGAAATGCAAACCTCCCCTATCCACCCTTCATTCATGCGCTTTCCCTCAACTGCTATCTTTTCATCTCTGAATCTGCGAGAGCTGCGATCCTCTCCTTTGAGACGACCAAAGCGGTATCCGTTTTCAGCCTGCTTTCCACTCTCCCATCGCCCCTCTCCGTTTCCAGTGTCCCCTTTCTCCCATATCCTCCTTTTTCTCTTTATCTCTTCATCAGGGTATCATCCTTTCAGCTAAAGTCTATAGGCTTGGATATCCTTCTGTCCCTCCTCTTCTTTCACTCCCGTCCTTCAACGATCTCTTGAGTTCTATCACTCATTTCCATCTCTTACAGCGTTTCAGCGGAGGCAAAAAATAAAGTCGTCCTCCGCGATAGGTCGCCGCAGTGGAATCCGTGTTTTGTTTACAGCAGCCCTGCTTTTATTTTGACTTTGGATTTTAAGGAAAGCTCAAACCTCTGATTTAGAGCCTGTAAGGATTCGATACTGCTCTCTTAAATCAGTCTAAGGAGTTTATCAGTGCGAGCTGTTTTCCTGAAGGGAGGTTAAAATCTGGGTTGCAATGATTACATGGAATATCCAGCTGAGCCTTGTCTGCCTGTGGTTTATCAAATGGCTTAGCAATGGCAAAGGGATGAGGAAATAAACACTGTTGCACCGAATTTGTGGATCCACTGTGTGCAGCAATAATCACGTTGTCCAGGAAAATGGCAAAATCCAGAGTCGGCCATGACAGATTATCTTCATACTGAATTCACAGAGAAATATTCAGTATTGGATTTCCGATGTGTGACATATTGTAGTTAAAGGGATTAAGGATGTTTAAAGTTTCCGTGTTGTAATTGAGCGTCTCACTCATGTTTTTTTTTTTTTTTTTTCTGTCCCATGATGCATTTCACCTGAAGTCTGAGGAGACAACTTCAGGCCTTTGATTTGCATTATGCTGGGAAACCCTTCACAGGAACTGCAATAAGTACATGGACTTATGAAAATGTTGCAAAGGACACTGGTGTCTATATAAGACGGACGTTACAGCCGGGCTGTTTCTTCTTTCAAGTTTGGCCAGTCACATGCCGGTGAACGCAGAGCCAGCAGCTATGTCTGCTCGACATCACAAGATCCCACTTGAGTTGACTGAACAGCCGAATGTCCTCTCAACACGGGTTTGCATGAGAAAACAGGCATCAGACAAGCGGAGCTCAGCATTGCCTCTAAAAGCTCATTTATGCCGGTTTTGAGTATATAAAAAAATATGCGTCCATTTAAAACGCGTACCTCCATGCACGGCATCGCTGGCATGGTTGTGACGCGACTCATCCACTAGAGGGCAGCTCACACAGCTCTGTTTGATAAACTTTCAGAAGAAGAGATGAACAGAGGGTTCTGTGTATCTAATGTTGAGCATATATGAGCCTTACAGTGGGTGCAAAGCTTCATATAGTTTAGTGTGTAGCAGTTAGTGACATCTAGGGGTGAAATGGCATGTTGCTGCACACCATCCTCCCATACAGTTAAGATGAAACACCTTTATTTTACATTCAATCTCAGCCAATAGAACCTTTTCCCCGAACCCAGACAGTGTGATGAAACTAGAGGGTAAATAGGTCCCATTGAATCAAAGACCTCTCCACTCTCACTCAGCATAATGCAGACTGCAGCACCAAGCCTCCCACCTGTCCTTGTGATCTCCTTCTTAGCCAGCACGTTTAACGCAGGCAAGTGAACTGAACAAGCCGGCGCTTTTGCACTAACTGTGACAGTAATTTGCCACAGCCTCTGTGACACTTTCCTGTCCGTCTCGTTCAATTAGGTGTGGAAGACAGAGAGTCAGTGGGAACAGGTGACAGCCCAGCCTCGGCCAGCCACTGGAAGAGGCTGGGAACGGCAAACATTTTTAAACTTTAGTTGCGAACGAGCAAGGTACTTGCAAGGTGAAGACGTACCTAAATAAAATCCCCTCAGGTGTTCACACACATCACTGACTTTATTCCATCAAAACTGCTCAAGCCTTATAATGATCCTGAACCCTCAATGAACCTGCAACAAATTACCCCAGAAGTAGGACTAGCTCATATAAAAAAAAAAAAAAATGAAAAACCCACCCACACCAGCAAACTGTGGTTTTTGACAGAGTGCCCAGTAGTTTCAGGGCAAGAACCAATCAATACAAGTATTCATGCCGATTAAAAAAGACTTCAATGCTCGACATTGGGTCATAGACCAAACTACACAACATACCATGCTGTTCCTGACCTTTCTCGCCTTCGTTAAAAAAACTAATCAATTAGGGTACATATATAACTGGATGATAAGAGTGATGGATGAATTTTATTTATTAAATTAGCAGGTTATTGTGCAAAATGAGGTGCAACTTTCAGGCACTTTTTTTTTTTTTTTTAACTTAACGGCCACTCAAAGAACTTTCACACACTACACTCACATGCTCACCTTCACAGACACACACACACACACACACACACACACACACACACACATACGGAGCTTCTATTTATAGAGACGCTCTTTCAAACGTCCCACTCTCTCGATGCCCACACTCTCACGCACAACAGTTTGGGGTTGAGCTTCTGGCCGTGACATGTGCACTAAAGGAGCAGGGATCAAAACACCCACTTTCTAAATAGTGGATGAGCTGCTCCAACCCAGGGTGCTGTTGTCTTACATAACAATACATCATACGTGTTTGATGTCTATTGCATTGGAAAGGCAACAAAGGCGATGTTGGTGTTTTGCTGCTTGTATGGAAATATCAACAGATACAGTTTGGCACAAAGGTGTGAGGAGACGCAGAGGCAGTCGGAAGTTTCAGTGAATAGCAGCACCAGGAGTTATTCATACTGTCAGGGCAGAGAATAGACATGGGGAGCGTGTTTGTTTCGGTACGGCTCCACTCGGCTGGTTTGGTGGTGATTCCGTAACGGCTGTAATTCTCATTCATGGATTCATGCGAGTCAGCCACGGCGCCGGCACGCGCAGCCAGTGTTCTGCCGCCGACTTGCTGCGCCTTGCGAACGCCTGCCGTCGCACATATGGAGCGGTTCCAGCGTGTGCCTGCAGCGGAACTGCTCTGATATGATTACTCTATTTCCTGGAAGAAAAGTAGCGTATGCACTCAATTAAGTGGCGGGACCCCACTGCACGAAGCCGCGCATCTCTGGCTCCAACAATGATAACAATAAAACCTTGTTAAATCCAGTTAATGGATTCAGTCGACACGGGCGCTGGCGTGACTTTACTTTGGCACAGAAGTGCGCAAATATTTATGACATGTTGATGAGTTTACTCATATTTATGAGTCTGTGGATCCACATTGAAATCTGTGGCCAGTATGAAGATAGGTGAGAGCCTAGCGCTGTACAAGAAAAGAACGGGTCACGGTACTTGGGCCCAGATTTAAGACACGATGAAGAGATTTCAACAATGGCTGAGTTGCTGTTACTTTGTGATATTACTTCGCCCGGGCACCTATTGCCTCTTTCTGAAAGGATCACATCACCCACATGGTTCTGGATACGTTGCTTTATAACGCTGCAAATGAAAGAGGTGTATCGGAGATTGTTTGAAATACAGTATAAAGGAGCCTTAATGGGCCCATTAGGAGGAAATCTGTAAAAATTCAAGGCTACATAAATGAGCACCTGTCACATGTTTCATTCTGACAATATGAAAGCCTTGTTCTCCCGGTACTTTAATCAATGCAGCCATTTGATTGCGCCGGACAGGATGTCTGGGACACAGCTCGAGCGTTTTAAAACCAGTGTACTGGGCAGAGCCATGGCACACAGTGATTCACAGTGTTTACATCGATTCAATCCAGAGTAAACAGAAGCTGTTTGCTGCAGAATAACAGAGTGACAAACGCACACATCAGACTGGCCAGTGAGGATTTTTTGCCTCTCTGCCAATTTATGTGCGATCCTGTGGACGTGCCAGAGACAAAGTGTTCCCGGTGAAAAAACAGAGACAATTAAAGATACCACTCATTCTTGCTCTCCCTCCACCTCCTTCCCTTTCATTTCACTCATCCATAAACAGAGGATTAACAGCAGGGAACACTCCCATATGTTATGGCCTCCTTCTTTTTTGTCTCCCCATTTTTAATTTGTCAAATGCTTTATTATCGCTGTGATCTGATGATGTTGCAGATGTGATTGTTCATTGATCCAATCATGTCACATAAATGACTCAAACTATTACTCCATTATTTATTTCTGTTTCTGGGACTGCGCAAATCTTATTTGTGTTTGGCACAAGTTATGTTGAGTAGATCGCTAAAAAATATGACTTGGCGATATCACCATATCATAACGTGACATTAACGCCACCTCTGCAGTTCCAGGGCCTCCACACTTTGTCTTTAAATGATGCTCCCTTCGGCTTAAGCTGAGAAGCCGGCGTGCCTTATTATATTCAAGTCAACAAACGCTGCATCATCCAAACATTAGTTTTCCACTTTGAGAAACTCTCTGCTCTCCTCCTAGTGAGCTATGCTGTAAATGCCATCGCTGTTCAAAAGGTTATGAGAGCAGCCATGAGACTGGCTAAGGTATCGAATGTTAATCACTGCAGCTCAGCGCCTCGTTGTGGAGCTTCGCTCCTACCTCAGTGTTTCTACTCTTGACTATTCCATAAGAAGGTTCCTCTCTGTCGCCCCAACAACAAAAATAATACATATAAAGGATTTAAATATAAAGGCCATTCTAGAGCTTAAAACTTGATGAAACATGAAATCATCACTAGGATTATTTTATATTCCATTTCTGACAAAGGATCGCCTAAATATTAAAAATTGGACTTTTTGGGGAAAGTTCATCTGATGTAAATTTAATGTGAAAGGGACATTTTTCATTTTAAAAAAACTTCTGAATTGAATATTCTTACTCTACACACTCACTTAGAGTTAGACTGTAGGCCAAAGGTTACAAAACACACAGATGACCTGAATTACTGGACATCTTAAAAGGTCTGTGCAGCCCACAGAGGTCACTTCCCCCGTGTGTCAGGTCGCCCACGTCCTCCTCCGGGCCGCCCCGTGAATTTGGACACGTCTACTGTTTTCTCTGGACACGGCACTCACTACACATCACCCTTCTGCTCGCAACAAAAGCTGTACTTTCTCAATAATGCAGCCAGTCGTCACACCACTTCCAAATCATTTGAAAAAAAAAAAAAAAAAACACCATAAAAAATGACAAAAATAAAAGCCCCAAGCAAATCTAAAACCAAGTGAGAGAAACGGCTTTGATTGCCAACATTTGTTGTCCTCCTCTATCTCACGATCCAATCCTTTATTGACAGAGGCAAAGTGTTTCAGGTTGACGGCACACGATGGCTGAGTTAATGGTTTGGATAGCACAACAATGTAAATATTCATGATAACTATAAATGGGCATTCATTAGAGACTCTATCACAAACACTATATCCTGCAGCGATACATGTCAACGGTGTCTGGTTCAAATCTCCTGGAAAGAAATGGTATTGTCAACTGTTTGTCCTCTTGAACTCTATAAAATGGCCATGAAAAGGAAAAAGGATGATTACCTTGTCTCGGGGGAGAAACATTACATTTAAACTAATAAAAACAAACAGAACACAGTAGCTTCAAGGGATAGTTCGCAGAAAAATGAAGATTCAGTCATCATCTGCTCACCACTTTGTCAGCGGAGGGATGAGTCCACAAAACACTTCTGGGGTCTCAGGGGTAAACTTTGTTCGAATTGGTGACAACTTTGCATGAAGTAAAACAATATAAAAAGTATAGCATGCCTCCCTAATGCTTGTGTGGATTCATCCAAGTGTCTGCACGCCACCCCACCGTTCAGATTCAAAACAAAACAAGATCCTTCCTACTGTGTTTTAAGCCTTAAAGGTCAGGGACTGACTTAGCTGACGTAGACACAGTGGTGTGATGTCATTGCTCACAAGCGCTTGGATGACAACATTCAAGCAGCACGGAGGTGTGTTATGTTACCTTCAGCTTTATTATTCAATTTGAAGTTTCTGGTTTATTCGGCTGCAACAAAGATCAGCCCTGAGACTCAAACACTTCACCCGCCCCTCCAGTCGGCATAGTGCTGGGTTGATAATGAGTGGATTTTCATTTTTCTTGAAAGACAAGAAAACACCCTTCTTCCAGCATCTGACAGTGCGGTTGATGCTGTCTCTGGGAATCGGCAGTAGCTGATTGGCCGCACGGTGGCCTCCTACTAAATAAATAAATGCAGCTCTGCCAAGAAGTGGATTGGACGTTTCTGGAGAGTGCTCTCGTTTTCTCCGGTGTTACATTTTAGGAAGTCAAAACATGAATGCAGCGCACGCTTGCTCATTGTCACGGAGAGTTGAGCTGTCAGGATTAGCTCAAGATGAGTTGCAGGTATGAAATATTTAGCCATTACATGGTGTTAAAAAAAGAATCTCTTTCTACCACGTTACACATCTGAGAGATTGAGAAACACGACACGATTCATCCACTTGGAGTAGACTGTATATATTTTTTCTTATGCTCAATACAACAGCAGCTGAAGCTATGGTGGTAATGGATAATTTATAAATTTTCTCTCCTTGTCTGCCGAGAGGCAAGACTGAAACTGGGGGGAAAAAAACAACACAAATTTATCTCCCTAGCTGACTTCGCTGCCTCTGGACGGACACAGCATCTGTCCTCCGCCTCTAACCCCATGGTCAAACAATGTTAGGGCGTGTGTTGTCGGGTCTGTGTGCATTTAATTCACAGCTTACTGCTTTAATAGCTCCATCCCCCTGCTCCCCACTGGACCCAGGGGCCATTCCACCACCTGAGTCAGACTATAATAGCTTGCACTGAAATACAGCTGTTCCGCTGCCTCCTACAGATGAAGCTGCGGAGCCAGAAGTGTCTCACATGAGGTGAGATGTTCATTTTCTCAACATGCAGCGTGTCGGCCCACCTCTGCCTGCACAGTAACAGACACCCTGTTTACGCCAGGCACTAAAATGCACTTTCAGAGATCGGATTGCAGGCTAAAAGCACTCGACAACATGAAAGTACAGGTGTAAGTGCACCCAAGATGCATTGGGAAAGGATTGGTCAGGTGGTCAGGGAGGCACTGTGACCACATTGACCACTAAGGGTAAACGCAATGGCTTTGTCAACGCGTGGGTCGATACTTTAATCGTGCCAAACTCGAAGCTAATAAGCATTAGCAGGTAAACACATGAGGCAATGCTCTCCTGGCGTCATTCCCCCGCTGGAAACTGCTTTTAATTTTATTACTGTCCAGAGAATAGGGCGGGGCAACGACTAATCGGGATGAATTGCATGATTTCCTTCCTACGCTAGATCCAATAATGAATTGAACACTAGTGTATCGGGCACTTTTATTTTAAATGTACTGCCTTATGTATATTTATTGGCCTGCAGTGTGCAGCTATCCACTTTGCTATGGCATTAGTTCGCTTGTTTTGCTTTTGTTCATCTATATTCCTTCTCCACTATCCACCAATGCTTTTCTTTTCCAGTTCCTGTGAGCGCCACAGCAGTCAGAAACAGACCTTTTCAAAATAAATAAAAGCCGGGGAGCAACAGGTAAAATGCGATAATAATGCGTTCACTTGCTCATCCCTAACAGAGATTAATATGACGATTTTCTCAAATTGTTGCCTGTTACAAACAGAGACATGATCGCGTCAACTGAAGGTGCGGCTTCATCTGGTGCAAGCTGTCTTTTCCGCTGCGTGCAGAATAAGGGTGGACAACACAGGGCCGGCAGCACCAGCAGCGCCACAGCGGGCATATGGTCCCTGTGTGGACAGCACATGTGCATCAGTGACACAGCCGTCAGGTGACGCTGACGCACGTCTTCACACATGCAAGCAGTTCAAGGCCAAGCTGCAGAGAAAGCATGTTTTTATTTAAAAATACATATTGAAGTAGTGTTTCCAGCAAATAGTATTATGTTTTCTTTCACTTCCATTTAACTCGTGAAATTCAGCTCTGCTCAAAGTGATGAGAGACAGCATCAGCTTCATGAGCGCTAGATTTCCCTCCTATTCAGGTTTTGTTTGTGTTCTCTGGAAACAAACGAGAGGAAGGAGGATGTGACGTGAGATGAACAGAGCCATCAGATCTTTAATGGGTCTGTAAATCATACCGGTATCTGGATGTGAGGCCTCTTAAAGCAAGTGGGAATGGAGTCATACATGCGGTTATCTTCAGATAATAAATTCCTGGACAGGCTCTGAGGAAACATCTGCTTCCCACGACTGTGAACACTGGAACATGCCCGAGCAGCAGAGCAGCACATTGACATGCAGCGCGGCCTTCTAGAGGGTTTGCTTTCAACCAGAAAACCCAGCATTATAAGACAAGCTTAGACTTTTTGGTTGGGCGCAAGTGGAAAGAGAAAAGAGAGAGGGGGGGGGGGGGCGGGGGGGGGGGGGGGGGGGGGGGGGGGGGGGGGGGGCTGAAAGCAGCAGAGGGTGTAAAAGAAAGACAGAGTTTATCCTCGTGGAGCAAGTGTGCCACTAGCTAAGAATCGTTTAAAGTCAAGCTGCCATTTCAACCTGTGATTATTACCAGTAAAATGTTCACTGCGGAATCAGTGGGAGTCCGCTCAATATTTGCAACACGCTCGATCGAACTCACGAGAGGGAAGTTTGAGGGAAAAGTATTCACCCTCTTTGAGCTATGGCCACAACTTTGGAACCAGTTCCTCCAAACTAAAGTGCAGCGTAATCAAATCATATGATTTATACTAGTTCACCGAGGGTGTCCCTAAATTCAATAAAGCGACAACTCAATTAATATTTATGTGAAATAATTTCCCTGGACACGCCTCTTCATCTGTTCTTTCCTGACCCGCACCAGATTCCTCTAAGATGCGTCGTGCTATTCTCCTCAGCAGTTAAAGCACAACCTCGCTTTGCCAAAAAGAGAAAACATCACCGGCCCGCAGAGGTAGTACATGTTGAATGGAGACAGAGTATGTATGTGTGACGACTGAAAACACGCAACTGAAGCACAAACAAACCAGCGTCTCTTTAACCTGATGTATGCCAGTGAAATGCTTGGCTCCATCTACCACCTTTTTTTTTTTCAAAGCCGAAGCAACAGCGAGTGAGATTTTAGCATTCTCTCCGCGGACACGCTTTTCTGAAATCAAATCCTGAAAAAAAAGCATGTTATTAAACTTTCAGCATAATTTTACAAAAATGGGAGTTTTGAATTACTCTTGTTCGACAGCGCCTCCTGACTATTATTTTCCCCCTGACGTACTTTCAAAAGCTATTACAATTTACCTGAACAAAATAAATACATAGATAATAGAGCGACATGCGAAAGCAAAAGCTGCCAACGCGCTCATTTAATCTCAGATTGAAGCGAGGCACGTGAAAATCTCTGGTTTGAGGCTCAGAATAGTGCCATGTTCTAACTGGACGCCTCCTCTGTGTTGAAACCACGTGATCAACGACCAGAGTTTTGTATTTGATTCCCAAGTTTCAGAGGGAGGGTGCGTCTCATCCAAGTGTGGGCTGTGGGAGACGGCCAGGTCTAGTGCTCAGAAGAATCGGCTGATCGTGGCTTTCATTCACGGAAAATTTGATTTTTTTGGCTTATTTTTCATTTTGTGGCACCGTCCTCTTACAGTTTTTCGATATTTTATTGTCACGCCAGAGCGTCTTAGTTCCTCCTTCAAGCTGCTCCATTGGTTTTCAGGTGGCTCCTCCTGTGTCTGATCATACGATGTGATTTAAAGAGTTGAACTAATGAATATTCAAACAGATTTAGGGCTGTTTCAGAAGCTAACTAGAAAAAAACTGCAACATCCAGATTTTGATTCATTCCTGAAGGACATTTCTTTAAACGTTCCTGATTTTTTTTTTCAGAAATAACTAGAGGAAGTCTAGGAAAATATTGAAAACAAAGCCTGATAGTAAAGTCCTGATCCAACATGGAATGCTTTCTTCCCTGACACACGTCACATCCTTCTGCCAAGGTTTATCCTCCTCAGTCGAGCTGGGCGCTTTTGATATAACAAATAAAAGCCGATGAAAACATAGCCTTCACTAGCAGAGGTAAAAGGTAATAGTTCAGTCTAAGCATCTATATTTAGTGTCGATCCGAACAAATCTAAAACACAAGAAAACACAGTTAACTGCTGGGCTCAGGTAGGAAGATGTCTTGTGCTCATTCTGACTGTTTTACACAGAAGATACCACCTAGATCAAAACTACCACTTTTGTATCCTTTTATTTCTCATTTCTCAATCTGTGATGCTCCAACATTTCTAAATACGGTCAGTGGTTCAATATTGATTCATACAATTGTACACACTGGATTATAACATCTTCCAACAGATTAAAGTTAAGAGGACACACGCTGACTCCGTTCGGCTCCAGACTGAGCTGTCTGCTCTCTCTGAATTTCAAGAGGTTCTCCTTTCAAGCCCTTCCTCTCTCTCTCTCTCTCTCTCTGCCTCGGTTCTTCCCCTTCTGTGCCTTCCCTTCTCCTCGTCTTTCCCAATAGAGACAGATATGAGCGCTGATAAGGAGCCAGGTGGGACCAGGGCTGTGAGTCCAGACCCGAGGCAGTAGAAATATACTGAGGTCCACTCTTATAAATACTATAGGGGGATACTGATTGTTGCACTTATAGCAGCAGGGTAGCAGACTAAAACACGTGTTATTATTAATAATACTAAGTGCGTGAATATTAGCTACAACCCCAGGAAGTGTTAGATTGAGGGCAACTTGACGTGTCACCTCTCATCCGATAATTTTCCTCGGTTCTGACAGACTGGTGCTGGTCGCGTTAATGCCGTCGGGCGTTGTAATGACAAAGACAATCCGGAAGCACTAAGGAACAAAGTGACATTAATGGCCGTGACAGCAACCCCGCAGAGGTTAAATACGTGGGTCCTGTCGGAGGAGACGCCGGCTTTTAACGGTTCTGGTTGGCAGCGAGGGAAACGGGACGCCCACACGAGAGAGAGCGCTTATTTCTTCCTCTGCTTTATTTTGACAGGCGCTTACAATGCACCTTTTCTGGGGCCATGTTCTGACGCACGCGGACTTTAAATGATTGTTTGTGTAATGTTTTATACATTCAGGAACAAGATGAAAGAGCAATTTTTTTCCCCCTTTACATTAGTGCGGAGGGGAAACAGAACGACAAATGCCTGCTAGCAACTGGAAAAAAAAATCTGAAATTGCCTTTTTTACCTTTGTTTAAAAAACTCTAGTAGTTTCCCTTGAGTCAATCTATATAAGACGTATTTAAAAAATATTCAGAGAAGCTCCTTGAATGTCTAACCCCCCCCCCCCCCCCAAGTTTTACATTTGAGAATCATCCTTGTTGTTAAAGTACAAATATGTTTTAGGGAAAATATAAATAATAATTCAGATTTTATTGCTGCTACAGTTTGCTGCATAAACACGAGTGAACTATTGCGATATTAGTGCCCCATTGTTGAGATGATGCAATAAAAACAGTTGGACATAAAAGGGGGAGAAAACTGTAGGGGGGGGGAGTTTTGAATGTATTCATTTTGAAGTTAAGACAACAAGTGCGTTTCTGCAAGTTGCATCAGTAAAAGACCATTTGCGGTTCAAAGTCAAATCCTAAAATTGAACAAGTTGGTGCCTTTCATGGTCTAACAGTTGTCATTTCAGTTTAGATCAAATGTGACACGCAGTGTGCGCTGGAGAAGAGAGGCAAATATTATTCACAGGGTTGGACGTGGCTGTGGGCGTTGTCGTAAAAGCCCCGTTTGGGAAGTTCACTCAGAAGACTTCAGCTCTGGCTAACGGAGACATGAACGCTATCATTGTAAGTGAAAGTGACAGGGGATGATGAGTGGAGAAGTTGCAGAGTGTTTATGTTTGTTCATCGGGGGTGTGTACAGTCTATATATATATACACACACATAGACTGTACACCAGAGCCATGATGTGGTGCTTGATTTTGGTGGCAGCGGACCAGGAATTCAAGATTGTGTCAGTAAACAATCAGCCTACGAGTGGAAGTACGACATATGTGATTATACATCAACCGATTCAAAGTGGGAATGAAAGTGTCATTTGAGAATACGCCCCAGTTTCTGTTCGGTTTTTATTACATCTTTGAAGTCGATGAAACCAAACACAGAGGCTGAATAATTCCATCCTGAGAGCTGGACTCTTTATTTCATGAATAATAAATGACTATTTTTACTCACATATGAATTCAGTGTTGATTACAACCTGTTCACCATAATGCTGGCCACGCATGTTTGATCAAGCAGCATCTGGAAGAGGCCGTCGTGCCTCCAACAACATGGGAAGGCTCAGTGTTCAAAACGCGTTCGATGGGATTGAACGGCCTAATTTATTTCACACCTTGGAAAGAACTGGCCTTGGATCTGTGTGCAGTGGGTTAGCGAGCACTTTATTTCAAACCTTCTCCTACTGCAATGACACGAATCAAACCAAATTCCAATGGGAGAGTGATCTGTGGAAACCCCCAACACTGGAAAATGGGACACCGTAATAAATCATCTTTCAAAGTGTGTTAGAGTCAAACTTATACAATGGAAGATTTGATGCCGAACCTAAATAATCCCACAGAAATTGAGCAAAATGAAAAAATGGATCAATAATACATATGCTATGTCTCTAGCTAACATAAGGAGATTCTGGGATGGAGTTAAAAAAAAAAAAAAACGTGTTGAGCTCCAGAATAAATGACCATGTCTGTGACTGGAAGTTGGGACTCAGTGTTTGATAAAAATGTTTCTATAATAATTCTTCTGGTATAACTGGAGCAGCACAGAGACAGTGATGTACAGGGGGCCATGGACACTTATACACCAATAAGAGCCATTTATATGGCAAAATATATATTTTCCATAAATATATATTTTTTGTCTGTGACCTCTGGTGTACTGTCTCTGTGCTGTGCAGTCCTGATATTTGAACCTCTTCTGTCTTGTCTGTTTGTGAACAGACAGAACAAAGCTGAGACGAAGTACTTTTATACACGTGCAGATTAAATGGGACTGGACATGTGCACGTGTCTCACCTGTCCCCAGGTCGGTGTGCTCCTGAGACATGTGCTGGTTCTGGTGGACCCATTCTCCGTTGCACTTGAAGAAGATCTGCAGAGCGGGCCGAGCTTGGCACTGGAGCTTGATGGGGTTGCTCTTGATGATGTAAGCGTCGACGGGCTCCTCCAGGAAGCGGGGCAGTGTCCCGGACTGGCCATGCTGCAGGGCTTCACCTCGGGCACCTGGAGGAGGAAAAACAAGTGATTTACTTTCTTATCCAATTATACTTTCACAACACACTCACTACAAACAACGACTAATGACGATGAAAGTATACTGAACCTATACTGAAGTAACTGAATCTAGAAGCCTCCTCCCCCAAACACTCCAAAACGCAGCCTCTACTCCCTTCATTGAAAGGCACCATCTAAAGATAGTGTCTCTCTGAAGACAGGCGATCACAGACGCCACGTCATCAGCCATTACTCCCCCCGCCCCCCTCGGCCCGTCTCAGGTGTGTTCCAATCGGGGCACGCTTCGCTACATCTGAGGCCCCGTAAGTGTAATTACACTCCGACTAATCCCCAAGTTTGTTGGAACCTCTTTAATGCAAGCGTGGAGGGTTTAGTGAGGCAAACTGTCCTGCACCCGCCTCTCCAGCGCATGTTTCTCCACAGTGATGGGAATACCTCTGAAAACCCCATCAGGATTAGAGAAGCCACTCTTCCTTTCTCTCCCTCCCTCTCTCTCTCTCTCTCTCTCGAGCTAATCTAATCCTCCTACCGCTGCTGCCGGATGTCTCCTGATTGAGGGAAATAGATAAAAGACTCTGTGTGACTCTCTGGCTGTGAAAATCACAGCGCCCGCTCTCTGTTCATCTCCCCTCCGTGCGACACATCCACATTCTCCTCCTCGTTCCTGGAACGGCGGCTGAACAAAGAGACATGCCTTTAATTTCAAAATGACTCGCCCCGGGGCAAGCTTTTCCCTTGTACGGAGCGCGCCAATTTGTTTTTGCGCACGGAGCATTGACATGGCGTGTTTGTGTTCGGATGGATGCAAAACACAGACCTGAGTACGAACAGAGACAATGATGGATGGGAACATGAATACGCAAACACACAGCTGTCAGAAGAAGAAGAAGAAGAAAAAAAAAAAAAAGATCCAGCCTCCCACAGGATGATTCATTTCTTAATAGATCAGGTATTAAACTAATGCCTGCGCCAACATGAGAGTGTAAATATTACCTGCAAACAACACCCCAAATATCCACATCAGCGAGCTTTAGCGAAGGATTACAGGCCTCATTTCGGAGTAGTTGTCTGTTCGCGTGTCATTTTTTATTTAGCAGATGGGATAGCGCTGCTGCAGACAGATTAGGAGAGACACAGGAGAGGAAGCCCTGGTGTGATTTAACCTCAGGCTGGGTGGTGGGACACGCGACCCTGGGGGAAAGAGCAAGCACTTAGCTTATCTTTGCATCGCCTTGGCTCCAGAAATTCCTGAATACAGATCACAGAGTGCATCGCGGAGCTTATATACTATAGGGTGCCACTATATCTCATATTATGCACACACACTGGTGTTGCAGGGGCTCAGTTTTGAGATTATTAGGCTCCTCCCACATTATTAAATTAGAGCTCTGCTACTCCTCCCGAGTTCTACTGCTGCTTTAATGGTTTGGAAACACTCCGAGTGACATTTTAATTTGAAAAATCAACATGTCTTAGTCTGGAAGGGCAGAAAATGAGATGGTTGCCCAGTATACATGTATGGTCACATGATATATGTTTCAGATGTACAGTATATGAATACAGATTACAACTGTGGCATTTTCTTTTTCTGTCCACACCAGCATCCAACATCCTCCTCTCATCTAGGTCTTGAGTTGGGTGGTAAATGGTTCATCGGCACGTTACCAGGACAACCCCGAGACCAACAGCTCTGTCATCCGGGGGGGGCCGCTGTGCCCGGTGCTTCACATTCTCCACAGTGATCTACAACCAATGTTCCAGCCTGGCAATAACACATAAGGGGCACAGACACACTGAGCCCAGTCTGAGAGGAAAACAAGATATCGCTGCCAAAGGCCTGAATGATGGCTCTATCACACTCCGTCTCGCTTTCCCTCTCCGTCCCCGACACAAAACAAACTTTTGTCTTGGAAGACACAAGGCACTCCGCTAATACCATGTCCGCTGTGAGGAAATTTCCTGAAGTGGAGCAAACGCTCCATCTATTCGCATGCAAATTTAAAAGCAATGGGTAAGTGCGGTCTCTTATGTCAGTTCAACGTATTCATAGCTTTTAGTGAAAATCTAAAAGAAATGAGGGGGAAAGAGCCCCCAGCCGGCTGGTCTAATTTAGTAAAACCCAGGCTACATCACACAGAGGAAGACGACTGCTGCTCGCACTGATTTGGAGAGACTGAAAAGCAGCAGCCGGGCTGATGTTTGCCAAATTCTCCTCCACGTTTGGCACACAGCAACCGTGTTTCCTGGCAGAGAAACTGCCGCCGCCTTTCCATCTCAAACACCAGCTGATCCGAAAAGATAGCCGACGTCTTGACACATGCATTGAGGAGGATCGGGGTCGCTCCCTGCAACCCCCCCAGGGCCCTAAACGGCTCGAGTTCTCTGTCCCCGCAGCAATTTGTTCCTTACGTAAGCACCCGGAGGTGTTTGTGCACCGACCCCGCACGTCATGAAATTTGCAGATGACATGGAACGTGTTACCCGCCTCAGAGCTCAGACTGAAGATTGTGGGGTTCATCCAGTGATGCAACAACACGAAGACATGCTGGTGGAATCACAAGACAACAACAACACGACAAAGTGTCACATATATATATCCAGAGCAAGAGAAGAAACAGGAGAGCAAGAGTTTCGTGGGCTGGGTCTTTGAAAATGAGCTGACCCCGATTGTCCAACGGACAACTTGAGTGTCAAGTGGAACACAGGCCTTTACTTTACACCAACGATTCATATTTAGACAATTAAAACGATAGAATCAGACATTAAAACCATAAACTCAAAATGGAAAAACTTCAATTTAAATGGACTTCATTTTTGCCACCAGTGAAGCCGCCCTCTGCTGGCCATTTAAGGGAATACAGCTAAACCCTATTTGTTTAAAAAGTTTAAATTTAAACCTAAAGTCTCAGTGTACACAAACCAGGCAGTGCAACCCAAGGTGACGCCTCCCACTCTCTGCACGCTGACTCAGAACCACTCCTGTGTAGAGAGTGCTTCCACTTCCCGGGATGCTGAACTGATTGCAGGAGGACCCTCTTGGTACGAGGGGCTGTTGCCCTCTGCACCCGAACCTTTGGTCCCCGCCGCACTACAGGAAGCAATTACAGCACCTCCTTAACACGCAAACTGCTTGTGTGACATGGGACACGGGTTCAGTCCGATCGACCTCGACAATTTGTGCGAAAACAGAAAGTGTTGGGTGAATACGGGTCAGTCTCTGAGCAGGACGAGGCTCTCAAGAGCAGCTTCACGCCACTGCCCGAACAGGTTTCGGTATGTAGCTTCACTGCACTGTCGCTGCTACAGGCTAAGAGATAGCTCCCTTAAAGCTGTTGATGGCAGGTCTGAGTAAAGCTGATTATTTGTATTGATAGATTTGAAAGAAACAAGACATGATGGATGTTCATGACCTGGCGAGCTCAGTGAACGCAACAGCACCATGAGCCACGCTGTTAATGGTTTTTAATACAATATCACTTGTTTGTGTCTCTTCTGGGCCACACGTGACCACTGGCTGTATGGAAGCCATTCATTTAGCTGAATTGAAATGGTCACAGTGGCACCAGTGATTTGCGATTTTCAAACCCCAACAGGTGGGCGGCACCAAGAAACAAATAGCCCACCGGCAGCGTTCGCGAGCGAACGCAAACACACAGCGACACGGAGCCTTGTCAGCCCTGTTTGTGTTCGCATGGAGCGGCGGAAGCGGAACAGCGAGCGGAGGAGGATGTACGGCTTTAATAAAATGCAACGCCGACTTAATGTGTTATCAAATAATCAGTGGCTCGAAGCCGAGAGCACTTCACAGCAACGTCTCAATTTCAGAATTATCCCAACATGCGAGGGGCAAGGGCGACCTCCATCGCCCACCAGCTGGGGCGTCACATCTCCAGCACCGTTTCGCTAAGATGCTCAAGAAGAAGAAGAAGAAGCGAGTGAGCAGAAGCAACCGGGGGGAAGTTTGTCATCGGCTTTGACTCAGAAAATATTCGGTTCGTTCAGAGGGAAGCAGCTGCTTTGCCAAGAATTACTAAATGAATCTCGTAATTAATGATTCGCTTATTAATTTTGAGTCAGTGGCGTGATTATTTTTTAATTACTCCGCCATGTTGACATTTCAGAAAGTAAGGTGCACGTTTAGTTTGTGAACGGGGGAATAATTTTCCAGATTTTATTTGCTGCTGCGCGTCCTCTGTGCCTTTTTTTTTTTTTCCCCCGTCGACACAGACTTTCCGGCTAATGTGTAAATACATGAATAAATACAGCTTGGCAATGGTCAACGCCGGATTAATTATCCAAGCCCGATGTGAGGTGTCTTCACAGGCAGCGCTGACGCAGCGCCGCGCAGCAGATGGACGGTCGAGACTGAGGATCAGAGGTGAAGCAAGCGGAGGAGATGGGGGTGGCGGGCGACTGGTGAAGCAGATGACAGGTGGGTGTTGACGATGGCGAGAAGCACAGGGGGAGCATCTGTTCAGATCATCCAAGTGCACGACAGGAAAGATTAATTATCCGAGCCCGATGTGAGGTGTCTTCACAGGCAGCGCTGACGCAGCGCCGCGCAGCAGATGGACGGTCGAGACTGAGGATCAGAGGTGAAGCAAGCGGAGGAGATGGGGGTGGCGGGCGACTGGTGAAGCAGATGACAGGTGGGTGTTGACGATGGCGAGAAGCACAGGGGGAGCATCTGTTCAGATCATCCAAGTGCACGACAGGAAAACAAAAAAACAAAAAAAAAAAAAATGGATCTAGGAAATGCTTATAAAATACACTTGGAGCTACTCAGCCAAACCTGGCCCACTGGAGGATCTTCACCCCCCCATACCCACTTCCTCTCTGCAGAGATCCCTGACTGACAGGTGCACCGCAGGGAAAAGATAGACAGGCAACAATGGGATTCCTTGATCTCCCGGCACAACAGCAAATGGGTCGAGAGATGCGGCAACACGTGAACAGCCTGATTGTGCTCAGTGTTTCTCAGACACTACCCATGATTGAACCACATCAAAACACATCAGCCTGCAGCGGGAGCTGTCCCCCTGACGAGCTGACAGGAAATGAACTGCTACCGCAACCATGACTTATGCACGCCAGCTGGAAGCGCGCGACATTCGACTTCGCTTTCCAGCTGAAGTGGTTTCTCGGCGTCGCGCTTCCACCGAGGAAGGATTCAACTGGAGGTGGTAACCAGGCAATAACCAGATTTTCAGCCACTACTTGAAATCACTTCACTGTCCCCCCCCCCCCCCCCCCCCCCCCCCCCCCCCCCCCCCCCCCGCCCCGTCCTCGGGCGAGTCTCCCAGCAGAAACGCCCGCAGCTCAGAAGGAAATTACAATTATTTATAACTTCTTTTGCAACGCCAGCCGCAGAAGAAATACATTTCTGCTGTGCCTCGCCGTCTCTTAAAAACAGCGTGGCCTCAACAGAAAGAGATGCTAGAGCGCTTTGTTCAAATATTGATGCAAACCTCTCATCTGTCATCTCAGGACACACACACACACACGGCGTGATCTCATAACTAAAGCACTCCGAGGCAAAGGCAGTTTTCCTCACACACAGACCAGATGTCGTCCAATCAAAACAAGAACAAGCGAATGTTGACTTTTTTGCTCTGATGGACTATTTCACACTCAGACGATCAGAGGATCTCACACTCAGAGCACGATGCAAGGGTCTTCGTCGGTTTCAGACACATTTTTAATGTTTCCCATCCAGCTCCCTGCTTCTTAAACAGCAAATGCCCTTCCCAGTATTTGACTGGAATTCAGGGGGGTAGCTATTAAGTTAGAGCCTGGATGACGCAGGAGAGGTTTTCTTTCTTAGTACCTGGCAAATCCAGCGAGGTGCAAGCACACCTGGCTTTTACGTCCAAGCCCCAGACATGATTAATTGATAGATAGACAAGGGGAAACCTTTTTGAACCATGCACTCGGAGCAGTGACCTTTTCTTCAAACAAAGCACAGAAATATCTTTCCTGGTCTAGCTTCCCTTTCTCTCTTCGGTAATGACTGGCTTCAAATTCCATCTCACACACAGGAGCCGCTGGGCCTGAGAGAACTCACTGCAGCAGTGTCACAGTGTGGTCGTGTGTCTGTCAATAATTACAAAGGACATAGTTTATTGAACATTTGATGCATATGTACTGTTACTGAAGTAAACATAACGATAAGGAGGACGCAGAGCCATTCATTCCTGTGGCGGTGCGCCTTGTTTTCAGTAGCAGCATTTGTTATTAATACGACTGAGTCTGTATTTTTCTTCCATGAAACTAAAAATACAGTAAAGACTATTGCTGATGTAGTCGACTGTTGCATTACATCGTCAGTCACTACGTTCTTGAACTAGTTTCAGTATATTTAAAAGCAACTCATCCGTCAACTCAAGTAGAAAAGTCAACAAGTAGTAGTAGTTTTACGAAAGTAAAATGTTTGAGTGCTTCCTCCACTACTGCCACAGGGTCATCTAGGAATTTCCAGACATTTTTTGCCTTGGGTTTGGTCTCGGAGGCAACACTGTGCAGGGGATGCTGGGAGGGAGATGACAGTATCTCCTGCTCCTGTCTTTTTTTTTTTTTTTTTTTTTTTTTTCAGGTTGAAAAAAAAAAGACAAAAAAAGAAGAGACCGTGGAGGTGCAGTGAATATGTACAACACGTCTCATACATATTCAATTTGCTCAGGTATAAATATTTCTGATAGGGAGCGTTTTATAGCAATTCCAAGAACTTTGGTAATTTGGTGGAGGCAGTGTGGTGTGGAGTGTTGTTTTTGCCCCACCTCCTCCAGATTCACTGTTTTTCTGTTTCTAAAAATATTAGCGGAATGTATTTTTTGTTGTGAAAACAATTTTTTTGAAAAAGTATGTGTATTTTGCGCGTGTGTGCAGAGTTTGTGTGAATGAGTGTCACCCACAAACACCCAGGTGGTATATGTGTCTTCATCAGTGTTGTGACAGCTTGCCAGCCTGGCTTTGGCAGGAGGGAGATAGTGCTTCCCTCAGCTCTCCCTGTAATCAAAGAGTAAACACGCTGAAGCAAAAGTGGGTTACCTGGATGTCAAACTGACAAAACAGGCGTCGATCTCGACCCCCCACCAACCGCCTCTGCTTAGGGCAACACTCGTGCACTTTAATATTAGGAGGGGAAACAAAACTTGTCCAAATAAGAGCTTTTATATTCAGAACGACAAACACGTTTTCCTCCACCAAAGGAAGGGGGAGTGGAAACTAAAAATACTTTGGGACGTGTGTTAGTACAGAGAGTCCTAGAAAATTCACACTGCAGGGCATCGGTGATGGACGCCACCAGACAGTCTTCCTTCAACATTTCATTTGAATAATAATAAAAACACTACAACTTTTCAATTATGATTTTGCTTTCAAAGTGTTGGAAGTACCTCTACTTGAAAGAGGAATAAATACAATTAAAATTTTTAGAAAATATTTCCAGTTTTCTTCCTTACTCAGGCGAGCGACACATACTAAAATAACTAGGACAACTTACATTACGACTGCATGGAAAAACAAAATACATCCACACATATTGTGAGGTGCGTTTTTACACACTGAGGATGAAGGTGAGAATTATGCTGTACCTTTATTTTTCAAAACTCTCTTGGAGTGAATCTTAAAAATGAAACTAACACCCGGCAACACTGTTTTATCGCAGGATTCCAGGGTGAAAATATATTTGAAACGTGCAAGGCCACAAATAGATAGACAGGAGGTGCAGAGTGAGTGTACTCATTACTCGTAGCTATAACAAACCCGCCGCCTCACTTTCAGTCACACCAGAGCTGCAAGCTTAAACTGAACGCTTCTTGCCGCTGCTTGCTCACATTACAATCATTCAACTGGTGAAACACTGTGACGTGATCGCAGAAACATTCCGTATTTTTGTCACAGCCGAGGTTGATCCCGAAAGCAAGCCTTCATCCAAAATGCAGCAAACAAGACATTTGCTGCTTTTTCTTCCACGGCGGCTCGGTTTTAAATATTGCAGGGAGGTAACGAAGCCGGAAGGCAGCAGCTAACACGAGGAGTGGCGAGGAGCGACAGCACACCACTGACCCCACGGTGAGAGAAACAACTCTGTGGGGACGCTGCTTATTGAATGTGTAGCATGAAATCCAAATGGGAAAAGGGCGATTACAGAAAAATGTCTTTGCTCAAATAATGTGCGCTTGTTTGCCACAACGCTCCCAACATTATGCACTGGCACAATGACATCTCATGGATTAAATCAATATGTGGCAGGCAGGAGTGATAGTGAGGAGGAGTCTGACAATAACTATCTTGCAACTGTAAATAAAATACAAATATGATGGATGCACAGTGCAAAGTTATGCCCCGTGTTGCAGGGCAGTACCCAAAGGTGGGGCTGGGTGCCCTCGGCCCTTGGAGTGCCCCTGATGTCCCGGGAGTCTTTCCTTTTCATAAACTAGACCTTAACTAACAGTTCTAACAATAGGTGCAACATTATGTTAGTCATTTGTTCACAATGTGTTTGAACAAGGGACAGTGTGTGGGGCTTAGCTCAGAGATATAGAGCTAATGGTCAATAAAGAATGACCTCAGAGTGCACCTCACTGAATCAGGAATTCATTGAGCATGGATCGATCCTGCCCCGCTTATGGCCCCGGATTTAGAAAAATTGCAGCTCAGCCTCTGGTCTCCTTTTGAGCAAGATTACAGAAGAACTAATCCACTGATTTCCAGGATATTTTGGGTCCAAGAGTCCATACAGTTTTGGCGTGGATCCAGGATCAGCGAAGGTGAGGGGCTCATATCCATGAGAGATCCAAGAAAAAATTCTGATGTCGTGATTACGAATGTGGTTTCAAAAGGGGGTAGATGCTGAGTGGAGTTGGAGGGATGCGCGCTACTGAGCGTCGTTCGAGCTCAGGGTGTCTTTAATTTTTCACAACACTAAGGATTCCTTTTCTGGTCAAGGTCTTTATCTCAGAAACATTTATCCTCACTCAAAGCACAGTGAAATCAGATAAACCTGAGGGCTACAATTCGATTATTTGACCGCGTTCTCCTGCTGCTCTCCACTTGAATTAGTTTCGTCATATGCACCTCTGAGGAGCGAGCGTAATAACCGATACCCCCCAGACCACGACATCATGTCAATGTTTGGAGTTTGTCCCGTTCGCACGAACAATCAAGCCTCAACCTTTGAGACGCCGCGGCGGCATGGTGCGCCTTCATTAACGTGTCACATGCGGCGCCATTTATATTGCATCACCCGCCAGCGCTCGGCTCTGGTGTCCTTTAGAGAGCCGCCCTCTGCCGACTGACAGTGATCGCAGACAAAAGGAGATAATTGCTTGCTTACTCTTTTCTGATGTAGCCTATGATCCATTTTGTCTTTTCTGACAGAAAAGAGACGGTGACATAATCAAAGTCATTGTGTTGGCGACACAGTCTTGGCCGCAATCACACTGGCAGCCTGACAGCTCGCTCTAATGTGTGTGTGCGCTTGGTAAAAGGGGCTTGATAAATAAGTTAAGCCCTAGCGAGAAAAAAAGAAAAAGAAATGCTCCACTTTTCACACATTTTTTCCCTCCGCTTCTTCCACAGAACTTTAACACCAAAAATGAAAATGGGATTTTATTATTGAATGAATTTATGAATAAATTACTGCTGTGTGGCCATATGGGAAGAAAAAAAAAAAAAAAAAGCTTCAGAGCACCCAAGTTTATTTTATAGAGTGCTGTTGTGTCAGTTTCTTCAATGTTTGGCAGGGGAAAATGAAAAAGCAATAAAGAAAAAGTTAATATCCGGCAAATGAGTCGGTGCACGGTTCCTGAATTAATGCCATTAATCATCTCTCATCATGAACAACGCGATAATCGGGAGGAGGTCTTCTCTTGTCGTGACTTCATGTCACTGGTTTTATTTGCCTCATGAAGAATTCACTTTCATAAAACATTTCATCAAATTTCGCAGTGGGCCCTCTAACGGCTTCAACCTCAAGCTCCAGAGATACATGAACAGAGCGGTGCTATAGTCGGCAGTAAAAACACATTATGTGTGTGAGTTCTTTATATGCCAGCAATTTGAGCTCCTGATTGATGTTATTATAGATGAATTACAAGTCACTTTGCCACTGAGACTCAAAAGCCCTCTGAAGTTAGACAGTCTGCAGTCTGTTTAATATCAAATTGAACTTGTGAATATGTGCGCAAAGTTAACTCCACGAAATACTACCACTTACTTGTCAAATTTACTTGTTAATTTATCTTATAGCCTCAAGAAATATAGATTTCTTTCTGTGTATTGAAGCAGTGGGGGATCATCGGAGTCTTCAGCACCATTGTTGATTAAAAAAAAAAAAAAAAAATCGATATAAGATGTGCGTCGTGTTCAACTATGAGAAAATATATGAAAATTGTATTCAGAGGGTGATGAATTATTGTGATCGGTTACAAGCAACCAATGCAAACAGGAAGAGAAACACAGGGAGAGAAACGTCTCATGAGAGGTCATCACATTAGCACTGCAACAGCCCACTGTCTATTATTTGAGTTGCGTTATCCATCCAGGTTAGAAAAGAGGAAGCTTTAGAGGGTGCACTTGACAAATTGAATTCCACCATCTCGCCTTTACAGCTGGCGTTTTTCAAAGCGCGTCATTTAAACTGATCATGTGAAAGGCACTTTACAGACGATCAGTTAAGGCGACGCCACTTCAACTGTGGCTACAGGTGAGCAGCGTCTTCTGCGGCTCTGCTTTTCTGTCTGGGATGATCTCTCAGTAGTCTCAGCCCCGGCTTGGCTTCAATTTCTGGAACATCAAGGTGCTTTACCAAACACTTTTTATCAGCGTGAGTGATATCAGGAGTGTAGGATCCAGTGTTCTAGCTCTAAAATTCAGAAAATCTCAATCTGTATTGCTTTGACTGTTGGGCCACAGTGGTACTGCGGCTGTACGAATGGAAGTATCAAGTGGTTGGTCCAGTACTTTAGGCCATTGCCAAATATTACTGATAAATACTAACAAACAACATAGGAGAGATGAGGATGAATTGCTGTTATAAAATAAATCCTTATCCTTATTGTGAATGTTCTTATGTAGCGCTAACCAAATGTTTTTACATAAATAAAACTTATAATAATAATAAAATTTGCCATTGAACCCCCCGCTTCCCAAAACCAAACTCGCAGTGCAAGAATATATCATTGTTCTACCAGTGACACCGACTGCAGCGCAATGTACGCCACCTTCCCAGGTTTACAGCAGAGATTAAGAGCTATATGAGGTTTACAGTTCAGCTCCAGGGCTCCATGAAAGCCTGGGACATTTCGTCAAAGGCTTATCTTGCATTTAAAAATCCGTCTGTTACACGGGAAGGTGTTAACTTCTGCCAATATCAGTGCAGCTCATTCATTTTCCCTCTGAAGAGAGCATGCGGCAGAAAGGATGGTCCACTTAAAGCTCCACTATCCAGCAGTGACTTATTCATGATAGTTCTCCTGAATACGAGTCCAAATTGAAAAAATAAAATAAAATAAAACACAAGGCAAGAGGATAAGCAATGACATCATGGTTCGTCTCAAAAGGGTAGAAGGCAATGGAGGTTTGGCCAGAAGTCCTTCAGGAAAGCTGTGACTGGCATTTAAAATTAATGACAATCAAACAGCAGTGCAGTGCTTTTCCATGTCCCCCAGCCGCTGTGCATGTATCAAACAGGAAAGATCTCTAATGGCCCTCTGAAAAATGCAAGGAAGTAACTTCATCCAGGAGCTCCTCTGTCACCCTGCACTGTTCTCTCACCTCTTTTTTTTTTCCCCACTGAGCCGTTGGTTCAAAGCGCAGCACAGTATAGTCTGCCCTGCATTTCATCTCCCAGGGGAGGTCTTCAAACGATACCTATAACTGCCCAGGTAATGCAATCTGAGTTAGATGATCCATCGGAGAAGCTCGACAGCAAATGGCATGTGATAAAAGTGATAGTACTAATGAACAAGGCAACAAAGTTGATGGAGAGGTTGCATTTACAACAGAATATGCAGAGCATTCCATCCACACGTTTTAATAGGACGAGAAATATGAAATATATCACTGACACAGTGACAGACGGATGTGTAATGGCTGACAAGCCGAGTGCGTGGGAGCAACGCTTCACTGTGCAATACATTACTAATGAACAATTTCCCGTTTTGCTGCTTACTAAGTGAAGAGTCCCACTGTGGTGTGCCAGGGATTCCTAATGAATCTTTAAAGAAACAGAAAGAAGCAGCAAAACAACAGGAATTGAGATCTTTTCAGGCTGAATGCGCTCATTTGTCAAGCTCAGACGGACACGGCAAAGGTATGTCGGCACAGTTTCGCCGCCGTCGTATACAAATGATGCCTCATTTCAAATAGCCAGGCCCACGTGAGCGGGCGCGCAGGGGCGTGCTCAGCACCTTGTGGCACATCCTCGGCACCGTGTCCCAGATTCCCCGTTACACAACCTAATTATTTGTGCACACCATACAAATAAGAAACAAGGCGCGTTCATTGCTCAGTGTCTCAGGCACTTGGAGCGCTCCTCGGCTGGGCAGGGCCCCCGCGCGTTGCGAAGGTTTCGCCACCTCAGCACGAGAATGTGTAAAAGAAAAAGGAAGAGAGGCAATGCTGAGTCAAACCAGCGCGGCCGGAGCGTGACAGTGGTGCCATCAGCTGTCCGAATATGGACGCCATGAGGATTGCAGGGAAAAGCCGCCGCATTAAAGCATTAAACCTGTAACTGGTTTTAATGGCGCGAACCTGGAGCCTCAGGCAGACGGCCATTGCTCTCCTCATTGGGAATCCTATTGGACTTTAATTAACAGGTTAAAACGACTATAAAGCTGCTGGTGGAGTGCACCATCAGAGGCAATAATGCCTCAATTAGGAGACCCTGACAGCCAGCAGCTTGAACCCCTCTGTGTGTCACTCTCTGGGCAACACATTCACACACATACTTCACTGATGTCGCTGCTCGGCTGCCTTTGGGTAAAAAGCACAAAATCCCCCAACTGGATATTCTGCGTACTGACAGCAAACACACAACTGTGTGTGTGTGCGGCTGTACTCATATTTATTTGAGCACCACATCGAGCACAAACCTTTCGTTCTGAGGAGATTTGGCAATGTGAGGACAGATTTGGCCAGTCCTGACATTTTCTAAGGCCTGCTTGAGGTTAAGACTTTTTAGGGTCAGAATCACAAAGAGGAGGTGCAGGGGAAGGGTCACAGTCAGGGCATTTAGTTGAAAAGGTTAAGGTCAGGGTCAGAGGTCAGGGAATGCAATATTGCCAAGTGCCTGTTCTCACTCGGCTAGAAGTCCAAGATTGTGAGTATGTGTACGTGTGTGTGAAGCGGTGAATAAATCAATGCTTAAGCGATCGTCTGGGTAATGCCATGCAAGCCTGCAAATCCCATCTCACCACTGATAATGCCTCATTCGGAATTCTGAAAGACAACTGATTTGTAAGAGGCAGCAAAGACGCAGTTCAACAAGATTCTGTCCGCGCATTCCGACACTGGGCAAAGATTGAGTCGTCAGGAATGGAACTATTTTATCTGCTAATGGATTCGGTGAGAAATGGTGCGTTGGGGCTGAGGCGCGCGCCGCGGTGATCGAATGTGGCAGCAGTTATCCACGGCAAAATTGAAGGCCGTTATGATCGCGAGCACGGCGGCGGAATTAACGATGATTTGATTGTCCCCGACAATCTACGTAATGGGAACCCTGAGTGCAACGGCGGCAGGAGAAATAACGGCGAGGTCGCGAGAGGTCAAGGTGAGGCTGCCACTTCATTCTAAATAACACAGTGTTCCTCTCGGCGAGGCTCGTCGAGCACGCACACATACGCTTGTGTGCATCGGTGCGTAATGTGCAGGCGAGTGTGTCAGCAAAAAAAGTAAATACTTGTCTGCGCACGTTTCGCCATTACTGAATGCATTCACCAAACACCCCGGATTATGACTAATCCTTGGCATCGACTGATCCCATAATGCAGTGTGAGCGGGATAAAATGGCAAAATGCAATAATTGGAATTAAATCTGATACTTGGACATTATTGTTTGGTGACATTTGTGCAGTGGGCTGCGCAGCAGCAGGAAAGATGAGACAGGGAGCGATGAGTAATGCAGAACCCCGGGATGGCCTCAGGATCAATATTAGTTCCTCTCCCCTCGACATAAATACCAGACCACAAATTAATCCCTGTGCTTCATTAGAATCTATCAATCTATGCAAACACATTCTTCACACAATTAACCATCCCTGTGTCATATGACAGCAATTAGAATATTCATCACATAAAAAAATCTCCCGGGCTCAATCGATGGCATTTGAGCCAAAGGGATCTCTGCAGATATCTGACCCCCAATCCATTGGATGCAAGGGATCCAATTGCATGAGCTGTGTGACTTCCCTGACCCAGGTATAAATCAATAGACCGACCCCTCCAGTGGGCACAGCTGCTTGTTGGCAGGCCTGAAACAGCTGTCCCGTCCTTCGTCTTGCGCTGTCCTGTTTTGGCCAGCGCAACATCCCACTTTCGAGCTCATTGCTGGATTATCAGTGTTGGAGTGCTCAGGTGAGCGAGCATAGCCCCCCCCCCCACACCCACTTAGACTTTTCAATCTCACTGTGACACGGTCAAATCAGGAGGGTGCACAAGATTAAATCGATGCCTGGCCAGTTGACTGCTTGACGAAGCATTTTCTTCCAGACCATTTTCCTAACCGTGCCATCTATCACTCACGGCCCAAGCAGTCCTCCTCTATTGTCTCAATCATCCTCTTCGCCTTGATGCATTCACCCCATCCACGGCGATGCCTGCCGGTCTCAGGAGACAGGGGACCCTCGCAGTCTCAGAGTTCATAATATCTGTATATCGAGTGGCTCCTTCGCAGACGGTGGTGGAAGGATGACAAACAGAGGTGACATAGCAACACAATCTCTGCTGAAGAAAAAAAAAAAATCTAATTTACAGTTTGCCCCAGAGGTCATCCTGACAGACCAGGTCCAAACATCTATCAGATAAATTGGCTTTAGGGTGACTCCAATCCACTTACCAAGCCTACCTTCTGCCTCCTCCCATGCTGGTTAAGAGACGGAATTTTGCCACATTTGAAAAGACTGAACACTAATTCCTTTAAGGTCCAAGACATTTAAGTATTATGTTGCATATCAAGATGGACTGTCCAAAAAAGAAGCCAGAGTATCACAGAGCCCAAACACTGACATCTTGCACGTTTGGAGGAAGAGTGTGAAATATTTAAAGTTTAAATATTTTAAACTGAACTTGAAAAGATGTTCAAGCCACTAACATGGAGGAGGCATTTATTTCCAATACTACAGGACATTTTGGTTTCACCTTTGGGGATCGGCCATGTCTATCTACAGTGTATTCAGCTTATCGACAGTACACGTGCACCTTTCTGACCTGTGCGATGTTTTTAGTCCTTGTGCGTCAGCAGCTCACATTTTCTTAACGGCCTCATTCTCCCCGATGTTGTAAATAAAGGATAAAAGATACAGAGCCGCCCTCTGTGAAGACATGAGGCTCATAAACCTATGCCTGAGAACAATGCACCGTTGTTGTGGGAGCAGACTAATGGTCAGAGCTCAGGTGAAATGTTTGAGCAGTCGTCTTGCTGCTGGCTCTTTCTTTTGCTTTAACAGCTGTTTACTAAACCAGAGTACAAGCAGTACCAACCACCGACTGCATAGAGAGATGGACAACGTGTGTGTTCTTCCCTCCGGATACAAACACTACTATTTTCTGCTGATGACATCGTGAGAAGAAAGAGTCTGTGCAGTAGTGATTGTGATGATGAGAAGTTTGATTCCTGACTCTTTATATTCCTTCTCTCAATGTCGTCTTGTATTATAAAACCTTAGCCTGCCTCCAGTGGAGGTTGGGGGTGACATAATCGACTATTGTTTTTCTCAACAGCTCTTTCTAAACTTGAGTCATCAACTACGGTTGTTTACCTCAGCCAACCTGTTCGATGTGTTTTACTCGTACATGAGTAGAGTCTTTCTTTCTTTCTTTCTTTCTTTCTCAGGAAATTCAGCTTTGTTGTATTGGCTGTGCCCAATGCTTGTGCAATGGTGCCGATCGATTTTCTCTTTTCTCAGCATCAAAATCTCCTGATTCCCTCATAGGCAGCTCTCTGGACCTCCTGTTGGTTTCTCCTTTTAAACAAGAAATGCTGTCTTGGCAGGTGAAGCCCAGGCCCCGAAACCAAGAGAGACAATCAGAGCTGTTTAATGTTACAACAATCAATCGTAAAAAGCCAATACCTGGACAGGTAGCCGGGTAGTCGTCGCAGATTACAGTATTTTTCATTACTTGGATGATCAAGGGATTCAAATCAATGTAAATACCTGAAAATCTAAACTCAAATTCTGAAATCTTGCTATTTCACAGCTCACTTCCTCCTCGGTCTCATCTCGCTGATGTTCTAGGAAATACCTCTGTCTCTTTTGTGTGTATTCTTGACCTTCTCTGAAAAGACATGAAGCTCATACCTTACATGCCTGAGCACTGTACCCTCCAGCTGAGGGAGACATGTTTGAGGAAATAGTGGTCATTTTGCTGTCGGTGGTCTATTTCTAATGAGAATCCTTTGAACAGCATGTTCTCGGAATCCTTTTATCAGCATCAGCAGGGAGAATGCTGACTTTTTAAAAGGCGGGACTCACATTAAACATGTCTTTGGGTCTCACATTTTTTTCTCAGTCCTTTGAATCCACAACAGCAGAGCAGAGTTCTCTGAGCAGTATAGACACACAGGGTATGTCATATCAGGGCTGGCCCGACTGCCGGTGGCTGACAGTCATCCTCATTGACAACACTGAGCCTGGCATCCAGCATCGTGACCCCCTCCAGCGGAAAAGCGTCACCACCAGTTCGGTTCTAAAAAAATAAATAAATAAGTAAAATCCTGCACTTGTCAGTCGGAGTTGTGCAGTCACAAGGCAAAACTGGCATGAGTTTGGCTCAAAGTCAGTTTTTAAGATATGTCGTTTTTACAAAACTATGCTGATGTTGTTTCTTCCTCCAGGACATGAGGCAAATACGAACACTTCACATAAATACACAGGCTTTCAAACCTGAAGTTGACTTTGTTTGCTTCAGACCAGGGAGACTAGTTGTTCGTGTCAGCCAGCAGGACACACATGAGTCAGATAGTCGTGAAGGTCACTCACCGATTGGACGGTTGTGGTGTCAGTCACATGCGCTGCAACTGTCAGTAAGTATGAATGCGAATATCTAACGGCAATTTGCATCATCTCAGACAAAACTTGAAAACGAAGCAGCGACTGGATTAAAAACACAAAGTCCAACCTTTCTGCTCTTTCACCTACAAGCTCAACAAACCTTCATCCAGTCCTCATCCAAAATCTCTGTACTCTGTTGGTTACCAAATATATCTGCTGCTCATCTTAGATCTTGTTCTCACATTCAATAAATATCAGTTCAGCTTTGTATGAAACCAAAATCACATATCGCCATCATAAAACCCTGTCGTTGCTTTTCGTTCGGTCGCTGCCCACCTCTGTAGTCTGCATCAGAGCTTGATCGACAGTTTTCACACCAGCCAAAAGGAAAGAAGACAAAACAGGCGGTGGCACCAGTGTTTGTTTGAAGTGTTGCCTGTTGTACCCTGTAGGTAATCCAATCATGCAAATGCAGCAGCAGCTTCTTCCCATTTCGCTAATCAGAGCAGGACGACGCCAAATAATACGCGCTCACCGGTTGCTTTTGAGACGCTCCTACTTACAAAATAATAGGAAAGTAGATTCCAGCTGATTCATCGCGCCGTCAGCTACACGTTATACAGCAGCGCGTTCGGTTTGTGAAAAAGAAATGACTGTGGTTGTCTGATTGAGGAGGAAGATGTGCCTGGACTCACAAGGCAAACGGGTCTGAGTTTGTACAGAATGCAGAAAAATGGTATCTTTTATGCATGATTTATCAAAACAGATATTGGACCTGTGTGAAAGTTATTGCCGAGGGGAAATCTGCACAAGCTTTACACTGTTTTTATTCCAACCCTACAGAAGGCCTGTGGACCCTCATCTTTGGACTTTTCATTTAATTCTGAAGTAAAAGACTAATTGTTGAGTGAGTTGCTCCACAACAGTCTAAAGACCACTGGACCAAACTGTCGTCCTTCTTAAAGAGTTTTTTTTTTTTTTTTTTTTTTTTAAGTAGTTCAGACTTTTGGACCAACTGCAGAAAGTTGAGACAGCATTATATAACAGAAGAAGAACAATAAACAGGGCCTTGCATAATTGCTTGTAGTCTTTGCCTTTGATGATATAATGTTCAAATAACCCATACATGCTTTTGTTTCTTTCAAACATTACGGCACAGCACAGCATTAACCCTCTCACGCACGCACACACACACCCATATTTAAACAAAGTAACAGAGACATGAACCTCAGACCTTCAGGTGATTAAATACTCCAACAAACAAATGCCCTTCCTCACATATCTAAAATAAAAAAACAAAACAACAACCAGTCAATCTCAGTATAATTATGCAATAAAGTGTTCTCCAATACAACCCTCAATTTAATTTGGTATGCATCATTTCCATTACCACCAACCACAACTCTGCCAAATAGAAGTGGAATTTGGAAAACACAACTGCTCGTTTTTTAATAAAGATTTAAAAACTAAATGATAATTACTGCCACTGAATAAATGAAGTGAGCAGATGGCAGTTCACTGGTGTTTGTGCCCACCCCCACATTACAAATAACAGGACTGATAGCACAACTGGCCGCTTGCTAACATTACAAAAAACTAAATATCACTATTTATTTGAACAGGGAACAATTTCCAGAATGTACTCAGTGATGTGTGGCTTTGCTCGAAGCTGCAGCGCTCACAGTAAACAAGCCATGACTTCAGTGCGCGCCATGGATGTTGGACACATAATTACCCCCCCCCCGTGTAAATTTTGACCCCCTGATTTAGAAAAATCCAAGATACAGAAATAAAACACCTGCTCTTGTTCTCTCTGATACAGTCACATTTCCCTCCCTTCAACAAATCCACCGAGCCTGACCTCTGCTTCGCCTCTAATCATTTCAAATAAACGCTCCCCGCTCCCGGAGAAAAGACCCGTGGCAGAGACACTGGAAACTGCTCAGGACACACACACACACACACACACACACACACACATCTCAGCGTTTATTTTGTCCTCTGCTCCCTCCCGTTCCGACAAAAAGAGATGCAGGAATAGCCATTGTCACCGCAACGCGCTCGCCGCAGAAATTGCTGGCAAATAAACACAAGTGAGATGTTTATGTGTCGGTGTGACTGGGTACCCTCGTGTGTGTGTGTGTGTGTTTGCCTCAAACCTCTATTTGTGGGCGGCTGACTGGATGCTGTGACAGTCGGCAGAATAAGAGAGTGTTTTATGGCATCTCATTGAGACACCCTTGACAGTGACACCTCCTCTATACTATTCCTGTCTCTGGCTCCTTAGCTCCCTTTCTCCCCTTTCACCACTTTTCAGCTCCATTTCTTTCTCTCCCTCTTTCTCTAAATCATCCCCCCCTTTCTCATCTATTCCTATCCATCGTCCTCAATCATCTTCCTCCATATTGCTCCGCATCCCCACAAATCTTTCACTCGCCCTGTCCGCCGTCTCCTCACCTCATCTCCCATTCCCTCTTAACCCCCGCCAGCCTCTCCTTTTACATGGGAGCGCTCGGTGCGGTAATGGTGCAGTCGTGACTTTGTACACGCGTGCGAGGGATACATTTCTGGAAGAGAGAAACCGTCTTCCGATGAGTAAGGCTCAATTCGTTGTGTGGGTGCACGTCACCAAACGACATCCACCCCACGAGCTGTGAATCGACTTTTTATTAATTTGCAGCCTCAACAAATCCACACCCGTCTGATCAGAAGATTTAAAAATTAAATAAAAAAAGATGCAGGAACAAATGTACTTTCAAAGCGATGAATCAAACGAAGTGATAAATACAGGGACGATTTCTTAACCTAGCAACAAGGTCTTATAACTATTTTCTCACATTTCTCCCACCAAGGTTTTCCCTCTTCCTGGTCGTATTTCTCACACGCACCGTTGGCTTTGGAGTCCGTCCACTTATTGATCGGCATGGCGACGGGAGGAGGGCGGCTGCCCGTATGGCTCGTCTGACTATAGTGTAATTAAAGCTGAGGCAAAAGGATGTAGGGGATTGATAATGCTGGCTGCACCCTGCTCAGAGAAAATGCTGCAGCTCAGCACGATCAAACCGGGGCTTTGGAGCGCCTAAGAAGAAGCAGAAGAAGAAGTGAGCACTCGAGGTTTTAAAGCCCCATTTAGTGTCGAGTGTGTGTGTGTGTGTGTGGTGGTGGTGGGGGGGGTGTCGTAAAAACGGAGCTTTAAATAATAGCAAAATGAGATTTGATGCCTCTTTTTGCTTTTCAGAAGTGGTGGTAAAGTAAAGACCATATGTTTCAGGAGAGGGGAGGTTGAAGCCACTGCGACGGCATGTTTGCTTTATGCCGAGCTCCAATTCTGTTCCCGATCCAAAAAAAGGAAAAAAAAAAAGCCTGCGAACAGAGACAAAGTGCGTCGGGGACGCATGAATGAAATCCTGCTGTGTGATCGTGACCATCAAGGAGCAGCGCGTGCAGGATTTAGATATGTTCGACTGGCTCAGAAGAAAAACTGCTGACATCAGTGAGAGCAGAACACAGCTGCTATCTCCAACACTGGGGCGATAATGGCAATGGGGGAAACGTGAAGAAAGACCCTGCCTCTATGACACGGGGGGGATTCTCTCAGAGACCAGAATGCACAGTGCTGGGCAGATGTCGTAGTTAGGAGGAGAGCAGAGCAAACGCACAACAAGCACGCACGCACACAAATCTAATGTACAGTGGGCCGAGCGCACGCTTGCTTTTTTTCACGGGCCATTCCGTTTCACTTGATGTCGTGACATGGTGATGAGCTCCATTTTGTCATTTTTAAACTGTAATTGCCCTGAGTGGTCTGGAACGGCGTCGTGCGGAGGAGGAGGAGAAGGGACGAAGGGAGGCAGACGGGTGTTAAGGGAGAAGGATGGAAAAGTCAATGAGTCAAAGTTGAAAAAAAAAAAAAAAAGTCAGAGAAAGAGTCAAATGCTGAGGAGACAGATTAGAGCAGCTCTGAGATAAAGGCAGGAAGGGAAATCCTCACCCTTTGTTTCTTTTCATTTCCAAAACAGGGAAAGAAATAGCAGCGCTCCACTTTTTGTCCTGGCCCTCCTTCTTGAGAGGTGGAAGATATCGTCCATTTTCATTTGACTTCATTCCCTTACCGCTCTATCGCTCGCTGACGAGCACACATAATTATTAGCTGGCTCTTAAGCCTCCCGAGCAAGAACACTTCAAGTCCATCAGTTTCCCATCATCATAATTCTCCTGCGAGGCTGTGTCGCTGGCCCCCACCCGCCCTCTGGGAGGCCTGCTGTTTGTACACGCTCCGGGTCGCAGGGGTCACCAGGTATCTCCATCGACAATGTCAGGGCTCTGTCTATTAAGGGCCCATCCTATAGATACATCTCTATTTATATACGGCGTGCCCTGGCAGGCTGGCCACTTTAATTAAGACGGCGAGGTGGTGAGAGCCCGGCCCCGTCTCCCGTCTCTGCCTTTTAACTAACAGAGGGTGTCCAGGGAGCAGTGCTTGACCTCACAGGTCATGTACTGTATGTTATTCTTACACGGGAGCAGCAGATGGAACCCACCCTTCACTTTGATGCCTTTCATTTAGGGTCAAATTTGAAAAAAAATAAAGAGCTGCAGCCTTTAATGCATCTTCTTGTTGAGTCCATTAAGTATAAGTAAGGACAGACAGGAGTCACAGAAAGGTAACGAGCATCAGGTTTCAATGAGTGAGCAAGTCTGGAGACCATTTCCTCATGTCATCATCATCAGTCAGTATATGCCTTTTAAAAAATGTTGAACGACATTCAAACAATTTGAGTAATCACGTCTACTCACTGAGACGAACAGAAGAGTTATGTGCAAACCCCAACCTAATTCTAACCCTAAAACACAGTGTCAAGGCTTCCACAACCTATTCAAGTCCTCGCTTTCCCCAAACGTCCTGACGAGACATGTGCACAAGCACGCACGCAGCGTAACCCTGTATTCCCACGCTGCGTCTGATCTGAGCGATGTCCTGAACAGAGAAGTACAGAAGTCCTTTTATGACTGTAGTGCACAGTGAAAAAAAAAAACGCTCATACAACAAACTAATTCTTTCATCTGTTGATTCTCCTTGCATCAAAGTTTTGCGTAGCCCCTTATACCAGCGTTTAGTTTTCCATCTGTGTTTCTCGATCGTGGAAAATCCCCGGAGGCCCATTCTTGTTTGTAATGAATAAAAATCTGGGAGATGCCGGCGATCAGCCTATAGACGTATAGAGGCAGAGGAGTCTTAAGTGTCTCCCTGATGATCAATTATGTTAGGTCCAAATCAATACGAGAGCAAAGAAAAATACATTCACGGGTCTTCTGAGAGAAGGGTGTGAGAGATAGTGAATGATGGCTAACAGGGAAATATTGAACAAAAGTGCACGCTTCAGTTTATCAATCTGGAATGAATGAAGCCTCTCCTGCTGCCAGCGGCTGCCACTCAACAGAACAGTCCATGTCCATGTGGTTTAAGGCCGTATTGACACTCATGGCCTATTGACGTTCTAATAATAGTGCCAATAATATCGTCGGCTAATCTGCTTATTAGCGTTCGACCACACTTACGCTTGCAAATCAGAACCTGACTGAAGTGAGAGAGTGAATTAAAAAGCTATTCCCCATTAACATTTTCTCTGTAAGCAGTGAGTTCAGATTGCAATCAGACGAGGAATGTAGGCCATCATTCACTGGAGGGAGCAGCACAAAACAAAAGGGTTTTAAGAAAACATTTATGCAAATGTATGCATAATTTCTAATTTCGCCACAAAGTGAATTCCTGATGCGCGCCGTACGTGTCGGTGCGGTTTGCCGGGGAGATGAGAGCAGTTTGGTTTCTTGGAAATGTCAGAAAATGGCTTTTAATGCGACAGTGTGTCCCGGCGCGTCTATATATATATATATCACCGCAAATTGAATGCTTCGAACCATCAATTATTTTCCGTCTGATTGCATCGTTAGTTTAACAGTGTGTGAGAAGCATTGATCTCAGTGGGGGAATACACGATCGCGTCATGCTTGCGTTCTTTGGTAATATGGAAAACAATCCTCCGAGTATCACAGTCCCTGTTTTGGCCATTGGACACAAACGGCAGTTAGTGAGCAACAGCTTAATTTTATCTCACCGGGTGCAGCCCAACATGTAATCGCGTTGATCCGTGCCACCCCCATAGTGGTGATCGAGACTAGCACATTTCTGCGCGCACTCAAATCAAATTAGAACCTGGAGGCAGTTCATTAAGTGCCAGTATTAATGTGTCTGTCTTGTGTGACTAATGAGGCTGCAGATAAACACTTTAACGGGGCTTACGCCGTGGAGAGGCTTCGCAGCATTGCTCTGACACCAGGTTGGAGGCTGAGGTGGCCGCGGTGTAGATGAAACGATCGCGCGCGCGCGGGACAGGATTAGCGAGTCGAGAGCGCGGCGCTGATTACAGTTCAGCCGGCGACCTTGTTTACCGCTCGCCATTCAAGTGTCAAATATGTGGTGTTTTGCGGAACACATGCGCCGGGGTGTACCGACTGTTTAATAATACACGTCCAAGCAGCAGCGGTGCCTAATGACTCAAATCCTTTTGACTGAACTGCGCCATAATTTATTGAAGTCACAAAGTGCTTCGCGAGAAATAAAATAATGAAATCAATTATTCCATAAAGGTCTTTAATTCGGTTACAATTTGGAGCAACGGGGCAGTTTAACCATTTCAGCTCTCAAAGGCGGCAGAGTCAGAAGCTGTCATATATGTACACACACACACCATAACATACCAAGTGCTTAATTTACACAATCACAGCCACCGCACCGTCGAGGGGTTCATTGTATTACCTTTTAATAGCTATAAATACAAAGAAAGAGAGAGACTCTCAGAATTACCAATTACTTTACCATAAAACCAACATAACTGTACATGTTTACTGCATTACTGCATCTATTCTAATAGATGTGTATATGTGGGTTGGGTACATATAAATATAAAAAAAATATCTGTTAAGGCACATGTTGGCCAGCACATAAATCTGCCAGGCCCCACCTGACTGTCGCTTCTCTTGCATATAGACCAGTGGTGTCACGGCGCGTTCACCGCTTAATTAGAGCTTGTCAGAAAAATGTCATGGACAGAAAAGGCTATGAAATGCAACTAACAGTCGATTCTCAGACATTATTTATGTTCAATTAATAATGATGAATCATGATTTATCACAGACTGACATCCACGCTGACTGGGGACGGCCATCGTGAGGATGTTCGTCTCCTAATCAGTCACTTCACAGAAAACATCACAATTTCCTCCTCTGGTTATCACATGGATTCACATGTCTGAGTTCACACTGACGTTGAGACCAAGACGGACATGAAGTCGGAGGGACAGGCGACCCAAACGAATGGCTATCACCAGTACATGAAAAAACTACAGCTGATCTAATGATATAAAACATGTCTGGATGTTTTGTCAGTGGTAAAACCCTCAGAACACATGGTTATTTATTCACGTGAATGTGTCTGGGCTTTCTTCATCTGTGCCTGTGTGTTCACGTTTGTTCAATACTGACACATAACTTGTTGTTTATGTTCCAACGCTACAAATGAATAATACATGAGTGGGGTTAAAGGTTTGTGATGAATTGCATTCACGCTTGCATCGCTGCATTGTGGGATATTAGGGACGGACCATGTTACAGACTGCCTCCACACTGGATGCAGTGTATCCAAAAATGCTTCGAGTGTACAGGCCACAATGCATCATGCACCTCATTTGAACTGATGCTGGTATATATGTGCGCTTAAAAGTGACCCGCCCACCACATCGAGTTGATAAAACTCATTCAGTTGGATCTAAAGCTCTGTCTGTCTGTTCAGGCCCCGCAGTTTATGTTGTGTATAAAAACAAACAATTTAACACTGGCTGTCAGTGCACAGTGCACTGCCTGAAATGTACACAAAAGGAAAGGAAAACAACATTGTGGGTGCAGGATTTACACCTTTGAGAAATGCAAAACGCCCTGTGTTTTATATCCACGTCTGTTTTTAACAGAGTATCATATTTCACGACCAGTACTTTCCCCCCAAAAAACCTGAGGCAACGAAAAGTCAAAAGAGAGAGAGAGAGAGAGAGAGAGTATTTCAGGGAGAAAATATGAGCAGCGGCCCCTCTCCGCCTTCCCACAGTATAAACTTGGCTGTCGACCTTGCTCCTCCCCAGCGCGGCCGCCCACAGGTCCACAGCCACAGCCTGGCCGTGGCCAGATTGTCAGGCACAACATATCACGAGAGGCCAACAGGCAAACCTCATAAGTAGCAGAGGTGACATCTGTAAAGTGCCATAATGAGATCTTTTAGTGTGCCAATGAAGTCCCGGAGAAGCTCGCTGAGTGATGCCCACAGCTGGTCATTATCTGCTCCAGTCGCTGCAGAATCATAAACAGCTCTTAAAAGAGGTCCTCAAAGCTCGATCAGGCTCCCTGCGCTGTGTCCAGGAGAAGGCTCCATGAAACTCCCATTTATTCATCTTAAGGACTTGGCTGTTTCAAGGTCCGTGCTGCGGGTGCTGCTCGAAAGAACGTCCGCTTTATTTACAGGGGCCGCCGCTGATCCGGCCCGCGCGGACCCGGGCCTTGAGACGGCCGCGTCAAAAGCAGCGCGTCAAATCTGTGTCATTACAAATTGCAAACCCCGCGGTCATCAGTCACCGGGAGCGTCTTTATCTCTCAGGTAGCAAGGATAACAACGCCAGGGAGACATTGGACGCTGACCCACGGGGGGTGAGGGCGGGACTGGTGAAGACACACCAGCAAAATGAGCGAGCCTGTGCGAGGGAGAGGGTGACAGAGTGATGGAGGAAATACTATTAAAGGTAACGAATGTCAGTCTGTCAGTCCTGCTGTGTGATCCAGGTGCCTTTGCCAGTTATCCTGGCAATCACAGGTCTGCTCCCTTCGCCCCTTCCTGAGGGGGGGGGGAGCGCAGTTTCCGGAGCCGAACAACGCCCTCGTTATCACATTCGCCAGGGACAGGAAGCTCCAACCAGAGACCATCACTTTCGAGATAAAGATTCGCAAAATGTGAACCTGCGAGTGCATAGATCACGCAGGCCGTTGATGTGGACGTGATGGTCATCACCCGGCACACACCCAAGCTGCTGACACGCGAGAGGGGGGACAAATCGATGAGTCGTCCGTCACCGCCGGTGTTTTTTTTTTTTTTGGATTAAGGCCGTAACTCTGAACGCATTTTCCTTGGATAAATTGAGCGATAATTAAAACATGATCCATCCCCTGTAATGCAGTGGAATGTTTCATCAACGTAGCATGGAATGCTAATTGCACACAAAATATTCATAAACGTCTGGCCTCCCAGCAATTAAGACTGAAGTAAATGAATACACCTATGCATCAAAAACACTGATGAATATTCGCAGCCTCAGGCCTTGAAAAATAAATAAATGATTATGGTTTCACAACATTTCGCGAAGGGAATCTCAAGCGTGCTTCTTCACTTGAAACAGGCAACTTAGCGGACTCCTAATGAAGCACAGAGGAGTACATGGCGCCAGGCAACTACTGTTTAATCGGGGGGGGGGTATACACACACACACACACACAACCAGTCCTCCTTAAGGAAACTAGTTCTGCCACTTAATGAAACAAATAGAGTCATAATTTTAAGTCTCTGCTCTTCACCAGTCTCTTTGGTGCATTTGAATAATCGTGTTAAACAGTGCAAGGAGGGAGTGAAAAAAGGAAACCGGTGCAAAAAAAGGAAGCTTTTAAGTAAAGGTGTGATATTTTAAACAGACAGTTGAAGTCTGTTTCCCGACTAATTTCAGACATCTCCGTCTGTCTCCAACACTGGTGCCTCACACGTGTAATGTAATGTCTTACACAGTGGACCTTTGGTAAGTGACAGCTCTTTCTTTGACTGTGCAGGGTTCCACATACTGGGCTGAGTTTCTCTGAACTGGGAGCAGTGGAATAGTGCTCTGTGAGTCCTGCCGTCGCTCTTTACCTCCCGTGGCTAAAAATGCTGCAGGCTACTTTTAACAGTTTGAAAGCTTCAGCCAGCGTCACCACAGGACGAGCAAACTGGGACTGCAACGCAGGCATCAGGCGAGGATGATTGCACGGAGACTTTATAACTCTGAGAAAACTTCTCAGTGGAACTTTTATTTTTTCCACAGAGAAAAAAAAAAACCACGTGGTTCAGATTTAACCTTTCAGTACCTGTATTAGTATTATTTACTTCGTGCTTTGACAATAATACACTCAAAACGTGGCATTAAATAACTGAATTAGCGGCGTCAGAATGGGCATCAGTAACAAACTTAGTCACATCCAACGAGATCTGACTGACGACGACTAACGGCGCGTTTGACAGCCCTGCATTTCAGCCGCTTAAGCAAACGGTAACATTAGTCTGAGTGAGTGACAGGACGAGCCGCCGCACAGCTCCGGCTCCTGCGGCTCTCGTAAAGGTGATGAGCTACAAAATGATGATTGATGCTCGAGTAGGAGTCTTTTACTGAGGCGCTCACGCACGACTCGTTAGCGTTGACGCGCAGCGGCTCGCTGCTCAGCCGCCGAGGCAACCTGAACCTGGCAAATACTAATCATTCTCCGCGAGTGATGACGTGGAAGGATTCGGGATTTTGAAACTGAATCTGATGACACTGATGGGTAAATAGTATCTGACCCTGTGTCATGAATAAAGTTTAGTTCTTAAAATGAATCTTGTGTGTATATGTTTGTCATATTTACTGTTATGGGACTTCTGAAGTGGTCCCTATCACAGTAGTACTAAAGTAGTTCAAAAAAATTCAACAATAATCAGCTTTTCCTTAAAACAAATTGAAACCTACAGAAATTTAAAACCTAGGCAAGTTTTTTGTTGTTCTACATTTAGGCTTAATAGGGTAAAAAACTAGAAAAATGCAATAATCTCTTAACTTCAAATGTGCTGTTTATGATACAGCAGTACCACAAAGCCTGACCACGTCTGTGTAGCCACCTTTTAATTTGAATTTACTCTTTGAGAGATGGCACATTGTGAACTAATATCTATGACTGTGTGTAATTTGTTGCTGATTGATTCTGTTTAAGGGGACTGCTGGGCCTTGGCGGAGGCATGTGCTCTACCGGGTGCCGTTCTTTTTGGGAGAGTTTTTCAACGGAATGTTTTACAAGAGGAAAGACGAAATGCTCTGTTTAGAAAATGCACATCTGGTTACCTTCCCCGGGCTTCAATCGAGAACCCAGCAAAGCTTTTAAATGGGAAAGTACAGCAGCGTCTCCCGGGCAGTGAATGAAACAGACCCCAATGAGGCTTAATCAAAAAATAAAAAAGATTCCGCTTGACACATTTAATCGGGTTTCCTCTTCAATATAATAATATTCTTAAACGTAACTTGAAAATACTAATTAAGTCCATTATTGGCTGTTAAATTATGCGATTCACGTGTCAGCCAGTGTGATCACATTAATTAACGTGTCTGTTTTTGAATGCGACTCTTAGGGGTGCTGTTCTGGTTTTAATCCATTCTCCCATTCACGCTGCATAAAGAATTCAATTACCGAGTCATCTCTCCTTTGTCTGCTCCACCTGTGCAACTTAACTTCTCGCGGTGTCAGTGCTGTGTAGACTGTAATTTGGGAAGTGACACGTCAAATACGCAGAGAACGCTGGGAGCTCACTCATTGCCCAGAGCGACGGGGAACGCTTCCTCTGCAGACGCGTTTTCACTGTGTTAATTGCAGCGAGCGTCCATAACCACAAACAAAAACGGATCTCAAAGAACGTCGATGGAGTCCCGTCCGGCCGAATGAGTGAAGGCGGCGTGGAAACGCAGGGAGCGCGCGTGGAGACACCGTTGGATTCCCCCCTGCCCTCTCTCTTTCGACGCTTTCAACTTAGTCTGGAGATAAAGTCGCGGCTTTGATCTTCAAACAGTCTGGCTGAGATGAAATTGGATTGCTTATAGTTATTATCGCCGCGGAAGAGCTGGAAGTTTAATACGTTTTCAACTTTTCTAATCTTCCGTCTTTTTAATTTTTCAGCGGCGCCGTGTTACACAAAACCAGGAGGGCTCAATAATTCACCGACGCAAACTGGACTGCATGGCGGAAAACACTCCTGTTGTGGACACACTCTGTAAAATGAATAAATCGTGAATAATAGAAGATAAATCAACAAATAAATTGAGTGTCTACCTCTGGATGTATGAGAAAGTAATGATACTGCCCCCCTATTATGTCGCATTTTTGAATTATTAATGGGCCACTCCAGAAAGATTACTACTCGCGTCCTCCTCCACGGGAGGATAGTGACTAAGTCAACCAGCTCTGGATGCTAATTAGCCTGAAAAGCACACAATCGCAGCAAATATGAGGCTGAGGCAAATTAGCATTTAAATCATTCCACTGCTAATGGATAAATCAGAAAATCCTCCTGATGTGAGTCTGTGATGTGCTGCCATCCTGCGAGGGGCCCTGATGAGACAGGAGGCTGGCGTGTCGTGTCGGCCAGGCCGCCAGTGGATCCCCCGCTGCGTCCATCTGTGTGTCCGTCCTGCAGGGATCCACGTGGGGCCAGCTGATAGCAGAAAACAGGACAACTGCATGTGGCCAGAACATGTGGTCAATACATGAGGGAGGACGCACCGCGCAGACAGGCGGGCTGAGGAACAAAGTGCCCGCGAGTTAAGAAGTAACAGACTCGAGGCGCTGTGAGATAAGCAGGAAAAAAACCTGCTCTGGGCCCGGGGGGGGGACGGTTCGATCTTAGGTGTGGCGAATGTGGCGAGTGGTTGTTTGTCTCCGTATGGTTGCCCTCGGACTTTGGCTTTGGAAGAGGACAGGAAAGTTGCCACTCACTTTTGAAGAAAGCAGCAAGAGATTATCAAGTAAAAACTCATCATCAATGACACAGAAATCTTTGGATGAGGGCTGGCAGCTGGATAGAGTATGAATGAGGACACCTAGCGCCTCAGAAACTTGCCTTTGTGGTGATTTTTTTTGCAGTTTTCAGTCACGTTAATCACGACTCCGCGCTGAATTCCTACAGTACTCCTAGTTGTCAGTCAGGGGCGAGCAGGAGAAAGTCCAAAACTGTTTTGCAAACTGATGGGATTGGCTCCAGCTCCCCCCTCTGTGACCCTCAAAGGATGAGCGATTGTAGCAGACGCGCGGATGAGGTCTAAAGACTGTAAAACATAGCTTCTTTTGATGTGCTGATGAACGTAACGTACAAACTTTGGCGTGTCGATCTTTCTCCGACCATCAAACGAAAACGTTCGCTCCGCACAGCTTCTCTCTTTCTTACATCTTTGTACATGAAAATCTTTGGGTTTGAAGAAAACAACACCTGTGGATATTTACCCTGAGGCGTTTTGTTCACACAGACTAAGAAAACACTGAAACAGAACTGAGAAATCGACACTGAAAAATGATCCGTAGCCCCAACAGAAGCATATAGAGCAGCGCATGCAACTTCTTGTACGGTCCCATCAGTCAGGGAGGCAGTTCCTGATCAGAGCTTCAACGTGACATCACATGTACATAATGTACATATTTAGCCTTCCCATGCCTGAAACAGCCCTACACCGCAAAAAAACAAATTACACATGAGCCTGAACCCGTTTTCTTAAATACGCATATCTTAGTGTGCACTCTTTAATGCAGGGAACAAAGTAAAATATAATTTCCCAGGAGCCCTGACAAAGGCTCCCGTAACCTTCAACGCTCTCCTCTCAGAGAAAAAGAACCTCCTGTTGTGTTGCCGTTGCTCTGCTCTCTCTCTTTCGCAGCCGGGGTGGTGTGAGGACAACTCCCAGCGTCAGCAAGTGACCTCACATCGCTTGCGCTGTTCCCGGATCTTTTCTTCTTGTAGTCTTAGAGACAGATCAAAGGGTTTCAGCTCAGAACTGTACATACTGAAATATAGTTTCTTTCAAAAAAATGTAAAAAAAAAATTAAAAAAGACTTGGCTGATTGTAATTCACACAGCCGAATGATTATTGCCAAGGCCCCGCTAGACTCCTTTGAAAAGCCCCAGTGTTCACCACTTGGCAGCTTAGTTCTCATCACATGCTCCACTTATTTTTGATATTTCTAATCACTGTGGCAATGGAAGTGAGTATCGGTAAGTTGACTTTCTGTATGGATTTGTCTAATGCTGCTTATTGACCTTGGATGTGGTTGTGTTGCTTTCCATCTTCCCCTGCGGACCTTCAAATAACAACTACGCTGAAGGACTGTAATTACATTTTCATGCAGCTTTAACAGAAAATATAGTTTCAATCAGAAAGGATCCAGACATATTCTGATTTAATGTATGTCTTCATTCAGCTGGGAGGGAGAAAATACTTGGTTTTTGACCCAACTATACGATCCCCCTATACAATATCCACTGAAAGCAATGCTAACTTTGTACTTTATGTTTTTGTCCCATCTCTGGATAAAGGAGGAAGCAGGAGAGTAACACAAGAGCATTACAAAGAATCACAACTTAATTATTAAAGGCCATTCCCATTGATGCTGTAGCATCACTAAGAATGCAGCATTACAGTAAAAATAAGCATCGCTAAAGAAACAAGTCTGAGGTGCCGCCTCTGTCCTTGACAGCTCAGTAATCTACTAAAAGCCTTATGCTGTGCAGTGATCAGCACATGAGAAAGCTTAAAGCCAATCTTGAATCTTACACTGAATATAACATAATACCAGTTACAATTAAAAATAAACATTTGTTTGCTTTGCACGCCCACAAAGAAAAAGGTTTTCTTTTTTATAACTACAAGCAGACAGACTTTGTGGTTTCAGGTCCCAAAAAGTGCTTTTGCTGCTTCTCTCTGGGGGGGCAAGCTCGAGTCGAGCATTTTTCTGTCAGCCAGTCTTTAAAAAAAGGGAAACTTAAAGTGATGTAACCACAGGTAACAGACTGGGGCTGTTGAGGAATGTTCGTATATCCTCACACTGCATATGCCACTCTGTATAAAGCTGCACATTAACAGAGGGGTGTGTGGCTAATTCCACATACTCTCATCTCTCTCTAAGCAGTACACAAGGTAGAGATAAAACATCAATGCCACTACCAAGTTCAAGTCTTGTCTGTATTACTGCAGTATCCAATAGGATGCAAACAATTACTCATGATATTGTTGTTGCACCTTCTGGGTTACTTGGTGCATCACGTTCACATGACAATATTTTGCACAAGAATTCAGCAGCTGCCCGAGTTCCCCTTTCACCAGCTTCTAGAAAACAGCATCTTACTGCTGCGGCTCAGCAAAAGACACTGGTATGACAACAGATTTTGTTTATACTGGCTTTGTCGGAGCTCAATGACACGGGTTGCCAGTCAGAATCAAGTTGGACAAATAAGAACAGATAGTCCCGTCAAACCATACAGAGCATCAGCATGCAGCAATAACGGGCCGCAAATGAATTTGGTTATCAAAAGCGTATTCATCTGCAATAACGAAGAAAGGCTAAGTGACAGGGAGGTGTGTGTGTGTGTGTGTGTGTGCATCCCAAAAAAGTTCAGTGTACAAGCTCTGTAAAAGTTTGTCCACCAGCCCGATACAGTGCAATCCAATTCAAACGTGGGCAAAACTACACAACAAAAAGATTCTGCTCCGGGGTTTTACTGCTGAGCTCCACACAAAAGACACAAATCAGGAAATTCAACAGAAATATCTCTGGGAAGATGAAAGAGGAGGAGAAGAAGAAGAAGAAGAAGAGAGTTATGCTCCTTGATGTTGGAACGGAACAAAGAGATTGGAGTGGCATCTTATTTTAAACATATGTAAACATATGCCGCAAGGCGGCCTGTGAATGGACGAGAGCGCCACAGAAACTACGGGGAAGATAAACAATAAACAGGATCTGATGATTGGTAGAAGATACTGTCAATAAGATCAAAAGCTACAACGACTGATGGAGGAAGCTGGCGTCAACCAAACACGGCAGATTTGAGGAAAACATTCAGATACAAGTTAGACAGTGGATGTGGATGAGAGCAGGGCTGAGCATCACTGAGCTGGCAGCTTGTTTAAAGGCCCCCGTGTCTGAACAGGCGCTGTGTTCATTTATTTAGGAGCGATGCTCTGAAACTGATATCAACGTCATAAATGTCTCCCATTCTGCTGAAAATGCCAGGGTCAGACATCGGCAAGTGGGTGAATCTATGAACCAATCCAACGACACGTCTTTATAATGACACTCTGTACCAACACTTCAAGGTATATAAAATAAATACGCTTTTGTTTTTCAAGGCCCGGCCAAACAGCAATGACCCGAACATCAGAATACCTCTAGTTTCTACAGTGCGTAGCATCCAGGCTTAAAGGAAAAACAACGAAATCCAATATTCTAATTCGCTGCCTCCTTTAATGCGGAGGAGAAAATGTTTTCAAAGGGGTGGGTGGCCCTGGCTGTGAGCGCTGTGATGCAGGTAAGAGTCGTGTAAACTGGCAGCAGGTTTGCGCGTGGCGCTGCCAAGTCCATCTGGATTCAGCCCCACCACTGTCCACAGTAATTATTTCTCCCGAGAGTCGCCACAACCGCTCGCCACGCTGCTTTCCATGCAAAGCGTGCCCTCTGATCTGCGCGTAAACAGCTTCATCTCGGTGAAAGAATGTATTTGGAAGTCGCAGCCACCGTGTGTGTGTGTGTGTGTGTGTGTGAGCACGTGTGTTTGTTTTTGATTTGAGGTGAACAGAGCCATTCAGCAGCTTGGCCTGTTTGCAACACTTCATCTCAATTTATAGTGGCAATTAGGATGTTTTTGTTTCCTCTCTTTCTGTGGGCACCGCCGGTGACAGGGAGGAAAGACCGTGCCCGGGCAAAAATTAACAGCATAAATGCTCAAGTGGTCTTATTAGGCCAGGACTAAATTAGTTATGTTTAAGTTATTCCTTTCGTGCTCTAGTGACTTTGAATGGGCGTCTGCGTCCGTCTAGGTGCAGATGAGAATCACTCCATCCGTCGCCTTATCTATCTTTGTTGAACAGCGGCACAGCTAACTCGGCCAATTTAATCCACATTAGTTTGATCCTCACATCGTTATGGATTCCGTGCTGCTCAGCAAAGTCCAGCCGGCTCCCAACAAAGCCCACAACTACAGCCGAGGACATGGCAGAGCGTCTTGACTGTCCGACTGCTCACGTGGAGCCAATCCCAGCTGACACTGCCCAATAGGTGGGGTAAATCCTTGACCCTATTTTAAAGATCGTTCTGAGCGTTTGACCTTGATGAAAGGATGGAATCGAGAGAGAGAGAGTTGGGAAAACGTGAAGAAAAGGGTCAGTTAGGAACAGACTCCAGCCTCTGTGGAGTCAGTCTCCAGTCATTTCATCTCCATTCTTCATTCAAACCCAGCGGGTCTTTGGACTTTGGGAGGAAGGAGTCACAGACAGACGAGTCAAATCTGTTTTTTGTGCTCATCAGCAGGTCTGTGTCTGACTGCCCGTGCGGCCCAAAGTCGCACTGACAGGAGAATGTGCGTGAGCGCGCGCCCTGCTAGGTCACCCAGTCCGTTAAAAATGCAAATAGAGACGAGCCAGTGACCCAGTGGAGAGCACACTGTGCACACTCTGTCAGTCATTCTCGCTCTGCAGCCCCCCCCCCCCCCCCCCCCCCCCCCCCCCCCCCCCCCCCCCCTTCTCCCCCCCCTCCTTCTCCCCCGCCCATCTTCCTCCCTCTTCCTCCCTCTTCCTCCCTCTTCCTCACACCCCTGAAGCTGTTTCCTATCAGCGGAGGAAACGGGGAGTTCCTCGATGCAAATGAAAGCAGCGAGGGAAGCGACTGCCACCGCTGCCTCACAGGCCCACTCTCATTATCTCAAACATCGACAAAGAGGAGGGATATGTATGAAAGGCGAGTGGTCAGAGAGGAAGTCGCCACTGGGCACCTCCTGTTGTCTGCAGCCTTCCTGCCAAAAACTTGACAGAGAACTGGGTTGGTGGGCTTGTGAGCTGGCAGGGTCTATCTCTCTCTCTCTCTCCCTCTCCCTCTCTGAACTGAGGCCAGGGTACTCTTGGGCCTGCTCTGTTGTGCTGGAGGAAAATTGCCAATCCGGGCTACTCTGATTGAACACTGAAAGCAGGAGTTTTATAAAGGAGCTGATTTGCTATTCATTACCTCTCACTCACTCCTCTTTCTCCCACACTCTTCCGTTTTCCACTGACTCACTGTGCCACACTCCAGCTCCCTTACACATCGCCACCCCCTTTCCCAACCCGCGAGCGCACGTGAAATCACTGCTGGTTAGTTCGTCGATACAGCAAATAGTGCAATTACCCCCCCTCCCCGGTTTACCAAAGGATCAGCAGACACCTGTCTGGTTTATTGAGAGAAGCCAGCGTCTTCTCAAACAGGTCTGAATGTGACACAAGGAAATAGCGTGGCGTCGGGACGAACACACAAACGGGGGGGGGGGAGGATAAACAGTGCTCCCACGCCGCCCCGTTTGACTGAGATTACCTCAAGCTGCAGCAGGTTTAAAAACATTTCAGGAAAATTCCTCTATCGGAGACAAAAAAAACAAAGATGAGTTTTAGAGATCATCAATCCAGCTGATAGTTGAGGGGAAGGTTGCGTTTTTTTCCCTCGGAGCGATAGAAAAAAAAAGGCCGCGCTCTCTGCGGGGTGCCACCTGGCTTGTGGATCAGCGTGCTCCACACCCCACATCCACCCAGGCGTGAAAAGAACGAGCGATAATATAGAGAATCGATGTACAGATGAGAGAGATACAGCCCCGACAGTAAAACTGGGATTACTGCGGAATGAAGCCTTGTCTCACAGGAGCGAACATCCCTCAAAACACAAACAGGAATATCAGACCACTATGGCTGTCGAGGTGTAAACACAAAGAGGGGCAGACAGATAAGAAACAGCGCCGGTTATACCAGGTTCCCCAAACTTCAAGTTTGGTTTCACTCTTATTCTGACAGTTCAGACCAGAAGGTGCCTGTTTTCCTTATAATATAATAATTCTAGATGCTCAGGGGAGTCGTGACTAGTAAAACTGCTGCTGAGTTTAACAGACGAGCCAGCTGAGGTAAGTCAACAGCTTTCTCTCTTCGCCCCTGACAAAGGACGACTGTTTATTCATCTCCCTTGGTTTGATTGAACCTGATTTGTAAAAAGAAATGGGAGACAGTTGAGGTGCTGATGCACTGAAGCAGAATTGTTTTCTGTACTTACCTAAAAAATGCATTTCTCTAAAGACTGTTTATTATCTCCGTTTCAACACAAATGTAACTGAACTTTCTGCATTTACAAAACAGGCTCGTAACTGTCGTTATATAAAAGCTAGGTTTTTTTAAATATTATTATTATTTTATTCCTAACATCAAAAAAGATTTCAACAGACAAGGTAATTCCTCGTTGGATATCTGTCAGCGAATATCAAGCAAAACGTAAGTAAAAGAGTGTAAAAGACAAGGAATCACAAGGAAACAGACAAGAGGGAGATTCAACTGCAGAGAAGTGACAAGGAGAAGGAGAAGAATTAACATTCTCCATCCTTAATGAAGTGAAGTGTACACAATTACTGGATCACTCATACTCACTGAAGTAACAACTTGTTTTTTTTTTTTTCTATTTGAATGAGGGAAGAGTCATCTATGTTGTAATAGAACAGTCTCTGTTTGCTTTGAGTCCTTGACGACTTTTCCACTTTTGCTTGAGTAAAGAGGTTAAATCAGTAGTTCTCCTCCAGTTGTCTGACTGCATCACAAGATGTGTTTTGATACTTTCCACATGTAAAATAAATCCACTGGAGTTAATTGATTCCATAGAAGCTTTCCACTGTCTGAAAAGCTTCTGAAATCCAGCCTTCAGAAATTATAGAGCAATCTATCCAAGAACGCGTGTTTGCTCCTAAATGGGGAGTTGTGACAAATCCCTGTTGTCAAGAAACCCTGCTATGTCGAGGCTTAATGCTTGGATGTGCAGTTCTCCGTGGAACTGCCCTCAATCCAATGTTACCATTTTTTTTTTTTCTAGTTTATCTTCCCTGTCCACATAAGTGCTACTGGAGATTCATTCCAACTGATGGATTGACTTTCAGTGTGCCACTTTAGGTTTGTCATCCCTCTCCGGGAGAGCCTCAAGGCCCGGGTCCCTTTGAGCACTGTCCAGAGTGCGGAGAGCCTCTGTACCAAGTGTCTGCATGAAGCCACCTCCAGACGGATGGAGGTGCAACCAGTCAAGATGAATGTCTCCGTTTCTTCCACTTCCACACGTACCACGTGGGTTGTTATGGTTCTATCAGCGGGGAGGAATAACGCTCCTCCTCACCTCCCCCAACCAGAGAATGAAAATACAGTGCTCTGTGAAATGACCACAATGTGTCACATTGGCTGACTTTGAATTCCAGTTAAAAGCTATTGATGCTTCACTCCTCTGATTCAATTGCAGTAACCAATACAAAGGGCGGCAGTCATGCTAAGTCCTGTTCTCTTTCTCCTTTTTTTTTTTTTTTTTTTTTTTTCAAGCAAACAGAAAAAAACTAAAGCTGCCCAATGGGTCTTGAACGCACACTGTACCGAGCCCGTTGTGATAATTTCAGATTGCATATGGGGGCCAAGCTCATTAACATTATAACCTGCAAATCTGTTTTTTTTAATGATTAACTCTGCTGGAACGAGCACTCTGGCCAAATCAATTAACAAAACTGAGCATGTTAGAAAGCAATTATATTTTAATGAATTTACCATTATTCCGGGGTTTAAATACGACTGATGAGATTGGCCAGGTGCAGAGAGTCCAGAGCTAAACAATAGAGTGACGGCCGGCCACAGCTTCGGGGCTGCATGTCTCTTTCTGGGAAGGGAAACTTTCAACAGCTTCGCTGAATGCCTGTGTGTGTTTGCACAGGACCAGGTTTTAGCCATTGACACACAAAGTGAGGAGATTTTGGACGGTGAGTGTCTTCATAAAGAGAGCTGTGCAAACGTCTGTGTGTGTCTCTAGATGCTGATCAGGCAAAAGTCAAAACCTAACGCGCCAAGATATCTGGGCAATAACGTCATATAATTAAATTATGCATGAAGCTTTGTTTTAATCATTTGCCACAGATATGACATAAACTCTGAAATCCGTATTAACGATTGTTACAATGTCTAATCTGGGAATTTCCAGCGCCCTCTCGGAGAACGTGTCGCGTCTCTGATGGTTTTGATTTTCATGCTGTTCTGCCTGAATACAACTCTTCATTAAGTGCACAGTTTTCCACCACTTGCAATCATGGTGCTTATTATTTAATCAGGGGAGTCTGTTCTGCAATCCAAAAGCAGCACTTGACGATAAAACGATAGTATTAGTAATATAGTATAATAGCACTGGGTGACGTTGACCAACGTTCCCTCCGTGCCCTGAATCCCATCTCTGCCTCAGAAACAGCTCGTCAGAGGCAGAAAAGCTTCCAGCTGTGGAGAACCACCTGCTCCGCGAGACTTAGAGAGAGATCTAGCTGTGGAAGTCAAGGCTGCGTGAGCCAGAGATCCGAAACCCTTCGACACTGACGAGTCCACGAGAGAGCCTTTGAGGAATTTTACTAAATACGCTTTCAGATCAATTCACCAACAAGAGCAGAGTCTTTCAAAAGTACTTGTTTACTCATTTAATCCCGTCTCCTCCGACTCCCTCAGAAAGGTCACACTGAATGAAACCTCCCTCCTCTGCTCTACCCACAACACTTCTCCAAACGTTCTTTAACGTAGCCCAAATACCCTCTGTGGCTTACGTTTCCCATCAATTAGTGGCTGTGATGAAGTCTCTTTTTACATGACTATTGATCCGACTGTTGAATCAGCCCACTCCATTTTAGAACAGCCACTGCGTGCTGCTGGAGGGTCTTAAATTGTGGGTTACGTTTATGCTCAGCGATTTCATTTGTGCCAAGTAATTTATGGTCATTTTATCCATTGGTAATTTGAGTTCCTCCCCTGTGAGTCCATCCAGTGGGGCACTGAAAGGTTCCCTTCCTCGACAAGATGTCTTTTCCATTTATGTTCTGGCCCCGCCGGCAAAATATTCACAGTCATGGCATCACTTATCATTGTCATGCAAATGACACACAGCTCTCTGTTGATAGAAATGAGAGAAATCGGAACAACTTGTTTTTTGTTTTTTTAAGAATGAAAAAAATACTTTTTGTCGACTTCAAATGTAATTTCTAAAGGTTAAATGCTGACAATCGGGAAGGAACGATTTTAGGACCTGATGTTGCTGGAGAGCCCATTACCCCGTGATGTCACCTTGAATCTTCCCTGAGAGGAGGACAAGGTGTGTGTGGGTTCATGACAGCGCCTCGTGAGAGTGACTGCTCTCTCTCTCTCACCTGAATGATTTAGTTAGCCCCCCCACACCTTCACTGTCAAACCTCTTAAAACCCGTTTTTCAGGAGAAGCTGACCGTTTACCATGTATTTATTTTAATTTCGTTAGTACCTACAGGAGCGCTCAGAGTACAGAGCGCAGTGTTTCTAATTAAGGAGCTGCCTACCACTTAATTTGTCCTTCTGCAGTTTCCATAATGAGCACACCTTTTTTAACACATCTTATAATAACAGAACTACATAACGGGCTTCTTCGTTGGTATTTTGCTCCTCTGGAGATGTTGTAGCTATTTGCAGCCCAATTTGCCGCGTCGACTGTAAAGTTGTTACCATCCACGCAGTCAGAGCTCAGTTACAACTGCGGATGTGCGTGTACCCACAAGTGGCTTTCGATGACCCAGTTCTTGTTTTTTGTTTTGTCTGTCATTTGGAATCTGTTTTGCATTATCCTGCTTAATATTTAACAAACATCCAGCCACATGTACCTCAGTCAATTCAAGAGCCCTCTTCAGGGTGTACTCCGATATGGAGGAAGTAAAAACAGCTTTAACCTGACAGGAAACATTTGTTGCCCTGTCCTTCAGCTCAACAGTAAAATCATAAATGGTCCCCAGACATGAAAAACACCACAGCTACAAAAAAAAAAAAAAAAGAAGAAATGCTCTTTTCCATGTGCATCTGGATCCATACATTAATCTGTACACTACGTGCATGTGCTTGTGGGCGTGGAATGAAACAGCCATGACAAAACTGATATCACATGAAATCTCTGGAAAACGGCAAAGGTGAATTACGATGCCCAGAAGGCCTTCTGCTCCCATTCCCCCGTATCATACGCATCACAGAGCCATTGAATTAAAATTCAATAAGATCCAGGCTGTTTCCCGAACCGTCTTGCACCAGTGAGCTGTGATATCAGCCCCACTCTCCGATCAGACACTGCCCCCCCCCCCCCCCCCCCCCCCCCCCCCCCCCCCCCCCCCCTCCCCCCCTCCCCACAACAAAAAAATTAACAGCCCTCCGCTGCTGTTTCAACCAATTAAAATAGATAAAATATGACTGCTGTGCTCCAACGTGCAATACTCATAACTGATTAATGAGTAGAGTGATGTTAAGTATGATCATTTTTTAAGGGTAAATGTGCAAGTTTATTTCCAAATTAGCATTTTTATTTCAGCTATTCAGCGTGTGAAGTATGTAATGAACATTCGATAAAATAAACACTATCAAGGGGCATAGGCATGTGACCCCCCTTGGATTTTCAGGGCCTTGTGTTGGGCCTCTTCTCCTGATCTCTACCCCACACTCACATCATTTTAAATGGGATGCAGTCAATGACTTTGTTCCAGGCTCTCATTATGCAGGCAGCGGCGATATGCACTCTTTGTCCCATGAAAACTATTAGATTAATTAATGGCTGAACATATTTCCTTCTCCCCCTCCATCCTCGCAGTCCTCCTCCCCTGCCCATTCTCTGCTCAGCGAAGTGATTCATTCCCTCTATCACGACAGTTCTCCCTCTCCTTTTCTTCCCCCTCCTCAGAATAAGACCTGCAGCTAATTCTGATTGACTTGATAGATTTGTACAATTCAAACGCTGGCAGCTTAATGAGGGCGAGGTATAATCAAAGAGGGTGGTGGGGTGTAGAAAAGAGACGGACTTTTCAAACCCATCTGCGCCTGTGGAAGACATTTCATTCAAGGAGCTATTCCTCGTCATTTCCCGGGCCGCCCCCTCCCTCCCTCAGATATCACCCAGCGAGCAATTACAGACGACATACACCGGGCGATGCATCATCCAATCCCACTTGCTGATGGTTGGTGAAAAACAGGAGTGTATACTGAGAGGGGGGGGGGCATTTACCATGGTAAATATGTGCATCCCGGGCCGGTGAAGGGTTGATGGTTTGGAGGCAGCGTGACTTCTGATATACTGCGGCATGCAGGCAGAGGGCTGATCAAGGCCACCTCCATCACTCAACCAGATAATCCCCCCCCGGTAAAAACAAATGACGGCTGCTATAGCTAGCTCCAGTAGCAAGCCTCACATCTTCATCCCGCTCATTTGCTCACTCTCTTGTTTCAGTTATTTGCAGAGCTGTGCCCTTGCCCGTCATTACCGCATCACTGTATAGTGCTCTACATGCGTGACCTCGTTTTTAAAACTGTGTTTGAACTGCCATCATCTAATGTAGCGGATGTAAATGCGTGTGGAGGTTATCGCAGCTGCTGTATGCTCACCTCCTTAAGAATGTTTAGACCGTGCCACAGACACACAGGTGTCAAAGAGGGTGAGGCGGTGATTTAGGTGGAGGCGCCTCGGAAAGCAGAAAAACACGAGGCGGTCAAGACCGGCTCCCTGGGGCAATTTATAAGCCTCTGTTATGGTTGGGAAATGAGAACAGAGGAGTAAATTGCTTTATGGTATGTCTGAGGATAAGGAAGCCTCACATCCTGTTGAACGAACCCAAAGCCTGCGCCTCAGCCTGGGTAAACAGGGTCAGAGCAGCCGGGTAGATTGAGAGGGATTGGACAAAGCTGATCCCTGACCAGGCCGGCGAGATATATTCCTTCTCAAACACACAGCACGCTGATGGCTTTGATATTCATGAGGTTGTTTTGAGAGGGCCGGTGAGTCAGATGGTATCTGCGACATGACAGAGCCGTGGCGTGCGCTTGTCAAATGACCTGACGGTGGAACTTCGGGAAATAAAAATAGAAAAAGAGAAAGGGCGAGGAAGGGAAGGCACAGGGAGAAAGTCATGCTCACGTAAGAAGTCACAAAGAGTGGTGGAAGAATTCTCAAATTTCACTCAATGTGTCGATCGAGCGTGCAACAATAGAATTGATTCATATTGTACAATTAATTTGAAATGTCATGAGAACTGAGACTTCTGTACCAAGTCAATGCCAGAATTCTAAAAACAGAACCAAAGAATGCTGAGGGGGTCAGTATTATTCATGCATTACCTGAAAGCTACGCTGCCACTGTTGATTTTAGTATTTTCAAATATATATCTATAGAGAGTGTGTTGAAGGTCACGTGATTTAATGTTTCGTTAGTTTTCCCTGTGGTGTCAAATAGTATAAATTTCTTGGGATTAGCATCAGACTAGAAAATGTTTGGTATTGTGAAATCCCCTGTAATCTGCGTCTCACTGGGACCATTACTGCTTTTTTCATAGCATGAAACTGTTGCTGTACTCTGCCCCCCCCCTTAACGACTAGCAAGCAGATACAATTACTCCTCTGTATAATATAGTGTGGAAATATTTTGGATTGAAAAAAAAAAAAAAACAAGATAGCCTACGTGGGAAATACCACAATTCGCGTTGCACATCTATGAAAGGAATTCACCGAAAGTTGCTGGCGACGCTGAAACAATCACATCTTCTGATTTCTGCCACTGTTGTCCAGATAATATCATTTTTAATTGGGATAAGACTGCAGATCAACATCCTTGGATACAAATGGAAAGAGGACATATATGCTGATTGACTCACACATTGCAAACAGTCAGAGTTAGTTGCCGCGGTCTGTGCATCATACATGAACCAGGCGAGAAGACGCAAGCTTCCCTGGATCACGCCGTGGCACAGCGTACTCGTTAGAGCCTACATAATGAGAGCGCATGTGTTTGCAGGACGCCACGTCCACGGGATGTAATGAGCCAGAGATGGAGGAACAGTGAGGTAGGGACGAGGAAAGACTCCCAAGTTTGCCACTGGCTGGGGTTTTCATGTAATCTAAGCAACCAGGGGGCCACAAAGAAACTTTGATCACAAATATTTTCTGCAGTCCATTTGGAGCTGAAAGTCTGTTGTGCAGTGAGTGTGTGTGTGTTTCCCGGTAATGTAATGTGGAGGACATAAGCAGGTCACACAGACACATGCCTCATTCTACTTGCAGCAGACCCAAAGGATTAATTTAACGAGCTGTCGGACGCTTGTCCTATGCGGCCCTCGTTAAGACCATCATGCACAATCTCCATTTGACTGCTGCCTGCCGTGACTAATTGACTTATTTTGCAGGCCTAAGCAGTACTGAAAGCTCTCATATTTCATATTTATCTCTTTTTTGGGGGAATGTCAGGAAACTTCAGCGAGCGCAGGGCAACGCATCCTCTCGTGGAAAACAGAGAAACAAAGGGGAGGGACGCTTCCCGCACTGCACAGGCGATACAGCCCATATGCCACACGTACAGCTCCGTCAAAGTCATCTGCATATGGCCGAGGGCGCTGAATATAACAGACAAAAATGCCACAAAAAGCAAAAAGCATTCGTCATTGACTAATTCCCCAAAAATAAAAAAAACTATGCCTTTTTCCTACTCTAACACATCTTCACCGCAAACAAAACAACGCAACTACGAGCGACGTGGAGTTCAACTTCAACATTATCCAGCTACCATTTCCTCATGTGATCCTACCCTCGAAGGAAGAAGTTTATAAGGTTGTACATAAGGGAAATGTTACATCAGGTCCAAATAGGTGAAAGAATGAGATCGTTTATTACTTGGAGGCATAATGCTCTTTATATCTACACTGATGCCCCCAGTTATAATGCTCTCTGACAGTTAAGTTCTCATCCCCTTTGTTTTGTTGTTTAAAATCTCCATCTTCATTGGATTTGATCAAGATTAAACAGGTTCCAAGCCCTTCTTCCAGCCCAGGGACAGTAATGACTACATCAATCAGGCTTTACCCTGTACTGGACTAATACCCATACAAATTGACTTGTTTGTTTCTCCACTGTCATTTCATAGCAAACATCAGCCTCCTCATCCCACTAGTTCTGGCAGAGTACGCACATTTGGAATTGTGCAGAACACACGGAGCTCTGCAGGGCATTCGCTCGGGCTTCGAAAAAAGATGTCTTATTGACTTAAGTGCAGTTTCATTTGTCCGCTAGATTAAAGATGGTTGATATTAGCAAAGGAATGAAGCGATGCACTTTTACAAATCCATCCAAACTGTGAAAGTTTCGCGACTTGTCTTTGTTAACAGGACTCCCCCTCTTCCACGCCTTCCAAATGTCGCCGCGCGTTCAACGCGCCCGCTGCTCCGCGGCGTCAGCGGCCCGATACGTTTCTGTTAGCCGGCGGCAAATGACGAGAATGAATCTGACACTGTCTGTTATTAGATCAGTATTGTGTCTGAGAACATAAAATCTGACAAGTAAATGGAAAAACATGGATCATGTCTGAGGAAAAATCAATAATGAAGACGAGGATGTGGCGGCCCGGGTCGTGCGGGTGCGGTGGGCTTTGCGCCTATACTCTGCTGGCAGATTATCGCTACACGTGTCTTATTGCTTTAATAGAGCCGTGATCCAACATGTATGAAACACGCGACACACACACACACACACACACAGGAATGGCTCCCAAACACACACCAAAACCCATTTGTACTTCTTCCCCTTTCTCTGCTTAGAGGCGCGCTGATGGATTGACAGACCAATTGGATGTAAGCCATACTGTACTGCCTAAAGCACACGTCCGACTTGGTCCAGTTGCGAAGCAATCAAAACAGTGTGAGCGGAGAGGGCAAGGGTCCCATCTGCACACCCACTCGCTGTGAACCGACTTTCAGAGGAACGGGAGAGTGTGAAGAAAAGAGTGGGCTGGAACAGTGATGATGGGGTCCGAGCTTTACGATGAAGGTTGAGGAGCCACGAAGAGAGAAAATGCAGATGAGGAGACGAGCGGCGGACGACAGGCGACTGGCTACAGAACAATAGCTCCACAGAGGAGAACACATTGGATTGAGCAAGGGGGATTTTATGGTGATGGTTGGGGGGGGGCGGGGGGGGGGGGGGGGGGGGGGGGGGGGGGGGGGGGGGGGGGGGGGGGGGAGGTGCAGTGGTGATAATAGAGGAGAGGTGACGAGAGTGTTCATCCCTTGTATGAAGAGCCGCATTCTTCACAGCCATTTAAATAATGTTCCACTGCTGGTTCGCTCCACCGTGAATCTCCAGCCAAGGCTGAATTATTCAAATGAAGTCGGTAATATCTAAGAAAAATCCTCTGTTTTTTTACCATCCAGCTTCCATTTATGTCAACTGCTCCTGTGAAAGTCGGTATTTATTACAAACAACATGCCAACTGGCAAACACAGGAAAATACTGCTCTCTTGTTGCAGTCATCGTTGGTTGTTATTTTCTGTTTATCCGGTGTGTGTGTGTGTGTGTGTGTGCGCGTGTGAGACATGCATTCTTGTGCCCGAGCACTGAACAGTTTTGGCAACAGAATGAGACAGAAAGTGAAAGGGCTTTTGTTTGTCAGTACTACTGCGGTGTGCTCCCAGGGGCGAGGACAATACCATCATCACTGAGGTATTTTCTTTGTCTAACAGTTTTTTTTTTTTTTCTTTGCCTTTCAGGAGCTCCAGTCAGCTACTCTCCGGCAGCTAAACAGCTCCTCCAGTAAAACGATCGGTGCAGCGCTGTTGTCTCGCTGTAGCCGGCTGCCAGTCGTGCTACTTGCTGTTCCACACACCAGAGCCGGTAATAGGACAGAGAAATGTGAATGCAATGCCAAGTGTGGAGCTTATTTATCAGAGAGGCCCGACTACATGTCATGACAGCGGCATCACGTTCTTGGGGCGAACGGCGAAGACAGCGGATATCAGGGAGGCTCTTTCTCCACTGTTGCCACGGGGATGAATACTTGTTGTGGATGTTCAACACAAAGCCTGCTATTAGAAGGCTTCCAGTCCCAAATTTGGTCCCTAGTCTACAGACACTGCAAATTCCAAAGTAAGAATGTGTTTACGGAGATTAATGGTGTGGTGATGCTTGAACAGACAGAAGTACAGAGACCCCATTAAAATGGTTTAATTGGTGCCAGTTCTTTCACATGCGGCGGCAAAGCACTGGCTATTTTCTGTGGCTAACGCTTCAGTCATTTCGCCCCCACCCCTCCAACCTCTGTTTGTGAGCGTCGATGCCAACCAAATGTGAACTACTCTTCATCGGTTCTACCTCCCCGCCTCTTGCCTTTGGGCCCTACTTTCCCCTCTCCTCGGCCGCTGGCTTTAAGCCCGGTGGAGTCTGACCGGTGGCTCCCGTGATTGCGGCGAGCGTCCCCTCGGACTAAAGCAGACGCCGCCTTCGCTCCGGGAGGGGGGGAAGCTCATTTAGTCAGTTCACTCATCGGGGAGCACCGGTCTGTCCCATAAATGCGCGCGTGCCTTTGTCTGAGCGCGTATGATAGATGAGATGTAGGGGCGGTTAAAAGCGGGGGGAGATTAGCACGGACAGATTATGCGAAGGTGGCACACCAGCCGTTTTCATTCTTGTTGACTCCGGCTCATGAGGAAGAGCACATGCCACTTTAAAGACTCGGCGTGTAAGTGAGCGATGTAGACGAGAAAGACGGGGACTAGAAAGAGACTAGCAGAGGATGGTAAAGGATTGCTCTTCCCAGCGTGTTGACAGAGAGCCTGACAGTTCATTAATCCAACCAAATCCCCCCAAAGTTACTCAAGTGTGGATTCTATTTTCAAATTTCCTATTAGTTCCTCTTTGTGGATTAAGCACTGCAGTTCACGACTGAATGCCCAGCCCCAGCCCTGGCCCGGCTCATATAATTGGCTTGTAATGGATTTGAGGTCGCCTTTGCATCAGTGATATGGACAGATCTGAAGCAAAATGGCTGCTTTCCAGTCTGCTCTCGCACACGGCCCACGTCGAGGACTCTGTATAATTCCTTTCTTTGCCGCGCGATGTCATTTCTATTTCGGTGTGTAGCTGCGGCATCCGTAGCTCGAGGACTGTGGCAGGGAAACGTGACACGGCTGAAGATGAAACATGTCAGGTGTCATGCAGCCTTAGGGGCCCTGTCACCACCAAGACCCCTGATTCATATTCTGAAACTGTGCCCCCATCGCTAACCCCTTTGCCCTCTATCGTTCCAACTCTCTTCCCTTTTATTTGGTATATTATCTTCCTTTACTCTCATTCTATCATATTACAGCATCAACACAAAAAAAAGCACGTAAAAATTGTTGTTGCTAATTATTATCTTGCACCATCAAATCTATACAAACAATTTTGATATGCAACATCGGATAAATTGTTTTTAAAAGTGAAATTCCAATGTTGTTGCATCAATCAAAAGCGAAGCTATGTTGATAATTAAATCCCAAATAAAGTCATTATTTTGAAAACTCTGAGGTGAGAAACAAACTGTGCTTATTAACTCATTATAGCGGAGCTTGATCTCGCATACTCAGAAAAGTAATGGCATGTTTACCGACAAGGAACCAAGGTGATAAGGTTCTGATTAAACTAGAGTAAATAATATCTGATGGTGGTGTGTCAGTTTCACCGTAACGTTTAACACAACGGTGACATGAGCTCTGATGTGATTCTATGCGAATGCTCCTGAGGAAATTATTCATAAAGTTAAGTGCAAAACTTTTGAAGGCTGACACCATCATTTCAGATTAATCTAGTGCACCACTAATTACTGAGGGGATAATTAAAGCATCTTTCATGTAAACAGATTGATGCCAACTTGCATGGAATCGATTTAGGTTAAGGTCATTCCATAGAAAATCAATCTGATAATCAGACAGAAGTTCACTGTATCCGTCGTGACGGAGCCGCGCGCTTATTGTCACCGGGCACCAGAGACCCGCCGTGATCCCCGCCCTCGCTGTCGAACCGGCCACTGCGATGATGCTCACGGCCAATGAAAATTACTGCTGCCTCCCTGACTCAATCTTCAGCTGTGAAAGTGCTGTGGCCTGGGGAGGGGGGGTTACTGAATCATGAACTCTGCATGAAGTTTTGCCAGACCTGGGACCGCTGCACCCCTGCCTGCATCAATTCTATTTATTCACCTTATCCAAGTGGCGTGGCAGTGCGGTCGGCGTGATGGGGTGCACCGCGGGGCTATGCTATATTTGTGTGGCATGGATGCGGTGAGACTGTAGAAGGAACGAGACGGGAGGGGGACATCCGCAGGAGCCTCCTGTCGCTCAAACGCTTCTCTTGACGATTGGCCAGTGGATACTGGTAACTGCATCTGCCGTATTGCAACATTAATTCACATTGCGTAATTGAATTATCACCATTACTATTATTGCAGTGGACTGTGAGCTCGGTTAGTTTACTGGCTTGAAGGGAAGGAAGTCGCTGGCGTAGTCAGAGACACACACAACCCGTTGTGCATTTCACACACACACACACACACACAAACCGCTGTAATGGAGGTACAATTCAAATTAACAAGGTTGCAGCCTTGTCATCTCACAGTCTGATGGTTCCAAGCCAATTATCACACCATAATGAACTGGTCAAATAAATATGCTTGCTTACTTTCATTTAGGATGAGGTGCCAAAGGCAGCAGAAAGAAATAAAGTCCACATGTCTAAGGAAGAGATGGTTGCAGGTTTGTTCAAGAGCATGGTTGGGTTTTTTTTTTTCTAGAAGATGTTCACATGCTTCCTGTTTCCTCAACCAATAGAATGCCAGGCCTAATGAGGAATGAACCTGCCCCGCCCTCATTGCACTTGCATTAGCTTGACCTCTTTAGCGGTCCCCTACAGACGTCTGCTTTAATGAGGTTCCGGGCGCGCGGCCCTCAGCGGCCCTCATTTACACACACACACACACAGCTAACGCACCCACAACCCAGTCGCACTGTTCGAGCGAATCTAGGCACTGACAGTCAAGTCCTGCTCTCAAACCTAAAGACCACGCTCTTGAATTGAAAGGAAAACAATGAAGTGATTATAGGCAACAGGATGCGGAGCCAGATATTAGTCATAAAAAAACATGCCTGAAGGTTTTTAAATGACAGTGGCCTTTGTACGAGCGCCCGTCGCCGCGCGTGTCTGTGAATGTGATATTGAGTTTGTAATTAAGTTGGGTTTATCATGATTAACAGCTAGAAGGAGACACGTTGTTGGTTATTATTAGTTACATTTGGTAAGCGCCATGTGGCATGTGAATGCATTCATTAATTTTAATTATCAAGTGTAATTCTCATGTGATCTAAACTGAAACATCAATGTACTTAAGCAACGTTCGAGCATCATGTTTCCACTTTTCATTTGATGGGTTTTTTTTTTTTTCCTTTTCCACCTGTCGTTCGTTTTCACACGTACCTGTTATGCTAGTTTGATTGAATGCCACTTTAAAGTTCCACAAGGAGAGAAATAAACACCCTTGAGTGAGACGCACACTGGTGATAAGAGATCTATGCTAATCACAGCGTGAGTTTGACAAAATACAGATAAGCCAAGTCCAAGCTTCAAAGTCAAGGAAGTCAATATCTAGAGCGTTTATCTTTGAATCAGCAGAGGAGAGCGGTTCTGGGAAGAACAGTTTGGCTTGTGTTTGATTACAGCACAAACTGATGGCTAATGGCCAGTGTAGTTTCCCAACAAATGTAATGAGGTAGTACATTGCTGTAACTCATTTATAAGAACCTGTGCTTGGAAATGCAGGTGTAAAGTTACCAAAATAAAATAATTCTAATGTAGAAATTAATATAATATAATCCAGTATCCAGAAATGTTTAGATTTTTATCTAAAGAATGATATCACAATCATGTGTTACGCTGTGATTATTATCACACTGCTTGATAGCAGCTTTTACTTTTTTCTCCAATTCAAAACTGCAATTTTAATTTGATCAAATGCGAAGGACAAACATCACGCCGCATGTTTAAGAATAGACACTGCCTCAGGGCTGCACTGCGTTCCACCAGTGACAACCTATGACGACGTTTTACCACATTTAAGAGCAGCAACCCTAACCCCTGGGGGCTGCTCACTCTTCGTGGACTGATTGCAACTGAGTCAGAACCTGGTCACAGCTCTGGATCTTAATGATGCGGCGGATGTCATTGCCCGGAGACGGTACGGTGTGAAAACACAAGGTTCACGGTCAGACAGTTCTTTCTCCGGGCGCTGGAATAATGTGCGCTGCTTGCTTAATGAGTGAAATCGATAATCGGGGCTTTGGTGATCGGGGAGAATGCAGGTTTGTCGTGATGTTGTCACTGGTATCTGCCACTTTTTTCATCATTTGCATTGCAAAGTTATGGATTTTGATGGATAATGAACACAGGCATTCTAGTACATGATTCGCTGGAGCTTATTATAAATACCTTCACCAAGGGGATAATTTTTCACCTTTTCAAATTAAAATTTCTAGAAATATTTATCAAAATATATTTTTTAAGCTTAGTGTGTTTTTTTTTCAAAAATAATTCTTGGATTCATGAATCTTAATAAAAATAATAAAAATACAAGTTCAGTGGTGAACACAAATTGGTACAATTACAATTAAAAATACAAACCTGTACTGAATGTTAATGCAGTTTCACTAAAAATGTGATCTACTGGCAGCTTTACTAGCCAAGTAGAGCTTAATATCCTATTAGTACTATTTTTGACCACTACATGTACGTGATGTGTGTAAGCAAATTCTGGCTCTTCCAATAACTTTGGCACTGTGAGCAAATTGTTTGTGTAACTTTTCCTCATCATTTGTCTGTAAAAACAAAAAGGTCTGACACGGCAAAGCCTCACTTTTCATTTGTTTCTGACAGGAAGATCAATGTGGAAAAACTTCAGCTCAGTTGAACTTTGTTCGTCAAAAGGGATGAAAATCTGACTTCAGTGCTGTCTGGCAAACAAACGGCATCATTTCAAACCATCTGAGATGAATCTGAACAAACAGAACAGATCCACACATTCCACTATTTACACGGTGTGATATTTGAAGCGGGCAACACGTACGGTATGTGTGTATCTGCTGCACATCACTGACAGGAAGTCAGACCCAGAGGCACGAGGTAATGCATTAGAGAATTCTGATTACATGTGGATCTGTATTGATAAATGCAAATTGATTTGCAGGGTAAAGGAGATGTAAACACTGATTATAGCAGATGCATATATAAGCCACTACCAATCTTACCCTGAGGAATCATTAATATCATGAGGTCAAAAGTCTACTCACTTCATAAGCATAATAATTATTTTTCTGTTTGTAATATTTCCAGTCACTCACTGAGCACTCAGGATTTGGTGTGGACTTGAGCCAAATGGAAATTTATTTTACACTCACACAATTCATTTATCTGTCTTATAGTCACTTAAGGGTTAATGCTCTTGAAAGGAGCGCCGAGCACTTTGCTGCTCTGACAAAGAAGGAGTACCTCACCACAACAGCTGTCAATCATTCCCTGGTGCTATTGTGTGCATTTATTATTTCACCTGCATAGCATTCAACTCAGACTTGGATTATTACCTGTACATTTATCTTAAAGAAAAAGTTCTTCTTGGGAAAGTCTTGCACGAGCCAATTCCACTTCCTGTTCTCCCTTTTGTCTCAAACAGTTAAAATAATTCTCTTACAAATCATTCACTACACTATATCCTCACTCAATAGAGCACAGACCTCTGTCTTGATCTGACATCAGTCTCCTAAATATTTTGCAAAAGATTATAGCAATATTATTCCCAGGGGAAAAATAAACATCCAAAGTAAATAACATCCTATCTCAAAACAAAATCCCAGCTCTGCCTCTTTGTTACAATCTGAACCCAGCGTTTAATGGATTCTTCCTTGGCCCATTCCTTCAATGCAGCGGAAAATCAGCCCAGTTATTTTTGTGTAATCCTGCGATCAAACAAACAAACCAACCAAAAACCAGACCGGGGCAAAATAGAATCACCTTGCAGGAGGGAATTAGGCAGATTTCTTTAAATAAAAATGTGTATCGCTGTTTGGACTTTCACAGAGACTTGGCCATGCTGACCAATAAGCCATTTCTATTTGCTGCTTCACTGTAAACCTCAGCAGCAGCAGACCAATAGTCTGTCACGGTCCGCTGCTCCAGCGCTTATACCTATATTTATCCATGAGAATACATGCGTATGTGTCTTTGCTCCTAAGGCCAGTGTGACCAGCGGCAGGCCAATCTGAATGGTGGCACTTTGTTTGTCCTGGCTCATCTCTCCTGTCTCTTATTGACCCATCACCACGTCCAGTGTGGACTGGCCCCCGCTCCCTGACATTACACAGATAATGGCTTTTCTGGAAAGAGGATTATGCATCTCCACTGAGCCGCAATTATACCACTAACGTGCCAATGTCCAACCCATTGCTCCTCTGAGGTATACGCTTCTACAGTTTCAGCAGCATTGTGCTGAAAACTTAGAGGAAATTAGACTTTTTCGGTGGAGGTTTTCAAAAGAAAATTAAACCTCGGTGAAAAAGTGAAAGACAAATTGTCATGGAGGACATCAGTGCTTTAAAAACCATTCACGTGGCTTGTCCTTGGAACCAGCGAGATGCTGTTAATATTCCTTTTACTTATTTATGTCCTTAAAAAGAGGGATTTCCAGTCTTTGGCTGCTTATTCATAATTCCTCCGGAGTGGCTCAAATGATACGTGTCTTTGACTTTGATCATCTCGCGGAGACAAAATTCTCTTGCCGGTGTTTGATAGACTTGCCACCCAGCAATAAAGTAAACAATGGTGAAGCAGATGGGAACGGCGTGCCGACGCAGTCGATGGCGGCAACACGCGTCGACGTTGGTTTCCACATGCCGATAAACCCCGAACAGAAGAAAAAATAAATTACACGACTGAAGCATTTTTCAAAAACTGTATTCCGTCACTTCAGCGGAACAAACCGATAATGACATGCAAAAGTGCTCCCTGCATGTCTCGGAATCTCTAATTACTGCCTGCACAGGCTGCTGCTTTGGATGGCATCAATTTAGATTCCATTATGTGTCCTGCTTGCCAGTCCCAGTGGTGGCGCTAATGCAGTGCTGCCAACCTGCACCAGTCGAAAATGAGGAAGGAGCATTATGATGAATGGCCCCTTTGCTAAGAACAACATTAAACAAACATTAGCCAACACTGTCGCCACCCCCCACCACCACCACCCCCTGAAAAAAAACAAAACAAAACAAACACACTCATCCACACATGCACGACAAACGTATTTAATTGATCTCTCCTTCGCACCGCGATTTACAGTTTTCATTTGAACTTTTATAATAAATCCAATATGCGGGATGGTCGCCTCTGTTATCACATTCCACCCCCACGTTCTCCCACCTATAAAATAAACTCTATTTGCGCTCACGCCTCCGTTCTTTGTCCCAGTCTTCAGCCATTTCTAAATTGCATCAGCATCTTTCGCTCCACCTCTTTCCATCCCTGAAGAGGAGCGTGCACTTAAAACGAGTAAATGACTGTAACTCCATCCCTCCGCAGGTTTTTTGCAGTGGTTATTACCATATGATTATTAGTGATGGACAATTGGCCTCAAAGATGTTTCATTATGAAAGAGCTTGCTGGGATCTCATTAGCACTTCAGTCTAAGGGCTGCTGCTCGAGCCCTCTCTGCTCAGGGGAATTACATTTCTATCACCGGAGCTGGAGCTAACAAGGCAACATTAAAGGAACGTGAAGGTGCAACAGGCAAAAAGAGACAAATTAGTAACCTCCATGAGGGTCAGAGTTGCTCTCTTCTTATAAATAGATAATAAGAACCACGCAGGATCTAAAAAGATCTTAAGCCTTCTACAGTGTGACCTGCTCTACCTGCACAATCATCTGTGGCGAGGACCGCAGCCCCCTCACGCTGTAGGCATTTGTTTTTCTTTCCGTCTGACAGGAGCATCCATCAAAAAATGTAATTTCATTTCTTCTCAGCTGTTGATAAAGTTGCTGACTTGTGCCAGTCCTTCCCGTAGGATCAATAGCTGTTTATACAAATAGTGTTGGAAAGCGAAACACACCCATCGCGTCGTTGGAGGTGACTCTCTCCAAGGGCAGCTGCGGCAGTTCGCTGCGGTGGCCCTGTGGTGGGCTGTGCTATCGTGGACACACTAATCGTATTTTAGCCTGTAATGGCGTGGACCTACAGCAGAGGCTGACACTGACTAATACTTGTAAAAGTACTTCAAACTAAGGCTGGGAAGAATGGCAAAATAACCTTAGGATTTTTTTTTTTTTTTCATACTAGTAAATATAGATTGGAATATATAAAAACACACTTTCGTCCTCCATCTCGCTTCCACTCCTGACATTATGGCGCACATGGCTGCCGTAGCCCAAACTATAGCATGTGTGCACGTCACCTCATTCTCACATCTCCATGTGTTGCCTGAAAGAACCTGGACGGAACGAGTTCTATTCCACCATCTTTCATTACTAGAGAGGAAAACTTACCTCGCAATATAATTATCTCCATAGCCCAGCAGTACTTCGGAGTAATTTCAACACATAAACACTCTATGATTATTAGATTTGCTTAAATGCGTAATCACCTTGATACTTTTAACACTAAACCCTCTGGTATCCAGAACCCTCTCACATGGATTTGGTGGGAAGCAAAGGTTAGATTCTATAAAAGCTTATTACTCTGACTATGCTAAGCTGTCGTCCATCTATACATGCAGCCACTGCACACCGCCCCCCCGCCGGGCAGACAAAGGCTCCTGTAATCTTACAGGACAGAGGCCAGGTGTTCCACCTCACAATCGTTCCACGTCAGCTCCGCCCAAAGAAAGCAACAGCACCGCGGCGTCGCCGAGAGGGCTGAAGGCCATCTGACGGGGTTGTGCTCTTGACGTCACTCCGCTTATCTGCCCTGCCTCCGCTGACTCCCTCAGGTGGAAAACCGGCAGATGAGTCTGCAGATTTGTTGTTTGTGTAAAACTGCTGCTTCATAGAGTCCACAAACAACCTTATCTTTGTTATTTCTCCAGTGTCAAAACCCACAATGCTTCCCCACTGCCGCTCAAAGCTTCGGTGCGGTAATTGCCCGCTCAGCGCGGATTTACTCGCAAGTGTCCTCCAATTTGAAGGCAAACAAGTGAACTTTAAGAACAAGATGGGTCACATGATGCCGCCGTTCAGGCTGACGGTGACGACGGCTTCACTGCTGCACACAATGGAGAAGGATACCTATCATACCAGTGCTTTAGCACTTCAGAGGAACTTATTATTTTCAACAAATACAGCTTGCATATATAGCTGCCGTCCAAGCTGCTAATTATTATGTGATGGAAATTGTATTCCATAACGCCCAGCCATGGTGGAGGCTAATTAGTTTTAGCACTCTGGCAACATTCAAGCTGTAAGGCCTCATTCACTGTACGTGCTGAACTACAGTCACAACAAAACATCAGAAATCTAAGTACAAATCACTCCTTTCCCACACTTTGGCGACTGAAGGGAAAAAAAAAAAAAAAAAAAAAAAAAAAAACTTTGCAACCCATTTCAAAACTTTGTCTTTTGTTCTGAACTAAGTCACTTTAATCCTTGCTCTTTGGAAGGCGCTTTAATTACCAACAATGTGCTGCATTAGTCAACAGGGTGAGGAGACAAACAGAACAAAGGAATAAATATCTCCGACATGCGAGAGGAACATCAAACAGACCAAGAAAAAAGGGGGTTGGCGGTTGGAGACGGAGGTAGAACGTAAACCGAGGAGGTGAAAGTGATGGGGGAAAGAAAGGAAAACACGGTGAGCAAACAAAAGTCTATATATATATATATATATATATATAGTTGTATGTTACCGTGAGATTATATTGAGCTGCACATTCACTGCTCTCTACGTTCTGCATCAACTGTGCGCTGGAGTGGAACTTAGAAGACGTCAGGGGTGACATGCAATCACTGGGGTGAGACCGTAGACCAAGTGTAGGGTGGGTGATATGACAACGCCCCAGAAAGGCAAGCCAAAGAAAACCCATCTTCTCCAGGTTCCGTGCAAGGGGCATGGACCACATTTAAAATTCAGGCTCTCTCATTTGAAGTTGCTATTACCGCACTGATTTATGTCGGCATTTTTTTTTCAAGTTTTGCTCTCTGAGAATAAAAATAAATAAAGAAATAAATAACAAATAAAAACAAGGTCACACTTCCTGATTGACAGCTGACTCGTGATTGGTTGAGCAAATGCGCTGCTGCGACCGCAACACTGCAGCTCTGACTCCGCAAGATGGCGAGGTTCACATCTCACGTGTTGGTGCATGGTTAGTCAGGAGGAGTGTACCTGAGCTCCCGGGGCGAGCACGGGGCGAGATGTGGATGATGACACTTTCCTCCCCTGTAAGCCTGCGTTGTGTCGGATGGTTGCAGTTCTCAATCACTTTGATGTTCACAGTTGAACTCACAGTTTGTGATGCGACAAAAAAAAAACTAACTTTTTTTTTTTTTCAATCCCAAAC